>JAQPZY010001697.1:0-502500 GCA_029931535.1 Margaritifera margaritifera
TATGCATCTAAGAACATTAAATGTAACCGGACGGTCAGATCATGTAGGTCATTTTTGAATGAGTCTTATTTTCCCATTGGCGTAATTGTACAAAACACAGCCCATTTACCGCGTGCGTGAGGAGTTCTAGTTGGATCTGCGCCTCATTTAACATCAGAGAAGTTTGACTGATTATTAGAAGATTCCATTTACGACACCATAAAGGGCAGATGGTCAGGTGCTGGACTGTCTCATTTAAATGTCATTGTTAATGGGTCAATGCATATAAAAACATGACATTTTACCATAAGGGAAAAATAGTTGGTCCATGCTGGAACTATGTTAATTTTAAACCTGAGGGGTGTCTAACAGTTGCATTTTATAACATGTCCACTTTAACTATGGGGTGCGAATGGCCAGTATGTTAATGCTGGACTGACCACATTTTAACATAAGGTGTGATTTGACAAGAGAATAATTAAAGAGATATTCCACATTTACCATGAGGTAATGGCCGGTTAGTCCAGCTAGGAATGTCTCACTTTTTAAAGACTAAGGGGATGTAATTGCACAGTCAAAAACAGAAAATTCCCATTTACATGGATGAGGGAAGGCTGTGGTCCATATCCTGGAAATTACCTTTTAACATAAGGGGTGATTGAAAATCTTATGATTTACAAAAAATGAGGGGGAGTTGAGGGATCGTTATCATTAATATGAGGGGGGGCAAATATAAAGGGGGAATAAGTTTAATTGGAGGGGAGATAGGAGGGGGTGGGGGTTATTACTGTATATTACATAGTTTAAGGGTTCCCTCATTAATATTACGGGGTTTTTTACTAAGGGGTATGGGATTTTGTAACTTATATTTATTTAGGCACTGCTCATAATTGGCTGCGGTCATAAATACAAATATATTAATACCTAGATCTATACTGGAGGGTGGTGGGCCTTAGGCGTATACTGAGAGGAGGTTTCTTCAACACTTTCATTCTAATAAGGGTTTATAACTTCTCTCTACATAGGGAGGGAGGGGATTGCCTTTAGTATAATCGATCCATTAAAACTAATTCGTCACCTGCTATTCAACATAATATAAAACATGAACAATATACTCCTAAAAATTCAATGCCAGATTGGTCTAATCTTTTTATCTTCTCACTTTTCACATCAGGACTTTTGGCAGTACACATAACAAAACATTGCATTTACTCTACAACTCAGGTATGTTTGTATTGGAAATGCAGTGGTCTTCCTAATTTTTGAAATTCCCCAACTTAAAAAGAAAAGGATGATTTTCATCAGGAGTGTTTTTGTTTTTTTTGCTGTTGACCAGTAAAATTGTTCTCTCCATATTATTATTTTATATTCGGGAAACATACTGGAATATATAATTTTGGGTATGATATAAGTCAGATCTTGAGTCCCTTAGTCCAAGAAACACCCCTTTTTAGGAGTCCAAGCGCCCACTTTATTTTATTTTTTGCGAGGAGCGCAGGGGATTCTTGGGAGCATATGGGAATTTATTCTTATCAATTAAAAAAAAATTATTCTATAGTCCTCAAACATTAGCTTGAAAAAATATTCTTAGCTCTTGATTTCTAGAAAACAAGAACCTATTATATCCATTAGTTTAGTTGAAAAAAATTATCTTGGGGTAAAAAGGAAAAAACAGAAATGTTTCATTTTTCAGGCATTGTGTTCAAGATAGACTCATGAAATTGATGATGATATGCATACTACACACCCTTAAAGATGAGAGAGACTCATCATGACCTATATTTTCATCTTTACTGGTTTTGGTTAAGCTTTTGCATTATCTCATCACCACACAAAGTTTGTGGCATGTTATATTTATATACTATTGTTCCTAGTATCATCAAAATTGGTTAGTAGATGTGCACATTGATATAATCTATATAATTTTTGACAAAATAGATCTCTGTAGCCCATATTTCCTGCTTCAGGTGACTTATTTTGAATTTTGTCTTAAAAGTTTCATTTTCTGGGTGCTGTTTATTATGAAGCTTTGCAGTTGGATGGATCTGTGTTACTACTACACCCGGAAAATCAAAGGCCACTGTGACCTACTTGTGTTCATGATCACATTGATTTATCCATACTAGACCTGTATACATCCTAGCCTACTGGGAATGTCCTATCTGGCCAATGTATTTGGAAGTAGGGAATAAATATGTTTAGTCCAATTGTAACATTTCCATCTTAATGACTGTACATTGTATATTGTAGTATGTTACTCTCTAGCAGGTTAACTCGGCATTGTACAGGTGAATGATATATGAATGATATGATCAGTAACAGACTCTATCAAATTAATTCACAGCTATTCGTAAGATAACTATTAGAAGTAAATTGAAAAAACGGAGTGAAAATCTTTGTTGCTCTCAAGCTCTTGAAAAAATACATGTAGAATAGTCTGACAACTGAAAACTTAAGCTGATCAAAAGAAAAACAGGCCTTTGACTGAGAGTTTTCCTCAGTCTTGATTGACGTGAAGAGAACTGATGTAAAATAAAGTGTCGGCAATGTTTGACTATGCAGGCTGACCAAGGTAAACATTAGAACTGTCTCATGAAAGTTAACATGTCAGCATATTGATATGCAAGTCAATGTGTTTGAAAGTGGTGCTGATGTCAAAAATAGAAACTATTATCATCAAATCATTCAAAAAGCACAGCATTTTTCCACAGGTGTTCATTGGAAGACTGGTGTTAAGGTATGTTTTAATCATCTAATGGAGGTGAAGCAACTGTCTATTGTTTATATCAGTGGTTTGTCATCTGGGACAACTGGTCATAAAGCCAAGCCAAGATTATGTCATGACTTTCTGTGTGTCATTCATCACCAAGAGTCGGTAAACAATTGCTATTTTCAACTTCTTCTCAGAAATTACCAGACCAGTTTTCAACAAACAAACTTGACAAAGAGCATCCTGGCATAAAGGGCCATTGTATATTTTTTTACAAATGATGTCAATCTGCCATCAAATATGGTCCGAGTCACCAAATATAGAGAAAAATCTGTCTGTCGTCATGTGAACAATTGCTATTTCAAATTCTTCTCAAGAGTCTTGACCAGTTTCATCCAAGCATGGCATTGAGCATCAGTGCCTGAATAGCCTTTCATGTTTGTACAAATGAATGCTGATTCCCTGTAAAAATATGGCCTTATTGCTAAAAATAGACAATTTCTTCTGCCAGTATCCTCTGACAAAATATGGCCATGGTTACAACAATAGAGAAACCTTTTAACAACTTCTCCAAACCTCCTGAATAAATCTTGACCAAATCTGACAAACCACATCTAGACTTAATGACCTTTCAAGTGTTTACAAATGATGCCTATCTGTCCTTCAAATATGATATTGAATGGTGAAATTGTTCTTTCACTTTTTTTTCCAATATTTTTCTTTTCATGACTATAATCAGTATCATAGATACTTTGATTTCTTTATTAGACAGGTCTCGTTAGTGAAAAAGGATGAACATGTGAGGTTTTTTATATGGTATTCAGGGGTCCCCAGGTGGCCGAGTCTGGTCAAAGGCGCTCACCTTTTACAGATCACTCACACATCTCATCTCTCTCTAGTAAGTTCGAGTCTCTGCTTGACCAATGTGGGCATGTGAGAAAGCTTGCTAGTAGCTTCATGTTGGTTTGTGGTTCATACACGGGGCCTTCCTGGCTTCTTCCTCTACCAAATATACTTGCTGCCATGTATAGCCTTTATCATGTGCTGAAAAAGGGCATGATTACCCCCCCCTCCACCCACCCCCCCCCAAAAAAACAACAACAAAAAATGATATGGTATTCAAAAGTTTTTCCCTCTTGAACACATGTTCTTTGGCAGATTTTATTTTCATTTACATTTAACTCGTAACTTTTAACTGTACCACGAGGTAGATCTTATAGATCATTTTAGAATGTCTTTTCATGCATCAGGTAAGTTGGGCAGTACATATTAAAACCTTCAATTAACCAAACTCTTTTCATAAACAAAACTGTTGAGAATGCTGCTACCTGCATTGGTTTTGGTTAAATTTTTCCAGTGAATTAGGCATCATATGTAGGTCCTGACCATCTTGTGTCCTACATTATCGTTTTTGAATGAATTATAAATGCATGTTAAAAGTAGAGTCAGGAATAGGACAGTGAGGTACGTTGGGATGTCTCATTAAACATTAGATATGTTGGGAGTACATATCAGAACATTCTATTCACCACCAGGGAAGGTAGGTGGGTGATGTTGGACTGTTTTATATAACAACAGTGAGGCTTGGTTATGCATCTAAGAACATTAAATGTACCATGAGGTAGATCATGTAGGTCATTTTTGAATGTCTTATTTAGGCATTGGGTAAGTTGTACAAAAACAGCCCATTTACCATGAGGATTATGTTGGACTGTCCTCATTTAACATCAGAGAAGGTTGACTGATTATTAGAAGATTCCATTTACCACCAGAAAAGGCAGATGGTCATGCTGGACTGTCTCATTTAACGTCATGGTTGATTGTCAATGCATATGAAAACATGACATGTACCATAAGGGAAAATAGGTGGTCATGCTGAACTATGTTATTTAAACCTGAGGGGGTGTCTAACAGTGCATGTTAGAACATTCCATTTAATTTGGGGGAAGGCAGGATATGATGCTGGACTGTCTCATTTAACATAAGGGGTGATTGAAGTGTATATTAGAATATTCCATTTACCATGAGGGAAGGCAGGTAGTCCTGCTGGACTGTCTCATTTAAGATAAGGGATGTTTGACTGTATATATCAGATTATTCCATTTACATGGAGGGAAGGGAGGTGGTCATGCTGGAAATTCTCATTTTACATCAGGGACTTTTTGCAGTACATATCAGAACATTGCATTTACTCTACAACTCAGGTATTTTTGTATTGCAGTGGTTTCTAATTTGGAATTTCCACTTAAAAGAAAAGGATGATTTTCATCAGGAGTGTTTTGTTGCTGTGACCAGAAAATTGTTTCTCCATTTTTTTTTTTTTTTCGGGAAAGACTGGAATTATATTTTGGGCAGTAAGTAGATTCCCAGTCAGAATACCTTTAGGAGCCAACCATTTATTTTATTTTTGGAGTCGGGATTTGGGGCACATGGGATTTTTTCAAAAAAAAATGTCTAGCCCTCAAATAGCCTGAAAAAATATTCTTGCTCTGATTTCTAGAAAACAAGAACCTATTATATCCATTATATTAGTTGAAAAAAATTATCTTGGGGTAAAAGAAAAACAAAATGTTCATTTTTCAGGCATTGTGTTCAAGATAGACTCATGAAATTGATGATGATATGCATACTACCACACCCTTAAGATGAGAGAGACTCATCATGACCTATATTTCATCTTTTACTGGTTTTGGTTAAGCTTTTGCATGATCTCATCACCACACAAGTTTGTGGCATGTTATATTTATACTATTGTTCCTAGTATCATCAAAATTGGTTGGTAGATGTGCACATTGATATAATCTATATAATTTTTGACAAAATAGATCTCTGTAGCCCATATTTCCTGCTTCAGTGACTTATTTTGAATTTTGTGTTAAAGTTCATTTTCTGGGTGCTGTTTATTATGAAGCTTTGCAGTTGGATGGATCTCTGTTACTACTACACCCGGAAAATCAAAGGCCACTGTGACCTACTTGTGTTCATGATCACGTTGATTATCCATACTAGACCTGTATACATCCTAGCCTACTGAGAATGTCCTATCTGGCCAATGTATTTGGAAGTAGGAATAAATATGTTTATTCAATGGTAAACTTTCCATCTTAATGACTGTACATTGTATATTGTAGTATGTTACTCTCAGCAGGTTAACTCGGCATTGTACAGGTGAATGAGTATAGGAATGATATGATCAGGAACAGACTCTATCAAATAATTCACAGCTATTCGTAAGATAACTATTAGAAGTAAATTGAAAACGGAGTGAAATCTTTGTTGCTCTCAAGCGCTTGAAAAATACATGTAGAATAGTCTGACAACTGAAAACTTAAGCTGATCAAAGAAAACAGGCCTTTGACTGAGAGTTTTCCTCAGTATTGATTGACGTGAAGAACTGATGTAAAATAAAGTGTCGGCAATGTTTGACTATGCAGGCTGACCAAGTAAACATTAGAACTGTCTCATGAAAGTTAACATGTCAGCATATTGATATGCAAGGTCAATGTGTTTGAAAGTGGTGCTGATGTCAAAAATAGAAACAATTATCATCAAATCATTCAAAAGCACAGCATTTGTCCACAGTGTTCATTGGAAGACTGGTGTTAAGGTATGTTTAATATCTAATGGAGTTGAGCAACTGTCTATTGTTTATATCAGTGGTTTGTCATCTGGGACAACTGGTCATAAAGCAAAGCAAGATTATGTCATGACTTTCTGTGTGTCATTCATCATCCAGAGTCGGTAAACAATTGCTATTTTCAACTTCTTCTCAGAAATTACCAGACCAGTTTCAACCAAACTTGACAAAGAGCATCCTGGCATAAAGGCCATTGTATATTTTTTTACAAATGATGTCAATCTGCCATCAAATATGGTCCGAGTCACCAAATATAGAAAAATCTGTCTGTCGTCTGTGAACAATTGCTATTTTCAAATTCTTCTCAAGAGCCTCTTGACCAGTTTCATCCAAGCATGGCATTGAGCATCGTGGCCTGAAAGCCTTTCATGTTTGTACAAATAATGCTGATCCCAGTAAAAATATGGCCATTATTGCTAAAAATAGACAATTTCTTCTCCAGTATCCCTGAACAAATATGGCCATGGTTACTAACAATAGAGAAACCTTTAAACAACTTCTCCAAACCTCCTGAATAAATCTTGACCAAATCTGACAAACCACATCTAGACTTAATGACCTTTCAAGTGTTTACAAATGATGCCTATCTGTCTTCAAATATGATATTGAATGGTGAAATTGTTCTTTCCACTTTTTCCAATATTTTTCTTTTCATGACTATATCAGTATCATAGATACTTTGATTTCTTTATTAGACAGGTCTCGTTAGTGAAAAGGATGAACATGTGAGGTTTTTATATGGTATTCAGGGGGTCCCAGGTGGCGAGTCTGGTCAAAGGCGCTCACCTTTACAGATCACTCACACATCTCATCTCTCTCTTTGTAAGTTCGAGTCTCTGCTTGACCAATGTGGGCATGTGAGAAAGCTTGCCAGTAGCTTCATGTTGGTTTGTGGTTCATACACGGGTCCTTCCTGGCTTCTTCCTCTACCAAATATACTGGCTGCCATGTATAGCCTTTATCATGTGCTGAAAAAGGGCATGATTCCCCCCCCCCCCCCCCTCCCACCCCCCCCCCAAAAAAAAAAACAACAAGAAAAAATGATGTGGTATTCATAAGTTGTTCCCTCTTGAACACATGTTCTTTGGCAGATTTTATTTTCATTTACATTTAACTCGTAACTTTTAACTGTACCACGAGGTAGATCTTATAGATCATTTTAGAATGTCTTTTCATGCATCAGGTAAGTTGGGCAGTACATATTAAAACCTTCAATTAACCAAACTCTTTTCATAAACAAAACTGTTGAGAATGCTGCTACCTGCATTGGTTTTGGTTAAATTTTTCCAGTGAATTAGGTCCTGACCATCTTGTGTCCTACATTTATCGTTTTTGAAGGAATTAAAATGCATGTTAAAAGAAGGGTCAGGAATAGGACAATGAGGTACGTTGGATGTCTCATTAAACATTAGAGATATTGGGAGTACATATCAGAACATTCCATACACCACCAGGGAAGGTAGGTGGGTGATGTTGGACTGTTTTATATAACAACAGGGAGGCTTGGTTATGCATCTAAGAACATTAAATGTACCGTGAGGTAGATCATGTAGGTCATTTTTGAATGTCTTATTTAGCATTGGGTAAGTTGTACAAACACAGCCCATTTACCATGAGGATTATGTTGGACTGCCTCATTTAACATCAGAGAAGGTTGACTGATTATTAGAAGATTCCATTTACCACCAGAAAAGGCAGATGGTCATGCTGGACTGTCTCATTTAATGTCATGGTTGATGGTCAATGCATATGAAAACATGACATGTACCATAAGGGAAAATAGGTGGTCATGCTGAACTATGTTATTTAAACCTGAGGGGGTGTCTAACAGTGCATGTTAGAACATTCCATTTAACTTGGGGGAAGGCAGGATGTGATGCTGGACTGTCTCATTTAACATAAGGGGTGATTGAAGTGTATATTAGAATATTCCATTTACCATGAGGGAAGGCAGGTAGTCCTGCTGGATTGTCTCATTTAAGATAAGGGATGTTTGACAGTATATATCAGATTATTCCATTTACATGGAGGGAAGGGAGGTGGTCATGCTGGAAATTCTCATTTTACATCAGGGACTTTTGGCAGTACATATCAGAACATTGCATTTACTCTACAACTCAGGTATGTTTGTATTGCAGTGGTTTCTAATTTGGAATTCCCACTTAAAAGAAAAGGATGATTTTCATCAGGAGTGTTTTGTTGCTGTGACCAGAAAATTGTTTCTCCATTTTATTTTATTTTCGGGAAAGACTGGAATTATATTTTGGGTAGTAAGTAGATTCCCAGTCAGAACACCTTTAGGAGCCAACCATTTATTTTATTTTTGGAGTGGGGATTTGGGGCATATGGGATTTTTTTAAAAAAAATTTCTAGTCCTCAAATAGCTTGAAAAAATATTCTTGCTCTGATTTCTAGAAAACAAGAACCTATTATATCCATTATATTAGTTGAAAAAAATTATCTTGGGGTAAAAGAAAAACAAAATGTTCATTTTTCAGGCATTGTGTTCAAGATAGACTCATGAAATTGATGATGATATGCATACTACGACACCCTTAAGATGAGAGAGACTCATCATGACCTATATTTCATCTTTTACTGGTTTTGGTTAAGCTTTTGCATTATCTCATCACCACACAAGTTTTTGGCATGTTATATTTATACTATTGTTCCTAGTATCATCAAAATTGGTTAGTAGATGTGCACATTGATATAATCTATATAATTTTTGACAAAATAGATCTCTGTAGCCCATATTTCCTGCTTCAGTGACTTTTTTTGAATTTTGTCTTAAAGTTCATTTTCTGGGTGCTGTTTATTATGAAGCTTTGCAGTTGGATGGATCTGTGTTACTACTACACCCGGAAAATCAAAGGCCACTGTGACCTACTTGTGTTCATGATCACATTGATTTATCCATACTAGACCTGTATACATCCTAGCCTACTGGGAATGTCCTATCTGGCCAATGTATTTGGAAGTAGGAATAAATATGTTTATTCAATGGTAACATTTCCATCTTAATGACTGTACATTGTATATTGTAGTATGTTACTCTCAGCAGGTTAACTCGGCATTGTACAGGTGAATGAGTATAGGAATGATATGATCAGGAACAGACTCTATCAAATAATTCACAGCTATTCGTAAGATAACTATTAGAAGTAAATTGAAAACGGAGTGAAATCTTTGTTGCTCTCAAGCTCTTGAAAAATACATGTAGAATAGTCTGACAACTGAAAACTTAAGCTGATCAAAGAAAACAGGCCTTTGACTGAGAGTTTTCCTCAGTATTGATTGACGTGAAGAACTGATGTAAAATAAAGTGTCGGCAATGTTTGACTATGCAGGCTGACCAAGTAAACATTAGAACTGTCTCATGAAAGTTAACATGTCAGCATATTGATATGCAAGGTCAATGTGTTTGAAAGTGGTTCTGATGTCAAAAATAGAAACAATTATCATCAAATCATTCAAAAAGCACAGCATTTATCCACAGTGTTCATTGGAAGACTGGTGTTAAGGTATGTTTAATATCTAATGGAGTTGAGCAACTGTCTATTGTTTATATCAGTGGTTTGTCATCTGGGACAACTGGTCATAAAGCCAAGCAAGATTATGTCATGACTTTCTGTGTGTCATTCATCATCCAAAGTCGGTAAACAATTGCTATTTTCAACTTCTTCTCAGAAATTACCAGACCAGTTTCAACCAAACTTGACAAAGAGCATCCTGGCATAAAGGCCATTGTATATTTTTTTACAAATGATGTCAATCTGCCATCAAATATGGTCCGAGTCACCAAATATAGAAAAATCTGTCTGTCGTCTGTGAACAATTGCTATTTTCAAATTCTTCTCAAGAGCCTCTTGACCAGTTTCATCCAAGCATGGCATTGAGCATCATGGCCTGAAAGCCTTTCATGTTTGTACAAATAATGCTGATCCCAGTAAAAATATGGCCATTATTGCTAAAAATAGACAATTTCTTCTCCAGTATCCCTGAACAAATATGGCCATGGTTACTAACAATAGAGAAACCTTTAAACAACTTCTCCAAACCTCCTGAATAAATCTTGACCAAATCTGACAAACCACATCTAGACTTAATGACCTTTCAAGTGTTTACAAATGATGCCTATCTGTCTTCAAATATGATATTGAATGGTGAAATTGTTCTTTCCACTTTTTCCAATATTTTTCTTTTCATGACTATATCAGTATCATAGATACTTTGATTTCTTTATTAGACAGGTCTCGTTAGTGAAAAGGATGAACATGTGAGGTTTTTATATGGTATTCAGGGGGTCCCAGGTGGCGGAGTCTGGTCAAAGGCGCTCACCTTTACAGATCACTCACACATCTCATCTCTCTCTATGTAAGTTCGAGTCTCTGCTTGACCAATGTGGGCATGTGAGAAAGCTTGCTAGTAGCTTCATGTTGGTTTGTGGTTCATCACGGGGCCTTCCTGGCTTCTTCATCTACCAAATATACTTGCTGCCATGTATAGCCTTTATCATGTGCTGAAAAAGGGCATGATTACCCCCCCCCTCCCACCCACCCCCCCCCAAAAAAACAACAAGAAAAAATGATGTGGTATTCATAAGTTGTTCCCTCTTGAACACATGTTCTTTGGCAGATTTTATTTTCATTTACATTTAACTCGTAACTTTTAACTGTACCACGAGGTAGATCTTATAGATCATTTTAGAATGTCTTTTCATGCATCAGGTAAGTTGGGCAGTACATATTAAAACCTTCAATTAACCAAACTCTTTTCATAAACAAAACTGTTGAGAATGCTGCTACCTGCATTGGTTTTGGTTAAATTTTTCCAGTGAATTAGGTCCTGACCATCTTGTGTCCTACATTTATCGTTTTTGAAGGAATTAAAATGCATGTTAAAAGAAAGGTCAGGAATAGGACAATGAGGTACGTTGGATGTCTCATTAAACATTAGAGATATTGGGAGTACATATCAGAACATTCTATACACCACCAGGGAAGGTAGGTGGGTGATGTTGGACTGTTTTATATAACAACAGGGAGGCTTGGTTATGCATCTAAGAACATTAAATGTACCGTGAGGTAGATCATGTAGGTCATTTTTGAATGTCTTATTTAGCATTGGGTAAGTTGTACAAACACAGCCCATTTACCATGAGGATTATGTTGGACTGCCTCATTTAACATCAGAGAAGGTTGACTGATTATTAGAAGATTCCATTTACCACCAGAAAAGGCAGATGGTCATGCTGGACTGTCTCATTTAACGTCATGGTTGATTGTCAATGCATATGAAAACATGACATGTACCATAAGGGAAAATAGGTGGTCATGCTGAACTATGTTATTTAAACCTGAGGGGGTGTCTAACAGTGCATGTTAGAACATTCCATTTAACTTGGGGGAAGGCAGGATGTGATGCTGGACTGTCTCATTTAACATAAGGGGTGATTGAAGTGTATATTAGAATATTCCATTTACCATGAGGGAAGGCAGGTAGTCCTGCTGGATTGTCTCATTTAAGATAAGGGATGTTTGACTGTATATATCAGATTATTCCATTTACATGGAGGGAAGGGAGGTGGTCATGCTGGAAATTCTCATTTTACATCAGGGACTTTTGGCAGTACATATCAGAACATTGCATTTACTCTACAACTCAGGTATGTTTGTATTGCAGTGGTTTCTAATTTGGAATTCCCACTTAAAAGAAAAGGATGATTTTCATCAGGAGTGTTTTGTTGCTGTGACCAGAAAATTGTTTCTCCATTTTATTTTATTTTCGGGAAAGACTGGAATTATATTTTGGGTAGTAAGTAGATTCCCAGTCAGAACACCTTTAGGAGCCAACCATTTATTTTATTTTTGGAGTGGGGATTTGGGGCATATGGGATTTTTTTAAAAAAAATTTCTAGTCCTCAAATAGCTTGAAAAAATATTCTTGCTCTGATTTCTAGAAAACAAGAACCTATTATATCCATTATATTAGTTGAAAAAAATTATCTTGGGGTAAAAGAAAAACAAAATGTTCATTTTTCAGGCATTGTGTTCAAGATAGACTCATGAAATTGATGATGATATGCATACTACCACACCCTTAAGATGAGAGAGACTCATCATGACCTATATTTCATCTTTTACTGGTTTTGGTTAAGCTTTTGCATTATCTCATCACCACACAAGTTTGTGGCATGTTATATTTATACTATTGTTCCTAGTATCATCAAAATTGGTTGGTAGATGTGCACATTGATATAATCTATATAATTTTTGACAAAATAGATCTCTGTAGCCCATATTTCCTGCTTCAGTGACTTATTTTGAATTTTGTCTTAAAGTTCATTTTCTGGGTGCTGTTTATTATGAAGCTT
The DNA here is from genome assembly GCA_029931535.1 of Margaritifera margaritifera. NCBI lineage: Eukaryota > Metazoa > Mollusca > Bivalvia > Unionida > Margaritiferidae > Margaritifera > Margaritifera margaritifera. The sequence goes on from JAQPZY010001697.1 coordinate 12,703, forward strand.
TGCAGTTGGATGGATCTCTGTTACTACTACACCCGGAAAATCAAAGGCCACTGTGACCTACTTGTGTTCATGATCACATTGATTTATCCATACTAGACCTGTATACATCCTAGCCTACTGAGAATGTCCTATCTGGCCAATGTATTTGGAAGTAGGAATAAATATGTTTATTCAGTGGTAAACTTTCCATCTTAATGACTGTACATTGTATATTGCAGTATGTTACTCTCAGCAGGTTAACTCGGCATTGTACAGGTGAATGAGTATAGGAATGATATGATCAGGAACAGACTCTATCAAATAATTCACAGCTATTCGTAAGATAACTATTAGAAGTAAATTGAAAATGGAGTGAAATCTTTGTTGCTCTCAAGCGCTTGAAAAATACATGTAGAATAGTCTGACAACTGAAAACTTAAGCTGATCAAAGAAAACAGGCCTTTGACTGAGAGTTTTCCTCAGTATTGATTGACGTGAAGAACTGATGTAAAATAAAGTGTCGGCAATGTTTGACTATGCAGGCTGACCAAGTAAACATTAGAACTGTCTCATGAAAGTTAACATGTCAGCATATTGATATGCAAGGTCAATGTGTTTGAAAGTGGTGCTGATGTCAAAAATAGAAACAATTATCATTAAATCATTCAGAAAGCACAGCATTTGTCCACAGTGTTCATTGGAAGACTGGTGTTAAGGTATGTTTAATATCTAATGGAGTTGAGCAACTGTCTATTGTTTATATCAGTGGTTTGTCATCTGGGACAACTGGTCATAAAGCAAAGCAAGATTATGTCATGACATTTTGTGTGTCATTCATCATCCAGAGTCGGTAAACAATTGCTATTTTCAACTTCTTCTCAGAAATTACCAGACCAGTTTCAACCAAACTTGACAAAGAGCATCCTGGCATAAAGGCCATTGTATATTTTTTTACAAATGATGTCAATCTGCCATCAAATATGGTCCGAGTCAACAACTATAGAAAAATCTGTCTGTCGTCTGTGAACAATTGCTATTTTCAAATTCTTCTCAAGAGCCTCTTGACCAGTTTCATCCAAGCATGGCATTGAGCATCGTGGCCTGAAAGCCTTTCATGTTTGTACAAATAATGTCGATCCCAGTAAAAATATGGCCATTATTGCTAAAAATAGACAATTTCTTCTCCAGTATCCCTGAACAAATATGGCCATGGTTACTAACAATAGAGAAACCTTTAAACAACTTCTCCAAACCTCCTGAATAAATCTTGACCAAATCTGACAAACCACATCTAGACTTAATGACCTTTCAAGTGTTTACAAATGATGCCTATCTGTCTTCAAATATGATATTGAATGGTGAAATTGTTCTTTCCACTTTTTCCAATATTTTTCTTTTCATGACTATATCAGTATCATAGATACTTTGATTTCTTTATTAGACAGGTCTCGTTAGTGAAAAGGATGAACATGTGAGGTTTTTATATGGTATTCAGGGGGTCCCAGGTGGCGGAGTCTGGTCAAAGGCGCTCACCTTTACAGATCACTCACACATCTCATCTCTCTTTGTGTAAGTTCGAGTCTCTGTTTGACCAATGTGGGCATGTGAGAAAGCTTGCCAGTAGCTTCATGTTGGTTTGTGGTTCATACCAGGGTCTTCCTGGCTTCTTCCTCTACCAAATATACTGGCTGCCATGTATAGCCTTTATCATGTGCTGAAAAAGGGCATGATTACCCCCCCCCCTCCCACCCCCCCCCCCAAAAAAAAAACAACAAGAAAAAATGATGTGGTATTCATAAGTTGTTCCCTCTTGAACACATGTTCTTTGGCAGATTTTATTTTCATTTACATTTAACTCGTAACTTTTAACTGTACCACGAGGTAGATCTTATAGATCATTTTAGAATGTCTTTTCATGCATCAGGTAAGTTGGGCAGTACATATTAAAACCTTCAATTAACCAAACTCTTTTCATAAACAAAACTGTTGAGAATGCTGCTACCTGCATTGGTTTTGGTTAAATTTTTCCAGTGAATTAGGTCCTGACCATCTTGTGTCCTACATTTATCGTTTTTGAAGGAATTAAAATGCATGTTAAAAGAAGGGTCAGGAATAGGACAATGAGGTACGTTGGATGTCTCATTAAACATTAGAGATATTGGGAGTACATATTAAAACATTCTATACACCACCAGGGAAGGTAGGTGGGTGATGTTGGACTGTTTTATATAGCAACAGGGAGGCTTGGTTATGCATCTAAGAACATTAAATGTACCATGAGGTAGATCATGTAGGTCATTTTTGAATGTCTTATTTAGCATTGGGTAAGTTGTACAAAAACAGCCCATTTACCATGAGGATTATGTTGGACTGTCTCATTTAACATCAGAGAAGGTTGACTGATTATAAGAAGATTCCATTTACCACCAGAAAAGGCAGATGGTCATGCTGGACTGTCTCATTTAACGTCATGGTTGATTGTCAATGCATATGAAAACATGACATGTACCATAAGGGAAAATAGGTGGTCATGCTGAACTATGTTATTTAAACGTGAGGGGGTGTCTAACAGTGCATGTTAGAACATTCCATTTAACTTGGGGGAAGGCAGGATGTGATGCTGGACTGTCTCATTTAACATAAGGGGTGATTGAAGTGTATATTAGAATATTCCATTTACCATGAGGGAAGGCAGGTAGTCCTGCTGGACTGTCTCATTTAAGATAAGGGATGTTTGACAGTATATATCAGATTATTCCATTTACATGGAGGGAAGGGAGGTGGTCATGCTGGAAATTCTCATTTTACATCAGGGACTTTTGGCAGTACATATCAGAACATTGCATTTACTCTACAACTCAGGTATGTTTGTATTGCAGTGGTTTCTAATTTGGAATTCCCACTTAAAAGAAAAGGATGATTTTCATCAGGAGTGTTTTGTTGCTGTGACCAGAAAATTGTTTCTCCATTTTATTTTATTTTCGGGAAAGACTGGAATTATATTTTGGGTAGTAAGTAGATTCCCAGTCAGAACACCTTTAGGAGCCAACCATTTATTTTATTTTTGGAGTGGGGATTTGGGGCACATGGGATTTTTTAAAAAAAAATTTCTAGTCCTCAAATAGCTTGAAAAAATATTCTTGCTCTGATTTCTAGAAAACAAGAACCTATTATATCCATTATATTAGTTGAAAAAAATTATCTTGGGGTAAAAGAAAAACAAAATGTTCATTTTTCAGGCATTGTGTTCAAGATAGACTCATGAAATTGATGATGATATGCATACTACCACACCCTTAAGATGAGAGAGACTCATCATGACCTATATTTCATCTTTTACTGGTTTTGGTTAAGCTTTTGCATTATCTCATCACCACACAAGTTTGTGGCATGTTATATTTATACTATTGTTCCTAGTATCATCAAAATTGGTTGGTAGATGTGCACATTGATATAATCTATATAATTTTTGACAAAATAGATCTCTGTAGCCCATATTTCCTGCTTCAGTGACTTATTTTGAATTTTGTCTTAAAGTTCATTTTCTGGGTGCTGTTTATTATGAAGCTTTGCAGTCGGATGGATCTCTGTTACTACTACACCCGGAAAATCAAAGGCCACTGTGACCTACTTGTGTTCACGATCACATTGATTTATCCATACTAGACCTGTATACATCCTAGCCTACTGAGAATGTCCTATCTGGCCAATGTATTTGGAAGTAGGAATAAATATGTTTATTCAATGGTAAACTTTCCATCTTAATGACTGTACATTGTATATTGCAGTATGTTACTCTCAGCAGGTTAACTCGGCATTGTACAGGTGAATGAGTATAGGAATGATATGATCAGGAACAGACTCTATCAAATAATTCACAGCTATTCGTAAGATAACTATTAGAAGTAAATTGAAAATGGAGTGAAATCTTTGTTGCTCTCAAGCGCTTGAAAAATACATGTAGAATAGTCTGACAACTGAAAACTTAAGCTGATCAAAGAAAACAGGCCTTTGACTGAGAGTTTTCATCAGTATTGATTGACGTGAAGAACTGATGTAAAATAAAGTGTCGGCAATGTTTGACTATGCAGGCTGACCAAGTAAACATTAGAACTGTCTCATGAAAGTTAACATGTCAGCATATTGATATGCAAGGTCAATGTGTTTGAAAGTGGTTCTGATGTCAAAAATAGAAACAATTATCATCAAATCATTCAAAAAGCACAGCATTTGTCCACAGTGTTCATTGGAAGACTGGTGTTAAGGTATGTTTAATATCTAATGGAGTTGAGCAACTGTTTATTGTTTATATCAGTGGTTTGTCATCTGGGACAACTGGTCATAAAGCAAGCAAGATTATGTCATGACTTTTTGTGTGTCATTCATCATCCAGAGTCGGTAAACAATTGCTGTTTTCAACTTCTTCTCAGAAATTACCAGATCAGTTTCAACCAAACTTGACAAAGAGCATCCTAGCATAAAGGCCATTGGATTTTTTTTTACAAATAATGTCAATCTGTTATCAAATATGGTCCGAGTCACCAAATATAGAAAAAAAATCTGTCTGTCGTCTGTGAACAATTGCTATTTTCAAATTCTTCTCAAGAGCCTCTTGACCAGTTTCATCCAAGCATGGCATTGAGCATCGTGGCCTGAAAGCCTTTCATGTTTGTACAAATAATGTCGATGCCAGTAAAAATATGGCCATTATTGCTAAAAATAGACAATTTCTTCTCCAGTATCCCTGAACAAATTTGGCCATGGTTACTAACAATAGAGAAACCTTTAAACAACTTCTCCAAACCTCCTGAATAAATCTTGACCAAATCTGACAAACCACATCTAGACTTAATGACCTTTCAAGTGTTTACAAATGATGCCTATCTGTCTTCAAATATGATATTGAATGGTGAAATTGTTCTTTCCACTTTTTCCAATATTTTTCTTTTCATGACTATATCAGTATCATAGATACTTTGATTTCTTTATTAGACAGGTCTCGTTAGTGAAAAGGATGAACATGTGAGGTTTTTATATGGTATTCAGGGGGTCCCAGGTGGCCGAGTCTGGTCAAAGGCGCTCACCTTTACAGATCACTCACACATCTCATCTCTCTCTGTGTAAGTTCGAGTCTCTGCTTGACCAATGTGGGCATGTGAGAAAGCTTGCCAGTAGCTTGATGTTGGTTTGTGGTTCATACCGGGGCCTTCCTGGCTTCTTCCTCTACCAAATATACTAGCTGCCATGTATAGCCTTTATCATGTGCTGAAAAAGGGCATGATTACCCCCCCACCTCCCACACCCCCCCCCAAAAAAAAAAAAAAAACAACAAGAAAAAATGATGTGGTATTCATAAGTTGTTCCCTCTTGAACACATGTTCTTTGGCAGATTTTATTTTCATTTACATTTAACTCGTAACTTTTAACTGTACCACGAGGTAGATCTTATAGATCATTTTAGAATGTCTTTTCATGCATCAGGTAAGTTGGGCAGTACATATTAAAACCTTCAATTAACCAAACTCTTTTCATAAACAAAACTGTTGAGAATGCTGCTACCTGCATTGGTTTTGGTTAAATTTTTCCAGTGAATTAGGTCCTGACCATCTTGTGTCCTACATTTATCGTTTTTGAAGGAATTAAAATGCATGTTAAAAGAAGGGTCAGGAATAGGACAATGAGGTACGTTGGATGTCTCATTAAACATTAGAGATATTGGGAGTACATATCAGAACATTCTATACACCACCAGGGAAGGTAGGTGGGTGATGTTGGACTGTTTTATATAACAACAGGGAGGCTTGGTTATGCATCTAAGAACATTAAATGTACCGTGAGGTTGATCATGTAGGTCATTTTTGAATGTCTTATTTAGCATTGGGTAAGTTGTACAAAAACAGCCCATTTACCATGAGGATTATGTTGGACTGTCTCATTTAACATCAGAGAAGGTTGACTGATTATTAGAAGATTTCATTTACCACCAGAAAAGGCAGATGGTCATGCTGGACTGTCTCATTTAACGTCATGGTTGATTGTCAATGCATATGAAAACATGGCATGTACCATAAGGGAAAATAGGTGGTCATGCTGAACTATCTTATTTAAGCCTGAGGGGGTGTCTAACAGTGCATGTTAGAACATTCCATTTAACTTGGGGGAAGGCAGGATGTGATGCTAGACTGTCTCATTTAACATAAGAGGTGATTGAAGTGTATATTAGAATATTCCATTTACCATGAGGGAAGGCAGGTAGTCCTGCTGGATTGTCTCATTTAAGATAAGGGATGTTTGACAGTATATATCAGATTATTCCATTTACATGGAGGGAAGGGAGGTGGTCATGCTGGAAATTCTCATTTTACATCAGGGACTTTTGGCAGTACATATCAGAACATTGCATTTACTCTACAACTCAGGTATGTTTGTATTGCAGTGGTTTCTAATTTGGAATTCCCACTTAAAAGAAAAGGATGATTTTCATCAGGAGTGTTTTGTTGCTGTGACCAGAAAATTGTTTCTCCATTTTATTTTATTTTCGGGAAAGACTGGAATTATATTTTGGGTAGTAAGTAGATTCCCAGTCAGAACACCTTTAGGAGCCAACCATTTATTTTATTTTTGGAGTGGGGATTTGGGGCACATGGGATTTTTAAAAAAAAAATTTCTAGTCCTCAAATAGCTTGAAAAAATATTCTTGCTCTGATTTCTAGAAAACAAGAACCTATTATATCCATTATATTAGTTGAAAAAAATTATCTTGGGGTAAAAGAAAAACAAAATGTTCATTTTTCAGGCATTGTGTTCAAGATAGACTCATGAAATTGATGATGATATGCATATTACCACACCCTTAAGATGAGAGAGACTCATCATGACCTATATTTCATCTTTTACTGGTTTTGGTTAAGGTTTTGCATTATCTCATCACCACACAAGTTTTTGGCATGTTATATTTATACTATTGTTCCTAGTATCATCAAAATTGGTTAGTAGATGTGCACATTGATATAATCTATATAATTTTTGACAAAATAGATCTCTGTAGCCCATATTTCCTGCTTCAGTGACTTATTTTGAATTTTGTCTTAAAGTTCATTTTCTGGGTGCTGTTTATTATGAAGCTTTGCAGGTGGATGGATCTCTGGTTCTACTACACCCGGAAAATCAAAGGCCACTGTGACCTACTTGTGTTCATGATCACATTGATTCATCCATACTAGACCTGTATACATCCTAGCCTACTGAGAATGTCCTATCTGGCCAATGTATTTGGAAGTAGGAATAAATATGTTTATTCAATGGTAAACTTTCCATCTTAATGACTGTACATTGTATATTGCAGTATGTTACTCTCAGCAGGTTAACTCGGCATTGTACAGGTGAATGAGTATAGGAATGATATGATCAGGAACAGACTCTATCAAATAATTCACAGCTATTCGTAAGATAACTATTAGAAGTAAATTGAAAATGGAGTGAAATCTTTGTTGCTCTCAAGCGCTTGAAAAATACATGTAGAATAGTCTGACAACTGAAAACTTAAGCTGATCAAAGAAAACAGGCCTTTGACTGAGAGTTTTCCTCAGTATTGATTGACGTGAAGAACTGATGTAAAATAAAGTGTCGGCAATGTTTGACTATGCAGGCTGACCAAGTAAACATTAGAACTGTCTCATGAAAGTTAACATGTCAGCATATTGATATGCAAGGTCAATGTGTTTGAAAGTGGTGCTGATGTCAAAAATAGAAACAATTATCATTAAATCATTCAGAAAGCACAGCATTTGTCCACAGTGTTCATTGGAAGACTGGTGTTAAGGTATGTTTAATATCTAATGGAGTTGAGCAACTGTCTATTGTTTATATCAGTGGTTTGTCATCTGGGACAACTGGTCATAAAGCAAAGCAAGATTATGTCATGACATTTTGTGTGTCATTCATCATCCAGAGTCGGTAAACAATTGCTATTTTCAACTTCTTCTCAGAAATTACCAGATCAGTGTCAACCAAACTTGACAAAGAGCATCCTAGCATAAAGGCCATTGGATTTTTTTTTACAAATAATGTCAATCTGCCATCAAATATGGTCCGAGTCACCAAATATAGAAAAAAAATCTGTCTGTCGTCTGTGAACAATTGCTATTTTCAAATTCTTCTCAAGAGCCTCTTGACCAGTTTCATCCAAGCATGGCATTGAGCATCGTGGCCTGAAAGCCTTTCATGTTTGTACAAATAATGTCGATGCCAGTAAAAATATGGCCATTATTGCTAAAAATAGACAATTTCTTCTCCAGTATCCCTGAACAAATTTGGCCATGGTTACTAACAATAGAGAAACCTTTAAACAACTTCTCCAAACCTCCTGAATAAATCTTGACCAAATCTGACAAACCACATCTAGACTTAATGACCTTTCAAGTGTTTACAAATGATGCCTATCTGTCTTCAAATATGATATTGAATGGTGAAATTGTTCTTTCCACTTTTTCCAATATTTTTCTTTTCATGACTATATCAGTATCATAGATACTTTGATTTCTTTATTAGACAGGTCTCGTTAGTGAAAAGGATGAACATGTGAGGTTTTTATATGGTATTCAGGGGGTCCCAGGTGGCCGAGTCTGGTCAAAGGCGCTCACCTTTACAGATCACTCACACATCTCATCTCTCTCTGTGTAAGTTCGAGTCTCTGCTTGACCAATGTGGGCATGTGAGAAAGCTTGCCAGTAGCTTGATGTTGGTTTGTGGTTCATACCGGGGCCTTCCTGGCTTCTTCCTCTACCAAATATACTAGCTGCCATGTATAGCCTTTATCATGTGCTGAAAAAGGGCATGATTACCCCCCCCCTCCCACCCCCCCCCCCCCCCAAAAAAAAAAAAAAGAAAAACAACAAGAAAAAATGATGTGGTATTCATAAGTTGTTCCCTCTTGAACACATGTTCTTTGGCAGATTTTATTTTCATTTACATTTAACTCGTAACTTTTAACTGTACCACGAGGTAGATCTTATAGATCATTTTAGAATGTCTTTTCATGCATCAGGTAAGTTGGGCAGTACATATTAAAACCTTCAATTAACCAAACTCTTTTCATAAACAAAACTGTTGAGAATGCTGCTACCTGCATTGGTTTTGGTTAAATTTTTCCAGTGAATTAGGTCCTGACCATCTTGTGTCCTACATTTATCGTTTTTGAAGGAATTAAAATGCATGTTAAAAGAAGGGTCAGGAATAGGACAATGAGGTACGTTGGATGTCTCATTAAACATTAGAGATATTGGGAGTACATATCAGAACATTCTATACACCACCAGGGAAGGTAGGTGGGTGATGTTGGACTGTTTTATATAACAACAGGGAGGCTTGGTTATGCATCTAAGAACATTAAATGTACCGTGAGGTTGATCATGTAGGTCATTTTTGAATGTCTTATTTAGCATTGGGTAAGTTGTACAAAAACAGCCCATTTACCATAGGGATTATGTTGGACTGTCTCATTTAACATCAGAGAAGGTTGACTGATTATTAGAAGATTCCATTTACCACCAGAAAAGGCAGATGGTCATGCTGGAAAGTATCATTTAACGTCATGGTTGATTGTCAATGCATATGAAAACATGACATGTACCATAAGGGAAAATAGGTGGTCATGCTGAACTATCTTATTTAAGCCTGAGGGGGTGTCTAACAGTGCATGTTAGAACATTCCATTTAACTTGGGGGAAGGCAGGATGTGATGCTGGACTGTCTCATTTAACATAAGAGGTGATTGAAGTGTATATTAGAATATTCCATTTACCATGAGGGAAGGTAGGTAGTCCTGCTGGATTGTCTCATTTAAGATAAGGGATGTTTGACAGTATATATCAGATTATTCCATTTACATGGAGGGAAGGGAGGTGGTCATGCTGGAAATTCTCATTTTACATCAGGGACTTTTGGCAGTACATATCAGAACATTGCATTTACTCTACAACTCAGGTATGTTTGTATTGCAGTGGTTTCTAATTTGGAATTCCCACTTAAAAGAAAAGGATGATTTTCATCAGGAGTGTTTTGTTGCTGTGACCAGAAAATTGTTTCTCCATTTTATTTTATTTTCGGGAAAGACTGGAATTATATTTTGGGTAGTAAGTAGATTCCCAGTCAGAACACCTTTAGGAGCCAACCATTTATTTTATTTTTGGAGTGGGGATTTGGGGCACATGGGATTTTTTTAAAAAAAATTTCTAGTCCTCAAATAGCTTGAAAAAATATTCTTGCTCTGATTTCTAGAAAACAAGAACCTATTATATCCATTATATTAGTTGAAAAAAATTATCTTGGGGTAAAAGAAAAACAAAATGTTCATTTTTCAGGCATTGTGTTCAAGATGGACTCATGAAATTGATGATGATATGCATACTACGACACCCTTAAGATGAGAGAGACTCATCATGACCTAAATTTCATCTTTTACTGGTTTTGGTTAAGCTTTTGCATTATCTCATCACCACACAAGTTTTTGGCATGTTATATTTATACTATTGTTCCTAGTATCATCAAAATTGGTTAGTAGATGTGCACATTGATATAATCTATATAATTTTTGACAAAATAGATCTCTGTAGCCCATATTTCCTGCTTCAGTGACTTATTTTGAATTTTGTCTTAAAGTTCATTTTCTGGGTGCTGTTTATTATGAAGCTTTGCAGGTGGATGGATCTCTGGTTCTACTACACCCGGAAAATCAAAGGCCACTGTGACCTACTTGTGTTCATGATCACATTGATTCATCCATACTAGACCTGTATACATCCTAGCCTACTGAGAATGTCCTATCTGGCCAATGTATTTGGAAGTAGGAATAAATATGTTTATTCAATGGTAAACTTTCCATCTTAATGACTGTACATTGTATATTGCAGTATGTTACTCTCAGCAGGTTAACTCGGCATTGTACAGGTGAATGAGTATAGGAATGATATGATCAGGAACAGACTCTATCAAATAATTCACAGCTATTCGTAAGATAACTATTAGAAGTAAATTGAAAATGGAGTGAAATCTTTGTTGCTCTCAAGCGCTTGAAAAATACATGTAGAATAGTCTGACAACTGAAAACTTAAGCTGATCAAAGAAAACAGGCCTTTGACTGAGAGTTTTCATCAGTATTGATTGACGTGAAGAACTGATGTAAAATAAAGTGTCGGCAATGTTTGACTATGCAGGCTGACCAAGTAAACATTAGAACTGTCTCATGAAAGTTAACATGTCAGCATATTGATATGCAAGGTCAATGTGTTTGAAAGTGGTGCTGATGTCAAAAATAGAAACAATTATCATTAAATCATTCAGAAAGCACAGCATTTGTCCACAGTGTTCATTGGAAGACTGGTGTTAAGGTATGTTTAATATCTAATGGAGTTGAGCAACTGTCTATTGTTTATATCAGTGGTTTGTCATCTGGGACAACTGGTCATAAAGCAAAGCAAGATTATGTCATGACATTTTGTGTGTCATTCATCATCCAGAGTCGGTAAACAATTGCTATTTTCAACTTCTTCTCAGAAATTACCAGATCAGTTTCAACCAAACTTGACAAAGAGCATCCTAGCATAAAGGCCATTGGATTTTTTTTTACAAATAATGTCAATCTGCCATCAAATATGGTCCGAGTCACCAAATATAGAAAAAAAATCTGTCTGTCGTCTGTGAACAATTGCTATTTTCAAATTCTTCTCAAGAGCCTCTTGACCAGTTTCATCCAAGCATGGCATTGAGCATCGTGGCCTGAAAGCCTTTCATGTTTGTACAAATAATGTCGATGCCAGTAAAAATATGGCCATTATTGCTAAAAATAGACAATTTCTTCTCCAGTATCCCTGAACAAATTTGGCCATGGTTACTAACAATAGAGAAACCTTTAAACAACTTCTCCAAACCTCCTGAATAAATCTTGACCAAATCTGACAAACCACATCTAGACTTAATGACCTTTCAAGTGTTTACAAATGATGCCTATCTGTCTTCAAATATGATATTGAATGGTGAAATTGTTCTTTCCACTTTTTCCAATATTTTTCTTTTCATGACTATATCAGTATCATAGATACTTTGATTTCTTTATTAGACAGGTCTCGTTAGTGAAAAGGATGAACATGTGAGGTTTTTATATGGTATTCAGGGGGTCCCAGGTGGCTGAGTCTGGTCAAAGGCGCTCACCTTTACAGATCACTCACACATCTCATCTCTCTCTGTGTAAGTTCGAGTCTCTGCTTGACCAATGTGGGCATGTGAGAAAGCTTGCCAGTAGCTTGATGTTGGTTTGTGGTTCATACCGGGGCCTTCCTGGCTTCTTCCTCTACCAAATATACTAGCTGCCATGTATAGCCTTTATCATGTGCTGAAAAAGGGCATGATTACCCCCCCCCCCCTCCCACACCCCCCCCCCCCAAAAAAAGAAAAACAACAAGAAAAAATGATGTGGTATTCATAAGTTGTTCCCTCTTGAACACATGTTCTTTGGCAGATTTTATTTTCATTTACATTTAACTCGTAACTTTTAACTGTACCACGAGGTAGATCTTATAGATCATTTTAGAATGTCTTTTCATGCATCAGGTAAGTTGGGCAGTACATATTAAAACCTTCAATTAACCAAACTCTTTTCATAAACAAAACTGTTGAGAATGCTGCTACCTGCATTGGTTTTGGTTAAATTTTTCCAGTGAATTAGGTCCTGACCATCTTGTGTCCTACATTTATCGTTTTTGAAGGAATTAAAATGCATGTTAAAAGAAGGGTCAGGAATAGGACAATGAGGTACGTTGGATGTCTCATTAAACATTAGAGATATTGGGAGTACATATCAGAACATTCTATACACCACCAGGGAAGGTAGGTGGGTGATGTTGGACTGTTTTATATAACAACAGGGAGGCTTGGTTATGCATCTAAGAACATTAAATGTACCGTGAGGTTGATCATGTAGGTCATTTTTGAATGTCTTATTTAGCATTGGGTAAGTTGTACAAAAACAGCCCATTTACCATGAGGATTATGTTGGACTGTCTCATTTAACATCAGAGAAGGTTGACTGATTATTAGAAGATTCCATTTACCACCAGAAAAGGCAGATGGTCATGCTGGACTGTCTCATTTAACGTCATGGTTGATTGTCAAGTCAATGCATATGAAAACATGACATGTACCATAAGGGAAAATAGGTGGTCATGCTGAACTATCTTATTTAAGCCTGAGGGGGTGTCTAACAGTGCATGTTAGAACATTCCATTTAACTTGGGGGAAGGCAGGATGTGATGCTGGACTGTCTCATTTAACATAAGAGGTGATTGAAGTGTATATTAGAATATTCCATTTACCATGAGGGAAGGCAGGTAGTCCTGCTGGATTGTCTCATTTAAGATAAGGGATGTTTGACAGTATATATCAGATTATTCCATTTACATGGAGGGAAGGGAGGTGGTCATGCTGGAAATTCTCATTTTACATCAGGGACTTTTGGCAGTACATATCAGAACATTGCATTTACTCTACAACTCAGGTATGTTTGTATTGCAGTGGTTTCTAATTTGGAATTCCCACTTAAAAGAAAAGGATGATTTTCATCAGGAGTGTTTTGTTGCTGTGACCAGAAAATTGTTTCTCCATTTTATTTTATTTTCGGGAAAGACTGGAATTATATTTTGGGTAGTAAGTAGATTCCCAGTCAGAACACCTTTAGGAGCCAACCATTTATTTTATTTTTGGAGTGGGGATTTGGGGCACATGGGATTTTTTTAAAAAAAATTTCTAGTCCTCAAATAGCTTGAAAAAATATTCTTGCTCTGATTTCTAGAAAACAAGAACCTATTATATCCATTATATTAGTTGAAAAAAATTATCTTGGGGTAAAAGAAAAACAAAATGTTCATTTTTCAGGCATTGTGTTCAAGATAGACTCATGAAATTGATGATGATATGCATACTACGACACCCTTAAGATGAGAGAGACTCATCATGACCTATATTTCATCTTTTACTGGTTTTGGTTAAGGTTTTGCATTATCTCATCACCACACAAGTTTTTGGCATGTTATATTTATACTATTGTTCCTAGTATCATCAAAATTGGTTAGTAGATGTGCACATTGATATAATCTATATAATTTTTGACAAAATAGATCTCTGTAGCCCATATTTCCTGCTTCAGTGACTTATTTTGAATTTTGTGTTAAAGTTCATTTTCTGGGTGCTGTTTATTATGAAGCTTTGCAGTTGGATGGATCTCTGTTACTACTACACCCGGAAAATCAAAGGCCACTGTGACCTACTTGTGTTCATGATCACATTGATTTATCCATACTAGACCTGTATACATCCTAGCCTACTGAGAATGTCCTATCTGGCCAATGTATTTGGAAGTAGGAATAAATATGTTTATTCAATGGTAAACTTTCCATCTTAATGACTGTACATTGTATATTGCAGTATGTTACTCTCAGCAGGTTAACTCGGCATTGTACAGGTGAATGAGTATAGGAATGATATGATCAGGAACAGACTCTATCAAATAATTCACAGCTATTCGTAAGATAACTATTAGAAGTAAATTGAAAATGGAGTGAAATCTTTGTTGCTCTCAAGCGCTTGAAAAATACATGTAGAATAGTCTGACAACTGAAAACTTAAGCTGATCAAAGAAAACAGGCCTTTGACTGAGAGTTTTCCTCAGTATTGATTGACGTGAAGAACTGATGTAAAATAAAGTGTCGGCAATGTTTGACTATGCAGGCTGACCAAGTAAACATTAGAACTGTCTCATGAAAGTTAACATGTCAGCATATTGATATGCAAGGTCAATGTGTTTGAAAGTGGTGCTGATGTCAAAAATAGAAACAATTATCATTAAATCATTCAGAAAGCACAGCATTTGTCCACAGTGTTCATTGGAAGACTGGTGTTAAGGTATGTTTAATATCTAATGGAGTTGAGCAACTGTCTATTGTTTATATCAGTGGTTTGTCATCTGGGACAACTGGTCATAAAGCAAAGCAAGATTATGTCATGACATTTTGTGTGTCATTCATCATCCAGAGTCGGTAAACAATTGCTATTTTCAACTTCTTCTCAGAAATTACCAGATCAGTTTCAACCAAACTTGACAAAGAGCATCCTAGCATAAAGGCCATTGGATTTTTTTTTACAAATAATGTCAATCTGCCATCAAATATGGTCCGAGTCACCAAATATAGAAAAAAAATCTGTCTGTCGTCTGTGAACAATTGCTATTTTCAAATTCTTCTCAAGAGCCTCTTGACCAGTTTCATCCAAGCATGGCATTGAGCATCGTGGCCTGAAAGCCTTTCATGTTTGTACAAATAATGTCGATGCCAGTAAAAATATGGCCATTATTGCTAAAAATAGACAATTTCTTCTCCAGTATCCCTGAACAAATTTGGCCATGGTTACTAACAATAGAGAAACCTTTAAACAACTTCTCCAAACCTCCTGAATAAATCTTGACCAAATCTGACAAACCACATCTAGACTTAATGACCTTTCAAGTGTTTACAAATGATGCCTATCTGTCTTCAAATATGATATTGAATGGTGAAATTGTTCTTTCCACTTTTTCCAATATTTTTCTTTTCATGACTATATCAGTATCATAGATACTTTGATTTCTTTATTAGACAGGTCTCGTTAGTGAAAAGGATGAACATGTGAGGTTTTTATATGGTATTCAGGGGGTCCCAGGTGGCCGAGTCTGGTCAAAGGCGCTCACCTTTACAGATCACTCACACATCTCATCTCTCTCTGTGTAAGTTCGAGTCTCTGCTTGACCAATGTGGGCATGTGAGAAAGCTTGCCAGTAGCTTGATGTTGGTTTGTGGTTCATACCGGGGCCTTCCTGGCTTCTTCCTCTACCAAATATACTAACTGCCATGTATAGCCTTTATCATGTGCTGAAAAAGGGCATGATTACCCCCCCCTCCCACACCCCCCCCCCCAAAAAAAAAAGAAGAAAAACAACAAGAAAAAATGATGTGGTATTCATAAGTTGTTCCCTCTTGAACACATGTTCTTTGGCAGATTTTATTTTCATTTACATTTAACTCGTAACTTTTAACTGTACCACGAGGTAGATCTTATAGATCATTTTAGAATGTCTTTTCATGCATCAGGTAAGTTGGGCAGTACATATTAAAACCTTCAATTAACCAAACTCTTTTCATAAACAAAACTGTTGAGAATGCTGCTACCTGCATTGGTTTTGGTTAAATTTTTCCAGTGAATTAGGTCCTGACCATCTTGTGTCCTACATTTATCGTTTTTGAAGGAATTAAAATGCATGTTAAAAGAAAGGTCAGGAATAGGACAATGAGGTACGTTGGATGTCTCATTAAACATTAGAGATATTGGGAGTACATATCAGAACATTCTATACACCACCAGGGAAGGTAGGTGGGTGATGTTGGACTGTTTTATATAACAACAGGGAGGCTTGGTTATGCATCTAAGAACATTAAATGTACCGTGAGGTTGATCATGTAGGTCATTTTTGAATGTCTTATTTAGCATTGGGTAAGTTGTACAAAAACAGCCCATTTACCATGAGGATTATGTTGGACTGTCTCATTTAACATCAGAGAAGGTTGACTGATTATTAGAAGATTCCATTTACCACCAGAAAAGGCAGATGGTCATGCTGGACTGTCTCATTTAACGTCATGGTTGATTGTCAATGCATATGAAAACATGACATGTACCATAAGGGAAAATAGGTGGTCATGCTGAACTATCTTATTTAAGCCTGAGGGGGTGTCTAACAGTGCATGTTAGAACATTCCATTTAACTTGGGGGAAGGCAGGATGTGATGCTGGACTGTCTCATTTAACATAAGAGGTGATTGAAGTGTATATTGGAATATTCCATTTACCATGAGGGAAGGCAGGTAGTCCTGCTGGATTGTCTCATTTAAGATAAGGGATGTTTGACAGTATATATCAGATTATTCCATTTACATGGAGGGAAGGGAGGTGGTCATGCTGGAAATTCTCATTTTACATCAGGGACTTTTGGCAGTACATATCAGAACATTGCATTTACTCTACAACTCAGGTATGTTTGTATTGCAGTGGTTTCTAATTTGGAATTCCCACTTAAAAGAAAAGGATGATTTTCATCAGGAGTGTTTTGTTGCTGTGACCAGAAAATTGTTTCTCCATTTTATTTTATTTTCGGGAAAGACTGGAATTATATTTTGGGTAGTAAGTAGATTCCCAGTCAGAACACCTTTAGGAGCCAACCATTTATTTTATTTTTGGAGTGGGGATTTGGGGCACATGGGATTTTTTTAAAAAAAATTTCTAGTCCTCAAATAGCTTGAAAAAATATTCTTGCTCTGATTTCTAGAAAACAAGAACCTATTATATCCATTATATTAGTTGAAAAAAATTATCTTGGGGTAAAAGAAAAACAAAATGTTCATTTTTCAGGCATTGTGTTCAAGATAGACTCATGAAATTGATGATGATATGCATACTACGACACCCTTAAGATGAGAGAGACTCATCATGACCTATATTTCATCTTTTACTGGTTTTGGTTAAGCTTTTGCATTATCTCATCACCACACAAGTTTTTGGCATGTTATATTTATACTATTGTTCCTAGTATCATCAAAATTGGTTGGTAGATGTGCACATTGATATAATCTATATAATTTTTGACAAAATAGATCTCTGTAGCCCATATTTCCTGCTTCAGTGACTTATTTTGAATTTTGTGTTAAAGTTCATTTTCTGGGTGCTGTTTATTATGAAGCTTTGCAGTTGGATGGATCTCTGTTACTACTACACCCGGAAAATCAAAGGCCACTGTGACCTACTTGTGTTCATGATCACATTGATTTATCCATACTAGACCTGTATACATCCTAGCCTACTGAGAATGTCCTATCTGGCCAATGTATTTGGAAGTAGGAATAAATATGTTTATTCAATTGTAAACTTTCCATCTTAATGACTGTACATTGTATATTGCAGTATGTTACTCTCAGCAGGTTAACTCGGCATTGTACAGGTGAATGAGTATAGGAATGATATGATCAGGAACAGACTCTATCAAATAATTCACAGCTATTCGTAAGATAACTATTAGAAGTAAATTGAAAATGGAGTGAAATCTTTGTTGCTCTCAAGCGCTTGAAAAATACATGTAGAATAGTCTGACAACTGAAAACTTAAGCTGATCAAAGAAAACAGGCCTTTGACTGAGAGTTTTCCTCAGTATTGATTGACGTGAAGAACTGATGTAAAATAAAGTGTCGGCAATGTTTGACTATGCAGGCTGACCAAGTAAACATTAGAACTGTCTCATGAAAGTTAACATGTCAGCATATTGATATGCAAGGTCAATGTGTTTGAAAGTGGTGCTGATGTCAAAAATAGAAACAATTATCATTAAATCATTCAGAAAGCACAGCATTTGTCCACAGTGTTCATTGGAAGACTGGTGTTAAGGTATGTTTAATATCTAATGGAGTTGAGCAACTGTCGATTGTTTATATCAGTGGTTTGTCATCTGGGACAACTGGTCATAAAGCCAAGCAAGATTATGTCATGACATTTTGTGTATCATTCATCATCCAGAGTCGGTAAACAATTGCTATTTTCAACTTCTTCTCAGAAATTACCAGACCAGTTTCAACCAAACTTGACAAAGAGCATCCTGGCATAAAGGCCATTGGATTTTTTTTACAAATGATGTCAATCTGCCATCAAATATGGTCCGAGTCACCAACTATAGAAAAATCTGTCTGTCGTCTGTGAACAATTGCTATTTTCAAATTCTTCTCAAGAGCCTCTTGACCAGTTTCATCCAAGCATGGCATTGAGCATCGTGGCCTGAAAGCCTTTCATGTTTGTACAAATAATGTCGATCCCATTAAAAATATGGCCATTGTTGCTAAAAATAGACAATTTCTTCTCCAGTATCCCTGAACAAATATGGCCATGGTTACTAACAATAGAGAAACCTTTAAACAACTTCTCCAAACCTCCTGAATAAATCTTGACCAAATCTGACAAACCACATCTAGACTTAATGACCTTTCAAGTGTTTACAAATGATGCCTATCTGTCTTCAAATATGATATTGAATGGTGAAATTGTTCTTTCCACTTTTTCCAATATTTTTCTTTTCATGACTATATCAGTATCATAGATACTTTGATTTCTTTATTAGACAGGTCTCGTTAGTGAAAAGGATGAACATGTGAGGTTTTTATATGGTATTCAGGGGGTCCCAGGTGGCCGAGTCTGGTCAAAGGCGCTCACCTTTACAGATCACTCACACATCTCATCTCTCTCTGTGTAAGTTCGAGTCTCTGCTTGACCAATGTGGTCATGTGAGAAAGCTTGCCAGTAGCTTGATGTTGGTTTGTGGTTCATACCGGGGTCTTCCTGGCTTCTTCCTCTACCAAATATACTGGCTGCCATGTATAGCCTTTATCATGTGCTGAAAAAGGGCATGATTACCCCCCCCCTCCCACCCCCCCCCCCAAAAAAAAAAAACAACAACAAAAAATGATGTGGTATTCATAAGTTGTTCCCTCTTGAACACATGTTCTTTGGCAGATTTTATTTTCATTTACATTTAACTCGTAACTTTTAACTGTACCACGAGGTAGATCTTATAGATCATTTTAGAATGTCTTTTCATGCATCAGGTAAGTTGGGCAGTACATATTAAAACCTTCAATTAACCAAACTCTTTTCATAAACAAAACTGTTGAGAATGCTGCTACCTGCATTGGTGTTGGTTAAATTTTTCCAGTGAATTAGTTCCTGACCATCTTGTGTCCTACATTTATCGTTTTTGAAGGAATTAAAATGCATGTTAAAAGAAGGGTCAGGAATAGGACAATGAGGTACGTTGGATGTCTCATTAAACATTAGAGATATTGGGAGTACATATCAGAACATTCTATACACCACCAGGGAAGGTAGGTGGGTGATGTTGGACTGTTTTATATAACAACAGGGAGGCTTGGTTATGCATCTAAGAACATTAAATGTACCGTGTGGTAGATCATGTAGGTCATTTTTGAATGTCTTATTTAGCATTGGGTAAGTTGTACAAAAACAGCCCATTTACCATGAGGATTATGTTGGACTGTCTCATTTAACATCAGAGAAGGTTGACTGATTATTAGAAGATTCCATTTACCACCAGAAAAGGCAGATGGTCATGCTGGACTGTCTCATTTAACGTCATGGTTGATTGTCAATGCATATGAAAACATGACATGTACCATAAGGGAAAATAGGTGGTCATGCTGAACTATGTTATTTAAACCTGAGGGGGTGTCTAACAGTGCATTTCAGAACATTCCATTTAACTTGGGGGAAGGCAGGATGTGATGCTGGACTGTCTCATTTAACATAAGGGGTGATTGAAGTGTATATTAGAATATTCCATTTACCATGAGGGAAGGCAGGTAGTCCTGCTGGATTGTCTCATTTAAGATAAGGGATGTTTGACTGTATATATCAGATTATTCCATTTACATGGAGGGAAGGGAGGTGGTCATGCTGGAAATTCTCATTTTACATCAGGGACTTTTGGCAGTACATATCAGAACATTGCATTTACTCTACAACTCAGGTATTTTTGTATTGCAGTGGTTTCTAATTTGGAATTCCCACTTAAAAGAAAAGGATGATTTTCATCAGGAGTGTTTTGTTGCTGTGACCAGAAAATTGTTTCTCCATTTTATTTTATTTTCGGGAAAGACTGGAATTATATTTTGGGTAGTAAGTAGATTCTCATTCAGAATACCTTTAGGAGCCAACCATTTATTTTATTTTTGGAGTGGGGATTTGGGGCACATGGGATTTTTAAAAAAAAATGTCTAGCCCTCAAATAGCTTGAAAAAATATTCTTGCTCTGATTTCTAGAAAACAAGAACCTATTATATCCATTATATTAGTTGAAATAAATTATCTTGGGGTAAAAGAAAAACAAAATGTTCATTTTTCAGGCATTGTGTTCAAGATAGACTCATGAAATTGAGGATGATATGCATACTACCACACCCTTAAGATGAGAGAGACTCATCATGACCTATATTTCATCTTTTACTGGTTTTGGTTAAGCTTTTGCATGATCACATCACCACACAAGTTTGTGGCATGTTATATTTATACTATTGTTCTTAGTATCATCAAAATTGGTTAGTAGATGTGCACATTGATATAATCGATATAATTTTTGACAAAATAGATCTCTGTAGCCCATATTTCCTGCTTCAGTGACTTATTTTGAATTTTGTGTTAAAGTTCATTTTCTGGGTGCTGTTTATTATGAAGCTTTGCAGTTGGATGGATCTCTGGTTCTACTACACCCGGAAAATCAAAGGCCACTGTGACCTACTTGTGTTCATGATCACATTGATTTATCCATACTAGACCTGTATACATCCTAGCCTACTGAGAATGTCCTATCTGGCCAATGTATTTGGAAGTAGGAATAAATATGTTTATTCAATGGTAAACTTTCCATCTTAATGACTGTACATTGTATATTGTAGTATGTTACTCTCAGCAGGTTAACTCGGCATTGTACAGGTGAATGAGTATAGGAATGATATGATCAGGAACAGACTCTATCAAATAATTCACAGCTATTCGTAAGATAACTATTAGAAGTAAATTGAAAATGGAGTGAAATCTTTGTTGCTCTCAAGCGCTTGAAAAATACACGTAGAATAGTCTGACAACTGAAAACTTAAGCTGATCAAAGAAAACAGGCCTTTGACTGAGAGTTTTCATCAGTATTGATTGACGTGAAGAACTGATGTAAAATAAAGTGTCGGCAATGTTTGACTATGCAGGCTGACCAAGTAAACATTAGAACTGTCTCATGAAAGTTAACATGTCAGCATATTGATATGCAAGGTTAATGTGTTTGAAAGTGGTGCTGATGTCAAAAATAGAAACAATTATCATCAAATCTTTCAAAAAGCACAGCATTTGTCCACAGTGTTCATTGGAAGACTGGTGTTAAGGTATGTTTAATATCTAATGGAGTTGAGCAACTGTCTATTGTTTATATCAGTGGTTTGTCATCTGAGACCACTGGTCATAAAGCCAAGCAAGATTATGTCATGACTTTTTTTGTGTCGTTCATCATCCAGAGTCAATTGCTATTTTCAACTTCTCAGAAATTACCAAACCAGTTTCAACCAAACTTGACAAAGAGCATCCTGGCATTAAGGCCATTGGATTTTTTTACAAATGATGTCAATCTGTCATCAAATCTGGTCACCAAAATAGAAAAATCTGTCTGTCATCTGTGAACAATTGCTATTTTCAAATTCTTTTCAAGAGCCTCTTGATCAGTTTCATCCAAGAATGGCATTGAGCATTGTGGCCTTAAAGCCTTTCATGTTTGTACAAATGATGCTGATCCCATTAAAAATATAGTCATCATCGCTAAAATTAGAAAATTTCTTCTCCAATATCCCTGAACAAATATGGCCATGGTTACTAACAATAGAGAAACCTTTAAACAACTTCTCCAAACCTCCTGAATAAATCTTGACCAAATCTGACAAACCACATCTAGACTTATTAATGACCTTTCAAGTGTTTACAAATGATGCCTATCTGTCTTCAAATATGATATTGAATGGTGAAATTGTTCTTTCCACTTTTTCCAATATTTTTCTTTTCATGACTATATCAGTATCATAGATACTTTGATTTCTTTATTAGACAGGTCTCGTTAGTGAAAAGGATGAACATGTGAGGTTTTTATATGGTATTCAGGGGTCCCAGGTGGCCGAGTCTGGTCAAAGGCGCTCACCTTTACAGATCACTCACACATCTCATCTCTCTCTATGTAAGTTCGAGTCTCTGCTTAACCAATGTGGTCATGTGAGAAAGCTTGCCAGTAGCTTCCTGTGGGTTGGTGGTTCATCCCGGGGTCTTCCCGGCTTCTTCCTCTACCAAATACACTGGCTGCCTTGTATAGCCTTTATCATGTGCTGAAAAATGGCATGATTAAACCCCACAAAAAAAAAACAACAACAAAAAATGATGTGATATTCAAAAGTTTTTCCCTCTTGAACACATGTTCTTTGGCAGATTTTATTTTCATTTACATTTAACTCGTAACTTTTAACAGTACCATGAGATAGATCTTATAGATCATTTTAGAATGTCTTTTCATGCATTAGGTAAGTTGGGCAGTACATATTAAAACCTTCAATTAACCAAACTCTTTTCATAAACAAAACTATTGAAAATGCTGCTACCTCCATTGGTGTTGGTTAAATTTTTTCAGTGAATTAGGCCTCATTTGTATGTCCTGACCATCTTGTGTCCTACATTAATCGTTTTTGAAGGAATTAAAATGCATGTTAAAGGAAGGGTCAGGAATAGGACAATGAGGTACGTTGGATGTCTCATTAAACATTAGAGATGTTGGGAGTACATATCGGAACATGCTATTCACCACCAGGGAAGGCAGGTGGGTGATGTTTGACTGTTTTATATAACAACAGGGAGGCTTGGTTATGCATCTAAGAACATTAAATGTACCATGAGGTAGATCTTGTAGGTTATTTGTGAATGTCTTATTTACGGTACAGCTCATGTGATATTTTGGAACCCCATGCTTTGCGGTGAGTGACTTAATTCCCTCCACTTTAGCTCCACAATAACACTCCACGTTGGAGTGATTAATACCTACAAATCACCAACGCCCCTCGGCATGCACGCTGATGTCAACTCACTGTGGAGGGGGCTTGTCGACATTACTGATTTACATTTGAACAGCCAATAAATGAAGACGTCCTATGGAAAGACTGAGACGTCAAGAGTAATTTACAACCGGATACCATTGGAAGAATCAGTCTTGATTTCAATCATATATTTGGACAATACATAAAAAATTTCAAAAGTTTTGTATATTCAGTACACATTACTGTTTATAAAAGGTTGATCGACTTCTTTTGCAATAAGTTTATGCTTTTAATTTATTCAAAGAAATATGAAGAAAGTTACTTTATTTAAGACTTGATGAGAAGCACACCTTGCTGAGCTTCTCGAGCAGCATAAATTTATCATTTTGTTCCAAAGAAAAGTAATTTTCTGAGATATGGACAATAAATATCCAAATTGACATCTGGTTCTGCTTAAAAAACCCAAACAAACAAACCTAAAACACTGAATTTACACTGAAATGCAAACCGCATGCTTTGTCCTTAAGCAGTAATGGCACAGTCACAAGGCTGAATATTCTGACTGCATGTGTACTGTAGGGGACTGACCATTTAATGTACGGGGCTTAAATGTTGTGTTGTTTTTTTCGACTGGGATATTTTTTGTTCTTTCATCACAAGATAAATTCATTTCAAGTGAAATATGGAATGGAATAATGTCTTTTTTATACTTCAAATCAGAGAAAGATAATGGTTTTCATGCATTTATACCCCCCACCCATAGAAAATTCAATTGTCTCTCCCTAATAAAGGCTTGACTTTAGCGGATGTTCTACAGAAATCAAGGCAGTGACCATTGTGAACACAGTTGTAAAATATTGACAAGGGTTTGCATCAAAGGATGATGTCAGTTTCTGCTTGGGAACAGTGTGTTTTTATTACACAAAGCCATCTGACTTGGCGCATTGTACTTTAGAGCCGCAATTATGGTCTCACCATTAACAATGGAATTTTGAAAATTGCTAGTAATTAATCTGAATTCAAGTTGTTACTGAAATGAAAAATAATGTGGACAATTCTAAAATCTTAGATGTTCAGAGATTTATATTTCCAACAAGTTTGGGGCATTTTGCATGGATGTATTGTCTCCACATGTATCCTATTATTTGCTCATTGTTTATTGTCAACTCAATGGCAAAGACAACAAACCTGCAGAAGAGCTGCTGTTGTACTTTTAGGTTATCAGTTCACACGTGAAATTAAAATGTCAATATCAAAGAAAACAAGCAGTGTTGATAGCTTCTCTTGTGCCAGGTTATTGGTTTGCGCATGAGCACTTCTCTTCGAAAACTGAACATGTCAACTACATGTATCTAGGATGACCTTTTGTGACCATTTGTGATTTTTAAAAACCGCTACTTTGGTAATTAATGCAAAATAGTAAAGTTTAAAATAAAATAACGATGTGAAATCTTAATAATGCTTTATTTAAGCAATTGTATGTCAGAAGAAATCGTACAATATGCGAATGAGAACTCATGCATGGAGTAACCATCGGAACTTGTGCGATTTTGTTTCACTTCAGTCAGGTATGACTGCAGCTTTGTTATTAATTTGTTCGATGTTTGTTGGTCTTTTCATTGCAGGGAGTACAATATCACTGACTTTCATATGATCATTAAAAAATTGTATTAAGCACACTGAAAAAGAAATAAGGATATGAATGCATGTTTAGATTATTATCATTGAAAATTTGATTTGGCACTATGTATCATACATTATCTTCGTTAGAACAAGGAAATATTTATAATTAACTGAATGACTATGGTTTTTTTTGTTCAGAAAGTAAGCAAATTGCTCCCCAAAGGGATAACGATGTTGATAAATTGGTGCCCCCTCTCTCTCTCTCAACCTCTGCTTGCAGGGATCATAAACAGTAAACCACGCCCATATTATCGAGACCAAGTCCACTCCGTGGTGGTGATCGGATGCGACTCCGTGAGAAAGCGTGGTATTGCAGGGCTATTCTCCGTGAGATGCCACAGCAACTCTGTCAGGACACGCGGAGTGATGGTGGAGGGTTTTTTCTTAATCCTCTCCACTCTCTCTCCACCCCCACCGCAAAGTGTGGAGTTATCGAAAAATCATGTGAGGTGTACTGTACCAGTATATAACAATATAGGTTGAAAGAAGCCAACATAAAGCTTAGTGTTATATCATTATTTCCTTTTCAAAACACTACTATTTGACAAATTTTGATCATTCCGACTATAACGCAGTTCAGTATATAATACTATTCTCAATATAACATAGTTCGGTACATAATGCAGTCGGTGGTTATGGACCCCAAGTATTGCATTATAAAGAAGGAGAGCTGTATTGACTAAAAAGAAAGATAAATTGATGAATTAACAAAATGGGTATTCATAAACTGTGATTCCTAATACCATTCAAATCAGTTTTGCAAATCATTTGAATCCATTTGATGTCAGGAATGCCATGACTCTTTAAGATGGCTGGTCCCACAGTAAGTCGCATTGTGGATGCCCAATCTTAATTGTAAAATGTCTTGTAAGAAGAATACATTGAATGTATTGCCCATTGAACTGATAGATATCGTAAATCAATCAAAGAAAAATATCTTGGCTAGTAGATTTTTTGAAATTTGCATAAGATTTACCTGCCATTCAGAATTTTGTAATCCCATTGTTGATGGTCAAATTAGTATATTCCCCATTTACTATATATACTCGCGTATAAACCAATACCAACTGCAAACTGCATAGACCCAGATCTGCCATTGCATAATGCGCCGGCAGATCTGGTCTATGGAGTTTGTAAAGACTAATCAGTAGAACAAACAACATAGACCTTGATCTGCCAGTGCATTCTGCGACGGCAGATCAGGGTCTATGTTGCTTGCATTTGGATCCAGTTTATACACGAGTATATACAGTAGGTAAATGATATTAGTCTTATATATTTGTCATTGAAGGCTGTTTCTTCCTTAACTTTTTAAAGCAAAGGAGAGAGAGAGAGAGCCTCTGACCATGATTGTCAAAACATTCATATTTACCCTGCTGAATACGAATGTTTTAACATTTTAACATGTTACTGTGAAAATTTGAATGGTAATAATAACAGAATGGCAATAATACTCGCACCACTTGTTCATACAGCTTTATCAGTGGTCTGTTGCAGAGCAAGCACTGATTGTCTGTTTGTTCAGTCTATATGAAAAGGGTGGAGCACATCACATTGGACCGTACTGAGGACTGTAACTGAGGAGGTGTGAATAAAGGAAGCAGTATTTCTCCATCTCTTTTGCATAAAGGCTTCAGTAGTCTTGACAGTCTTTGTTTACTCTAACAATAAAGCTGAGAAACAGTTTAATCAGATATGTACAGTAGAACCTGTCTTGACAGACCACCCCTGCTGACAAAAAATAATGGTCTCTCAAGACAGGTGTCTCTCATGACAGGACATAACACTGTATAATCAGTAAATCTGTTCATGAAGAACCTGATCTGTCAAGACATGTGGTCTCTCATAGCATTGGTCTCTCAAGACAGGTTTTACTATAGTGAGATGATCATGTGCAGCAGTTTTGACGACATGAACTTCACTGATGTTGACAAACTGCTGTTTCGAAATAGATATTTACTTATTTGGAAATAAAAGATTAAAAAAAACAGTTGATATATATACTACAGAGATTTTGATTTCATTGTATCTACATTGCAGCACAATTGTTAATCAGCTGACTCTTGAAATGAAAATAGTGACCAGTCTTGTCCACCCACCCAATCTAAGTTTTCCGACAGTTTTGTTTGGAACTAATTTCTTTGACCCTAAGTTTTGGGACATTAAAAAACCTTTTTTAAGATAATTATTTTTTTGGCATCTTCAATCATACATTAAAGACTGTACATTTGCTAACTAGAGTGCCAATGATGACTGTGACACTGTGGATATCATTCAGTCAAGTTAAAAATTAAAAACTTGTTGACATATTTACTGCCTTTGAAAAGTCTGAAAAAGACAATTAAAAAAAAAATATTGACCATATTTTTCACAGGACTGGAAAAACCCTACAGTATTTTCCCAGATTTGTACAAAATTGTATTAATATCCAAATTTTTCCTTCAAATTCTACATAATTCTGAGCAAGTAAAATCAAATCTTGCATGCCAAAAGAAATTTAACTTGTCCCCAGCAGTTGAACAAGTGGTTTTTCCAGCCCCGATTTCATTTCTGTTCCACTTTGTAAAGAAAGTGTTGTGGAAACAGATGAAACTGGGTATTAACATTTAGAGGTCAGCATTACTTAAAGCCAGAATTGAATTTATTGAAAAGGATATCATGTAATGTGGAGTGGATTTATTCCTTATCACAGTCAAAGAACTTGTATGCAGTTCTTTTTCATAGTATTTCCTTTATTTATGAATGAATTTAAACTCTTTAATTTGGACAAAAGGTCAATAGAACAATATATACAATGTTTATAAATGCATGCATATACATATATTTTTACCTTTATATTCTGTGGTGAAAAAGTTTATCACTTATATGTTCTATTTGCGTTCTAGATTCAGGAAGAAGATCCTCCATGGTTGGACAATATTGTTGCAGGTTTTGAGTACATGTTCAGAAGTAGGCTAGGTGAGTTGGCTTTTCTCAAAACCTTGAAATTGTATGGGTTACTCATGTACTTATATTACATTAATCAGCATTTCAATTTTACATCTTTCACCTTAACAGTGTCTTCCAGTCCTTACTATAACATTTTCCTATCTGTTATTTCAAAACTCGACTTTTAACTTTAAATGTTTGACAAGATTTCATCAGCTACCCTGCCCCTTATGTTGATGTTTTCTCAGCAGCCAAATTTTCAAGGCCAGAAGAAAGTATGATACCTGTTAGAACTTATGGAATCAAATTTCAGTCATAAAATTGTATTGTGACCAAATCAGTTTCATTGAAATTAAGACAAACATGCTCTCAGATAAACAGATTTCATCGTAATAAAATTTATTTAATTTTCCACATAACTTTTAATTTCTGAAATAGTCTGACTACTGAGCTTATATTCAGCGATGGGTTATTTACGTAAGCTCTCCCATCAGGTGGATTGAACAGACTTTTTCAGTGCTGATTGATGATTCTGTAAATTGTTATGAAATTTTGTACATTTTTAATTGCATCTCTAAACATAATTTTCAGTTCAAAAGCTGTTTGCAGTCAGATGATGTTCAACTCTGTTATAAAATTTTATGAATGCTGGCCAGCAGGATCTATGTCTTTTCAGTGCATACAAGTTGGTAGAGCTTTTTCAGGACTCAACTTCAATTTTTATACCCTCCACAAACTTAGTGGGGGGTATATAAGTCAGCTTGTTTGCCACACCTTTGTTTAGATAATATCACTTGAACCATTTGAGATATCTTGATGAAACTTAGTATGCTTTTGTATCATGTCTAGACATTGTGTCCTGTAAGAAATGGCAGTCTGTATGGTTAGCATTTTAAGAGTTATTCCAATTTTTATTACAATTTGCATCCATCCATGTCACACTCTTGTCCAGGTAATATCTAGAGAAGAAATTCAAATATCTTCATGAAACTTGGTATGCATTTGTATCATGAAACTTGGTATGAATTTGTATCATGAAACTTGGTATGTATTTGTATCATAAAACTTGGTATGCATTTGTATCATGAAATTTGGTATGTATTTGTATCATGAAACTTGGTATGCATTTGTATCATGAAACTTTGTATGCATTTGTATCATGAAACTTGGTATGTATTTGTATCATGAAATTTGGTATGCATTTGTATCATGAAACAAATTTGTGTCCCATACGATCTTTTGTCTAGCTGAGAAGGTATGGAGCGACCATGATTGAGTATCTGTGTGCTGTATTGCCAAGGTAGTCAACAGGGCTGCTCACCACATGATGGCAAATGCCCTAATGGCTTCCTGCAATCTTGATTTGATAAGAGATCTTCTTATGAGATCTTTCAAAAACCATGAAAATCTTGGACTCTTTGATGGAGTATGTTTTATATAAAAAAAATTGACTATGTTTTAAGGATTTTACATGTGTTACCTGTATCTTTTTTTTATATACATTTTACAGAATTTTAACATCTTTACATTGTATATTTTATCTTGTTGTCTTTTGTGTTTACATTTATTTCAAATGGTTTATCTTCCAGAAATTTTGTGTAATTCAGTTTACATTTTTCGAACTTCACCTTTAGGTGACATCATATAGCCACTATTGTGCTGATGTGCCATAAAATGCTACATCATACATACATATCAAACCTCACCAAGTTGTGACATTGTATTCTCTCTCTTTTGGATCCCCCCCTATTGTTCGGGGCCATATATGGGAGGTTAGAAAGCAGGTGGCACAGGAGTTGCCACTTAAGCTCTAATTGCAAGCCCTTACCTTGTCTTGACCTCATCAGGGGTTGTACCAAAGAAGCAATGACCATCAGCAAAAAAACCATGGGTATTTCTCGGAAGCAACAACCTTTTCACCATTTCGTGGCCAGGTGAACTATAGGTGGCTGTGTGCCCCTAACTTAAGGAGGTAGACCGGGAGGGGATTTAGAGGTAGATAGGGAGGGGGGAGAGAAAACTAAAGTTTCTTCCCCCCAACCTTCCATCAACTGACAATTACTTCCCATCCTGCCCACCTGCCTGCCTGTGACCCTCCTGTGGGTGCCAGACTGCTTCTGCCAGACATGGATCAGCCTCTTTCTGATAAATGATTAAGTCATTTCATAGAGGCTCTTGATCTTATTCATCCAGCCCTCAACCCTTTTGTCGTTCCCCCTTCATGACCGAGATCCCATGAAGGTGGAAATGTTACCGAAGGAGATAGAGCATTTGCTTGTAAAACAGATGGTGGAGACAGTCCGAAAACCAGACTCCCCGGATTTTTACTCCAGACTTTTTCTGGTCATGAAAACCAAGGGGAAATTGAGACCAGTCAGACTTGGGCCAGTTCAATCAGTTTATTGTTGCCCTGAAATTCAAAATGGAGATGGCTAGGTCTGTTTGGCTGTCATTGCGGCAGCAGGCTTGCTCTAGTTTAGCCATCTTTACATGTGCCCTATGCACGTGGCCCTATTTGCACAGTGGCGCCTGATCTCATGTCGTTTAGCTCACCAGATTTGATATTGACCGAAATCAAACACTTCCTGCTTTAAAGGCATGACAGGGAGTGGGAATACTTTGACCCCCTCCCCCCCCCCCCCAACCAGAAGTCATAATTTTTACAGATGCCAGTTTGTCAGTTTGGGGGGGGGGCACACTTTCTACAATGCTTCTGGATGGTCAGCAGCAAGTCGACAGGGCAGGAGAAGACTCATCACATCAATCTCTTGGAAATGACGGTCATTCTCCATGCCTTCTACACTTGGAGGTAGCACATTCAAGAGAAGATGGTTTTCATAATGTCCAACAACTCGGTTGTGGTGGACTACCTCTTCAGACTATGGGAACTATATATTATCAGAACTCTCCATTATGGTATGGGAGTTCCTCCGTTGGTGTGCCCAATAACTGGATCACAAGGAAGGTAGTCAAAGGGCAAAAGCATGTTACGATGCAATGTGCGCATGGATTTCGAACCATCGACCATCCTTACCTTGTACACGGGTATATCTAAATTCGGGATTGATATATTGATATCACCTGATATACATCCTTGGACCACTTGTCGGCTAATTTCTGTTTCCCTTTTAGTCCAACATTACGCACTAAGACTCGGTCCCCTACTTCAAGTTTGGACTCTCGGACCTTTTTATCATACTGGGCCTTGTTTTTAGCATGGCTATTGCTCGACTCCCTCGCCGCGGCCGTGTAAGCAAATTGGAGACGGTCTTTCAGTTTTTCCGCGTATGTGTGAGGCTCTGCAGCAGCCTCGCCACTATCTGGTTTAGTGCCCAGATAGGCGTCTACCGAAAGCCGGGGGTGCCACCCAAACATAAGAAAATGGGGCGAAAATCCGGTGGAATCATTCTTGGTAGCATTATATGCATGGACAATTGGAGCAATGTAAGATTTCCAATCTTGTTTTTGCTCTTCCTCCAATGTCCCTAGCATTTTTAAGAGCGTTCCATTGAAACGTTCGCAGGCACCATTCCCCTGTGGGTGAAACGGGGAGGAGCGAGACTTCTGTATGTTCGCTAATTTGCATAGCTCCTTTATAACTCCACCCTCGAAATTATGTCCCTGGTCGCTGTGAAGCCTTTCTGGGAAACTGTAATATCGAAAGAAGTGTTCATAAAGGGCTTTAGCGGTAGTCTGAGCTGTCTGGTTGCGGCAAGGAACAGCCTGAGCATACCTGGTGAAATGATCAGTTATCACCAAGATATTCTCAAACCCTCCCTTAGATCGCTCAAGTGACAAAAAATCTATGCAGACGAGCTCCATCGGGCGAGTGGTGTAAATTGGGGTTAATTTGGCCATTACCTTAACCGGGGTCTTTCTACGTATGCACCATTCGCAAGACTCCACCTTACGATTCACGTCCTTACTCTTGAGGTCAATAACTTTCGCTAGAGTTTTATCAGTCAACTGTTCTCTGTCCCACTTGATGTTATTAAAATGTTTAGATGGAAACACCTCATCGGCCGAATGAGGTGCCGAATCATCTGAAATACTCCCTATCAAGGGCACCGAGACAGTGGCTGCATGGCAAATGGCTTCCACCACGTCTGGGAACATTTGTGGTAAACGCGAGAGACTGTCGGCATCAACGTTATTTTTGCCAGCTCTATACTTGATGGAAAAATTGTAGTTTGCTAGAGCCGCAACCCATCTATGCCCTGTAGCATCGAGTTTTGCCGTTGAAAGGACGTATGTTAACGGGTTGCTGTCCGTGACCACCTCGAACGATGAACCTAAGAGATAGTCATGGAATTTATCCGTCACAGCCCATTTCAACGCCAAAAATTCAAGCTTGTGAGCTGGATAGCGCCGTTCACAGGGTCTCAATCCACGACTCGCGTAGGCAATGACTCTTTTTACATCACCTTGCTCTTGATATAGGACCGCGCCTAAACCAGAGCCACTAGCATCCGTATGCACGATAAATGGTTTAGTATAGTCGGCAAATGCTAAGATGGGGGTAGTGGTCAACTTGTTTATGAGAGTTGCAAAGGCGGTTTCTTGGGCAGTGCCCCAAGTCCAAGGAGCTGTTGGTTTGTCTTTGGACTTATTCTTTCGAGACGCTTTGGTCGTGCCATGGCCCTCTAATAGAGCGTTTAATGGTTGTGCTATCTGCGAGAATCTCTCGACAAAGCGGCGATAGTACCCTGCGAACCCTAAAAATTGCCGTAGCTCCTTAATGTTTTTAGGTTTTTGCCAATTCCTAATCGCAGCGGTTTTCTCTGGGTCAGTCTGTATACCTCCCTCAGATATAACGTGACCAAGGTACACGACTGAAGACATGAACAATTCACATTTAGGGGGTTTCAGCTTAAGACCGTGCTGACGTGAGCGTGCGAACGCTGCCTCTAAATGTTCCATGTGCTCGTCGAACGTCCTGGAGAAAATGAGAATATCATCTATGAAAATGAGGCACTCTTTGAGGTGCATTTCTCCCATGCATTTCTCCATAAGACGCTGAAAAGTAGCCCCCGCGTTGCACAGACCAAAACTCATGCGGTTCGCTTCATAAAAGCCGAGCGGACCCACCGAGAAGGCTGTATATTGCTTATGTTCTTCCTCCATCTCAACTTGCCAATAGCCTGACCTTAGGTCCAGCTTAGAGAAGAACTTGGCCCCGCGCAATACATCGACTGTATCATCAAATTGTGGAAGCATATAAGCATCCTTCCGAGTCTTTGCATTGAGGGTCCTGTAGTCTATACAGAAACGTAGGCTGTTATCACGTTTCCGGACCAACACAACATTAGATGAGTAAGGACTATCAGATTCCCTGATTGCACCAGCATCTAACATTTCCTTAATATGCTGACGCACCTCCTCATACATCCCAGGGGGTATTCTCCTGTATGGCTGTTTGAAAGGCTTATCGTCATCAAGCACTATCTTGTGTTTGATGAGACCAGTCTTACCCAAGTCTGTGGGCCCCCTTGAAAATATGCAGTCCCATTTGCCCAATACTTGCCTGAGTCTATCCAGTTGCTCCGGGGTCAGATTTTCAATATCGATTTTAACCTTCAGATCTTCCAGAGAAGAATGTCCATTGTCTTTGGACATGCTGGGGGTAAAATCAGAAGCTAAGTTGTCAACAACTTTGACCTCACTTATCTGGCATATATCAGATTTGGGTCTTATCGTCACACATTTGGCGGACATATTGCAAAGTTTAACCTGAACCTTGGAATATGACCCTTTTTGATCAATCCTGATCACCCTTGGGCAGACCGTAAACTGTTTAGAGTTTCCCAAGTTCTCTGTAACTGCTTCTGCTATATGAGCATCAACATTGTGGGCAATGCCGTTTATAGTAATGGTTTCATACGGCGCAACGTTGACGGTGTGCGTATTGGTAGATCTTACTGTAAATGATTTGCACTCAATGCTATCAATAGCAATTTTCCATGTATCTGGAATTTTATCTGTAGGAGGATTATCGATCATGTAATCCCTACATAAACGAATGACATTTGTTCCAATAACGACAGGACAGGTACTGTTGGATTCGGTATCTGGTACAACTAAAATGGGGACACTGAGTTCAAAATCAGAAAAAAACGGCATTAAAATCGGATACTCAATGTATCCTAGATAACTCAGAAAAGAGCCGTCTGCAATGGTCACCTTGAGACCAAGCGATTCAAGAGAGTGAAGCACTGGCTTATCACTAAGCTACAAATAAAAACTATTCGATACGGTAGTCACCATGGACCCACTGTCAATAAGGGCAGTAACTGGAACATTGTTAAAATAAACAATACTAGTGTTGGAAGAACCAACCAAGCGCTGAAATAGCGTATTCTGGCCTTTAGGATGGTTACCGACCCCTGTATGACCATCTACAGAGGCGGTTGCTCTTTTAACTGCTGCACTCCTCTACCATAGTCACGCCCTCGGTTGCCGTTACCTCGGTTACCGTTTCCCCGATTTCCCCTGTAGTTGTCGTGACCTCTATTGATGTAGTGGCGTCGGTTGTTTTCGTCGTCATTTTGGCCCTGTCTTTTACCGTTATCCTGCCCTTTGTTAATTCCAGTCAGTTCTCTGAGGAGTATCGCTTGTTCATGCAGCTGTTCAGCAAGAGCGTTGATTCGAGATCCTAATCTCTCCTCTGTCTGTTGGATCCTTAAGTCGAAATCTCTCTCTACCTTGCATCTCTCGTGGCCGCTTTCTACCATGGGATGGTGGTGCACTTTCTTGGGGGGGGGGGGATTGGGCCGGCGTCCTTCGGCAAGTTCAGCTGCTTGTCGACCATCCTAATTTCTCGCAGTAACTCGTCATAGTTAGTGATGGAGTCGAACTTATGGCGAGTGTGGCTCTTAAGTAGTTCACTCCTCAGTGAAGACCAAAACTTCTGTCTGAGGAGGCCATCCTTATCCTCTTCTCTGATGTGGCCCGCTTCAATCGCAGTCTGGAGAAGTGTCTCCAGCCTGCAACCGAAGGTAGTCACCGATTCCCCTTCTCTCTGGAAAGAGTTGAAAAACTCTTGCATAATCATGCCTTGAGTTGACATATCTCCAAAGGCAGTATCTAGGCGCTTCAATATGGCCTCAATGGATGCTTTCTCGCCTAATGCAATGACGGTATGTCTCGCCCTGCCCCGCAGAGACCGTCTGATAGCCTGGATCATGACTGTTGGGGGATATTCAGGCATAAGGCATTTCACCTCGAATCTCCACTCATAGTATGTGACGTCACCTTTCTGCATGGGTTCGTCCCCCGAAAAGAAAGGGATCTTTGGTACTACGGTGGAAGTGGGTGGGGTGGGTGTAGCGGTGGCTGCGGTGGAGGTACCCTGATAACCACCAAATAGTGCTGAAGCACCTATTTGGACCTTAGGCTTAATGTCCATACTGGATATATTAAGCTGCCTGGGCGAGCCTCTCCCCATACCTGCAATCGGAGTGCTTCGCGACACAGGGGTAGGTGGGGGCATATACGATTTGGCTGGGGTTACACCATGTTTAAGTGGGTCTCCCGCGGGCATCACCACGTACCCACTAGCATTCAATGCTTGCATCATTTCCATATCCGTCATGGGGTTCTTACCTGTCGCCATATCGAAGAGAGAGATCTAAAAAAAATCACGCGTATATCTGATCGCGAGAAACAAATCGCACAACCGCGATTGGCTGTTTAACCGCGATTCAGGATAAAAAAAAAAATCAATCTAATTTACCAACGATAAAAACCCAATAACGGTATGCGTTATACATATAATAAACTTATAATGACGTATTAGCTAGGGAGGTCAGAGAACTGTCTAGTCAATTTAACAACAGTTCAGTAGAGCAGACAGAAAGTACACATATGCATATCAATGATAATTTCTATAATGTCATTGGAATGTCCATTGAATCAACGTAAAATTCTATTTGGGTATTTGAGTAACAAACAAGTCTTTGGATTTGCTAACGATTATGCTTTGGCGTGTTATAGCCAATATGTCAACGATATTGATATTGAACGATATTGAATAAGTGAACAAAAATATATTGAAAATAAAACTTACAACATTTCGAAATCCACGAGTCCTTCCTATTACACTAACTTAACCAATAACACGGAACACAAAACGAACATCACTATGCGTCCTATATATTGTATATATGTAGAAAGTATGTCCCCGGCATCTCCACCATATGTGCAAAATTTTCCTTTTCTTGTCTGGAACAGAATACTACATCACTTGGAAGCCATGCTGGAACTTTCCAATTGGACTCTTTTTCGGGTCCGGAACAGAACACTAAATCACTTGGAAGCCATGCTGGAACTTTCCATGCTCCAACTTTCCATCTTTCCTTTTAGGGATCCCTTAGTAGCGGCCCTTCAGTCTGGTCTACCCGTAAATACGATTTTCTCTTTCCCACTGCTGTCCCACGGTGGGCGCCAGATGTAAGCTTGGTCTTATTTCGGGATGAAATGACAACACTCGCTTGTTAGTTGTGGGATTTATCACAGATGAAATAGTACGAGATAAACCTAAAACAATACAAAGCATATACTTAATATACAAGACAAATACAATACAGTTTATACAGTATATAACCGACACAAACACAATACACAACCCACGCGCTAACATTTATAATTTTATCACAAAAAATACAAATAATACCTTACCAGACTCGAAGAGTATAATTATTTCTAATTATATCTAATCTCTTGTCTTTCACTTGCGTGAAAGACAAGTGCTTTAATTATTCGAGAATAATTCTGCTTAGATGTTGTCCATCTAAGAACCAGAGTAAG
This sequence comes from Margaritifera margaritifera, assembly GCA_029931535.1. Classification (NCBI taxonomy): domain Eukaryota; kingdom Metazoa; phylum Mollusca; class Bivalvia; order Unionida; family Margaritiferidae; genus Margaritifera; species Margaritifera margaritifera. The sequence goes on from JAQPZY010001697.1 coordinate 49,839, forward strand.
AATGCCCGAGGATTTTGTTAGTGTGGCGGGGAGTCAATGTTAATACTTGTGAAGCCCGGGAATCATGCATCGCGATCAATCACTCACTCGCTCACTCACTCATGACGAACGCGCCCATAGGTTTACGACACAAGTCCCGGGTCACATATGCGTTCAAGTCCGACACATTTAGGGCTGACTCTGTGTACTGGCCAATTCATTATCGAGGAGAGGCCATCTGCTTCATTCTGAGTGATCTCTACAGCCATCGGTCTTTCATCTAGTTAGTGCTGTATGGGGCTGACCATTTCTAGACCTATTTGCGATGAGGTGGAACAACAAACTGCCCACTTTCGTCTCTCCATTCCCAGACCCAGAGGCATGGCTCGTTGATGCCCTATCAATCACTTGTGCAGGGATGTGGACCTGTGCCTTCCCCCTAACAGTTTTAATACTGAAACTGATCCAGAAGATGAGGGAGAATAGTTCTGATTGCCTCTCTCCGATGGGACAGATCCTGGGTTAATGATGTGGTCGATCTCGTGACAGACGTACCCAGGGAAATTGTGGTGACCTCCACTCTGCTCAAGCAGCTGAGGTTATCAGTATTCCATCTGTGTCAGGAGAAGCTCCTTCTTCATGCCTGGATCTTGACAGGGACACCTTGCATGAAAAGGACTTCTGCACTTCATTTGTGGAAAGGATCTTGACCATTAGAAGGGCTCCACTCTGAAGGCGTATGAGGGGAAGTGGCACATTTTCACCAACTGGTGTAACGTTAATGACATCATACCACTTTTTTTTTTCCTCTTTGAGGACACAAAATTTGTCCCTATCATGATCAAGGGAAACCTTTCCATGATTTTAGACACATTCAGACATCATGAAAGGGTACGATATTGGTCGCAACAACGATCTTTCTGACTTGTTGTCCACTTTCAAGCTAAAGTGGGTTATTATGCATACTATGAACTCTTGTAGGATCAGTTATGACTCATGAAGCTATTGGTGAACAAAATATTATCGATTTCCACAAGCCTATCTTCAAATGTAATGTCTCAGTTTCGAGACCTACTGGAGTGAGTTGGCTGGCATGCCCAGTGTACTTTCTCCAGCTTGTATTTATGGGACATGGCCTTGCTTGCAAAGGAGAGAGCTGAATCACATTGGACTGCTGGTAGCTGCACAGATAGTTACCACATCCTGTTCATGACAGCAAAACCTCAGTTCTGGGCATGGCCTCAACTTTCGTTGGCTTTGCTTGCGAAACTTTTGCAGGTAAGACAGTAGCCAGGTAGCCTACAGTAATTTCCTTTGCACGAGTGAAACACATAACCTTTGGTTGTGCTGCCTTCACATTAGGAGAAGTTCATCTTTTCAGTAGAGCATTCTCTGTGCTTTTAAAGGGTGATGGTGGGTAGAGGTTAGATATTGATGTGTTTCCTCCATTTCTTACCTATTCTTCTAAAATTAATGTGATCAGATAGTGTATCCAAAGGAGAAAGGAAATTTGTATTAAATTATGTTTCTCCTAGAACACCTACTTGGTCACATTACTATTAATCGCACTCACACTTCCCTGCAAATTCAAGCATCCTGTTGTAGGTTTTTCTCAAGCTTAAAGTGGTAAACATCTGGAATATGGGTGGACACTTAGTAGGGACATGGGGAGGTAATCTGTAAGAGTTACTTCTCTTTGTCTATATGCTGTATAGATGGAAGACCTTTTTTTTTACTTTCAGGGAGGGCTATATTCGGAGGTAGCAAATGTTATTTCCTAATGTTAATGTGATCAGGTAAATATTCTCAGAGAAACATAATTTCTTAAAATATTTCCAATTTTAGATTTTTCTAGAATTGCTGAAGCAATTTTGACCAAACATGGTAGGAATGTTCCTTAGGACATGCTTATTATAACTGTGTCAATGGTGGCTTTCCTAATTAGTGTGACTCCCCTAGCACTCAAGTGTCAAATCTGTTTTTGACTTCTCCAGAACAGAAGGTTCCTTAGGACATGTAAAATTGTGTTTTGAGTGTCTGGTTATTTAAGACATGCAAATTAAATTAAAGTTTTTCTTACTAACAGATGTGGTGCACAGGGAGTTGTCTTTACGGTTGGCAGCTGTGTTGGTGGATGTGGGTGGGATCAGGTGTGTGCTGCCCCCACATACCAGGGATTGTAAGACCTTCCTCCTCATGACTCATCTCTGTTGTGTGGAGGTCAGAATGGTACTGGAGGAACCAGACACACAAAAGGTTAGTCATTCATCTTTCCTCTGTACCAGTGTTCAACCCAAATACATTAGCAAGGTTAAAAGTCATTGGAAGACTGTTGTTGTCTTTTAATGGCTAGACAAAGGTATAACTTTTTTGAAAAGCAGTGGCTGGCATCAACAGTTTTAAGATTTTCCAGTCGTGTTTCTTGTCTTGAAAGTCACATATCTTATACATTAGTCACTGTATTCTAATGAAACTTTTGGATATATTAGGATTTCCTGTCTGGCCTAAATGGGACATAGGCATTAGTAAAGTTTCTTAAAAGGCTTCTTCATTAACCACCATATTGTAATAAAACTTTGGGATATGTTAGGGTTTCCTGTCTTGCCCTCAGTGGGGCATTGGGAGCAGTAAAGTTTCTTGAGTGTCATATATCTTATACATTAGTTACTGTATTGTAATGCAGGCTGTCAAGTTCATATAAATTCCTATACATTTAAGGATTCCAATAATTTTCTAATTTTTAAAAAAGTTCATGTAAATTCCTATATTTTTTAATTTTCAAAATAGCAGATGTTAAAATGGTCAATTTATTTTTAATAAATTGTATCCTTTGAACTCTATTTTTTAGTTAAAATATGGATATTGTTTATATTCACGCATTGAATTCTCGTGTATGCTAGTATATCAAAAGTGGGTTTTATGGTGGTATGGTGATGCTTTTGGAATTGTTATTATTTTATGTTTCATTATTTGTCCTAAACAGTCATACATGCAGGTATCAAGAATTCATCTTGAGCATATGATCTTTTGTAAAAAATATTGGAATATTCATAAAATTTGCTTTTTTTACTGATCATGTATTGCATACTCAACCCAACATATACTTGTTAAGCACAGTTTCTGTTTAAGGAAAAAACAAAAGATTATTTTTATTCATCTATAGGAACTGTATATATTCAGGGTTTATAATTGTTGTTGTGGGACCTAGCTTTTTGGAATTTGTTTCATTTGGTAAAGACCATGACAGCTAGATTTTCCATCTGTATTTTCTTTCACTATAATATCATGGAAGGCCATGTATTCACAAAACTAATTTGTATCTTGGGAAGAAAAAAATATATAAAAAAAAAAATAAAGAAAACATTTAGCATATGACTAAATCTGAATTAAAATTAAAATCACAAAAGGACAATGGCCATGACGCTACAAATTTGGCATTTTTCAGATTTGTTAGGTTTGCCATCTTGACAAGAGCTGTTTTTCTTAATTGCAAAATTGTTCCTGGTGACTTTTTATAATGTCAGTAGTGTTTAATATCATAATTTTTATTTTGACTTTGAAGGTCAGGTTAGTATTAATGTATCAAATTAAAGAAAGTATAATCGGCTCATACAGAGTATCTTTATGAGAATTTCATTAAGTCGTGACTAACATTATTGTGATAATGGAAATAATTTGATTTTATGTCACAACTTTGTTGAGTTTTACAGTTGGAGAAAATGAGATGGATCAGTCACGATTAGATCACACAGTGCAAAGCATAACTGAACAGTGGTGAAATAGTCTTGTAAGAAAAAGATCTTATTGGCTTCAAGGTGGTCAGAACACCAATCATGGCTAATCTGTCAGATAGGATTGAGTGTCTTTCACTTGAACTAATTTCAGATTAGACAGTGCCGCAAGGAGCATCTAAGTTTCAAGGAAGTACTAGGTACTACATGTATCAATTGCAGTGGACAGACAGTGGTGTATGAGGTCGAAGGATGACAACCATACATATTGCAGAGTATGTGACACTGATTTTAAATGTGACAATGCTGGGAAAGCATAGCTACTTCAGCATGCAAATGGGAATGTGCATGGACAACTGACATTCCCAGCTTTTGACAAATTACAAGCAAAGATCATCTTTTCAAAGAAAGAGCCAGAAAATCTTGACCCCAGCAAGGTCTCAAGTTTTAATGAAACTGCTACAAATAAGAATTCATGGAAATCATATTTTGAAGGCTGAAGCAATTTGGGCAGCACAGGTTGCAAGTGCATTACAGTTTGAGATCATGTGATGGATTGCAGAGCACCTTTAAAGAAATGTTTCTTAGTTCCAAGATAGCAAGGGGTATTATACTCAGCAGGACCAAAGTGTCCTATCTGATATCTGGTGGCTTGGTTCCTTTTCTCGGGAGTGAGTTTGTTGTAGACCTCTCTGTATCACATTGTAAATGTTCAATACATTTTGATGAGACCACTCATATCAAGAAACAAATGGACTTAAGACTGAGCTACTGGTCATCTTTGCATAATGACATCTAGTGCAGATTATACAGAGCATTGTTTTATGGGAATGCTAAGGGTACGAAAGCAGCTACTGCCATCATGGATTGCTTAAAGGCAGACCAGGTATCCATGAATCAACTTGCTGCCCTTGGCATGGATGGACCTAATGTCAACAAGACCATTTCTTCAACTCTAAAATCCCTTTAGTCAGACAATGCTGATCACAAGGGTTGCAATATTCATATTGTCCACAATATTTTTGGCAAGGCACTGGAAGGGTGTGTACAGACTGGAGCAATTGTGTATGGTCCTTTACCATTTTTCATTTCATTTCTCCCGTAACCTTGCTGGTCGTAGGGGCGCCACTGATATGTCATCATTGGCGTATCATGGGCCGTTTCAACCTGGCAGCGCCCATCCCTCTCCAGGCTGTAGACCACAGCCGATATCCATGTTACTATATGGCTCGCCCTGGTCTCGAACATGTGGCCGTTAAGTTCATCTTTGGAACCCTTCCGCCCTGGCCATTGACTTCAACTTGGAAGACTTCCGCCCAGTGATGTTGTGCTACCACACCCTATTTCTCCCATAGGTAGGAAGACTCGTGGAGCAAGTTTTTTAACCTTGCCCACTGCCTGTCCAGCCCAAGGAAGTTCTTAGTGTTGAGCGTCAAACGAGGTAGCTCTTGGCGCCATTTTTTTTTTTTTTTTAATAATGGCTTGGCCGGGATTCGAACCCGGGATCTCTTGCATACGAGGCCGACGCTCTAACCACTGGACTATTGGAGCTGGATACAGTCCTCTACCATCTGTTAAAGTACAGTGCTGCTTGAAGGGAAGGTTACAAGTAAAAATAGCAGGATTTTGATGTAGAAGCAAACATGTTCTAGAGACACACATAAATCAGATGGCTTCTCTAGGACCATCAAGTACATGACTACTGGAGCAGTGGGAGCCAATCACTTCATTCATTAAAGAGCTTGGCAAAAAAGAAAACATCTCCCAAGAGTGTAAACTTCAAGCCAATCCAGTTGGCTCTTATTGGCCAACCAGAAGAAACACTGCTAGATGCTTTGTTTTTGGACAGTGTGATTCCTCTCTTCAACAGATTCCTGCTGGCTGTCCAAACAATAGAACCAGTGATCCACAACTTGCGTGACAGAATGCTGGAGATGATTATCAAACTCTTGCATAGCGTTTATGAAGCCCAAGTTTACCCAAGGAAAGACTAGCCAGGAGTTGTCATCCATGGAATGTAGTGGTAAAAATCAATTGTCTGATGAGGAACTGGTCTTAGATAATGAAGTGAGGAAACAATTGGTAAAGTTAAAGCCAGAACAGCAGAAGAAAGAGCTATTGTCAGTTAGAGTTTTCTTGTCCAAACCAAATCTACTGAGCACTGCCAAAGATGCTTCCTCTTGCAAACAAACACCTAGCAAGTTTAGGATGTCTTAACCCCATGAAGAGAAATGTTGAAGTGAATCTGTGATAGAAATCCATGAGATGACCAGACAGCTTGAATCATTGATGTAATAGCAGTGAGGAGTGGAAATGCTACTTGACAAATACTGAAATTTGTACCACCCAATGAAAGTATGAAGATGGACCATTACAGGCATACAGTCTTTGCAGTTACATCTGAGGATGGTAAAGTGAAATGTCCATTACTTCAGGCAGTGGTTAAAACCACACTTATTTTCCCTCATGGAAATTCTAATATGGAGAAGAATCTTTCAATCAATGCAAATGTTGTGACAAAAGAGAAGTCAGATATAGGAGAAAACACAGCTAATGGCCTCAGAATGGTCAAGGATGCAGTGCTTTTCTATGATCCTGTGGACCTGAGAAAATACATTTCTCAATTGATTCCAACCACTGAAATTCCTGCTTCCATCCATTATTGAATTTTGTGTGATATTTCGGTTGTTTACCTTTTGGTGCTTTAGCATTGGGAGATCCACAGGAGCTCATATTGTTGCTTACAATTTACCTATAAATAATATAAGTACTATATAATAACACAAGGGAGGACACTTCTTCCATTTCTCCTGCGACCTGTTTTAAAATCGACACATATCTTGGACTACACTTTGCGTAGTGTAATAACTTTAGCACCGATGTTTAACTCAGAGATTTGAGTTTTTAGGCCTACATCAAATCTGACTCACTATCCCACCTTTAAAGAATGCCATCCCGTTTTCCAACATTACCACTGGACATGGCCATGATTGCGCCGGCATAATATGCAAGTGCAGTGTGCTGAATGGAATACTGCCTTCTCATTGGTCGACTGAAAATGAGGTTACCCATAGGCGCAGTAAAGGTGACACCGCTCATCTCGGGAGGAAAACCCTCCCGGATGGGAGGTTTACATATATGTACATGGAGTAGTCTTGTTTAGCTCTGTTTATCTGAGTATAGCTTTTTTATGACTTGGGGCAACAATTTTTTGAAAGTCATTTGAACTTAAACCATTATCTTGTGTATTTAATTGCAACAGTCTCATTTGTATTTATGAAATTATAATTTTTTTTTTGTACAGGCATTTCTGAAGGGTAGCCTTCTATCTTCCTGCTACAGCTTGCTGGAGGCTGTGATCAACTTTATGACCAATGGCCCTGCACTCCGTCTTGATGATCGACAGGTTGTCCAGCTCCACTCAGCCATGGTTGGAGCCTTTGGGGCTGTGCTGTTCTTCCTTAAGAAAATAGCTCAAGAAAGCCCTTCCAAGGTTTTTAATGTTATAGATTCTGTAAATATAAATACAGCCAAAAATTGTATGTGTGGAGAATAAGTTTGTAAATGATGAGTTTTGACAAACCTGCAGAGCATGCATGTTGGGATTTCAGATTATCTCCATATAAGTAATATAGTTCTCCCTCATTATAATGCAGTAGTCAGGGTCCATAACCACTGGCTGCCTTATGTACAGAACCATGTTATATTGAGAACTACGATATGTATGGAACTGTGGTATATTGATAACTGCGATATGTACAGAACCATGATATATTGAGAAGAGTGTAAAATACCAGGCACTATAAAAAATTTTTTAATAATGGTGTTTTGAAAGGAAATTAAGATATAAGACTAAGCTTTACCTTGTGTTTTTTTGTTATACATTGGTATGAGTTTGGTCATGGGTCCATAGTGGTACTGTGTTATATCTGGAATTGCATTATAATGAAGCATGTTATAATGAGGGAGAGTTGTATATTGAAATATATCTTTAAAATGTAACATTATGGTATAAAAAGTACGGTTGCAAAAAAGATGGTGGTGTAGTTAGCTGGATGCAGTAAAAGTAACAACTTTCATGTGAATTACTTCCAACACTCTGTTAATCTTGGACTTGTCATCAATGTGAGGTTAACAGTTTTTGGACAGTTGGCTAAAATTATATAAAGAAGTGGCAAACTATTCTTGGACTTTCTGTTTGTTCAATTTGTTTGTGTGTATCTCATCTTTATAGCTATATGTCTAAAAAGATAATTCCTAATTTACTTTTAGTGGGACAGCATTGTGTTTGCTACTGTACGGGTCTTGGCAGCTTGGCTAGCAGAGGAAACATCAGCTCTCAGAGAAGAGGTGTACTCGCTCCTTCCTTTTCTCATCAGAATCAGGTTGGTTTTATTTGAAAACTTGAAGTCCAGTACTGATAGGAGTTTCTGGCCATTTTGTCTTGTATTAAAAAGAAGTAGCTGGTCCTATATATACATCTTATGGAGAAAAAAAAGGGAAAACCAAAATCCATACATTCATTTTTTTTTTCAGCCATCTTTGTGATACTTTCTGTTACTCAGGTAAATAGTCCTGTATACACAGAACTGCCTACCGTCTATACTCGCGTATAAGCCTATGCCAACTGCAAACTGCATAGACACATCTACCAATGCATAATGCGCCGGCAGATCTGGGTCGATGCAGTTTGTAAGGACTAATCGATAGAACAAACAACATAGACCCTGATCTGCCGGCACATTATGCGACGGCAGATCAGGGTCTGTGTTGTTTGCATTTGGACATGGCTTATACGTGAGTATAGACGGTATTTGTTTCCTCATTGAGGAAGATGCATGGTATTTGAAGTTGAAATTTTCCTCCATATAGACAATTGTTTAGTGAGTTGTTGTATCTAAGTTTTATATGTTTTATATTTTGTTATACCCCTGCCATATCAATGGACATATTGGTACCCATGCATGTCCATCATGTCAGATCACATCATGTCTGTCAAAATTTCATCTCACTCAATAACTTTTGAAGGACTTAACATTAAGAAGACATAGGTCAAGTTATGGCCCTTGTTTTACTTCAGGCTTTGCCATTATATTACATCATATTTGTGGGGGCAGCCATATTTTGTGGACACATTTCTAGTTTTTATCCCCATGACCAGGGGTGCAGGGGAATATGGTAGTAGTGATGTTTGTTCGTCCATCCATTCATAGAAAAGGTGGTTTCAGCAACACAGCTTTCTTTTGCTGGTGTCTCTTTTTCACAAACCTCATATTTGCTTTCCCCATAGGTAGAGGCAGAATCCTATTGATTTTGCAGCTGCTATGTCCAAGGTCAAGGTCACTGGAGCTGAAAATGTAATTCTCCATCAAATACATTACCCGATCACATTAATAGTATTAATTACTTTCTGCTACCTCCAAATCCAGTCCTCCCAGAAAGACGAAAAAAATATCTATCCATCTCTCTCTCTCTCTCACATATAGACAAAGGGAAGCAACTCTCAAGTGTTAACTCCCCTTGGTGGTCACCAGTATCCTGGATGTAACCAGCTTAAACTTTTGCTTACTACTGTGAACAGTGCCTTCAAGAATCCATTGAAACTTAATTTTGACCATCTCTCATTTATTTTCAGTGGTGTAGTAAGTCGAAATGTTGTTATACATTGTGCGTACAACATTTGTGTGATTCCCATTGAATTAATTTGTATTTTTGCAATTTTGTTACCTGTTGTCCATGTTATATCGATTGGTAACACTCAATTTATTACACTTCTTAGGTCATCTCAGTAATGCAAGTTAACCTTTTATTCAACAATTTGTATATTTGTTGTATGCACTTGTTTGTTTTTTCTTCTCTTTTCATTACACAGATGTCAATCAAGTGCAAAAAGTGTAGACAATTTAAAGTTGTGGAGGACAACCATAAGATATGTTTGGCATGCACAAAGTACTCTTTACACACATGTAGTGTGTGTACATTGTGGACAGAAGATGTCTGGTCCAATGTCTTAAAAAGGCAACTGAAGGGCTGCAAAAAAGAACATTCTCAAAATCGTGTGAGCATGAAATTCTTAGTATTCATCGGACTTAGGAATCTTTATTCAGCTTTATGGGGGGTGTCGAGACGCCACCTCCACCCCTCCCACAAAGATACCCAAAACCGCGCCGGTTGCAACTGTAACTTTGATCAATTGACAGCACTACAATTATAAGCTTTTTTACAAACTCTGTCGTCAAGAATGTTGATGAGAAAGTTGGCCGAAAACACAAATTGGCAGCCCACTGTGTATAAGTCCTTATCCACACCCATGCATGAATTTGGAAATGTTGAAGCCAGACATGCGGGAGTATATTTTGACTTTGCCGGTCGGCCCAGCCCAGTTCGCAAGTCATTTATCGTTCTGCATACACGGTCACAGCTGCCAACCAATGTTCCAGCTGTGTGGATAATCAGTGTACAGTTTTGGCGGTCATGAATCTGTCATCTCAGACTGGCAAGCCGTCCATTCGACCATATCTCTTGACAGTCCCTACAGCAATGGTGTCCTACACCCAGCAAACTGTCTGGCCAGCTGACTAGCTGGACCAACCATCTCTGTGATGCATGGTGAATTATGGTGGTGGTGGGGTATAATTAACATTTTTATCCTGTGGTGGTGCCTCAAGAATAATTAAAGTTTTGTCGTGGTACCCTCAGAAAAGATGGGCATTCCTGCCCCATCCCCTATCCCCCACCACCACACCAGACTTTTTCCTGGAATAGCCCTAAATATGTCATGTTTTGTGGATCCAATTTTCATAAAAACTTCATAGATAGCTTACACTTGTGTAGATGCACATCCCTCTTGATTTCCAAGCCCACAGGACAGTGGTCAAGGTCAGAAAAACCGAAATTGTCATTTAGATTCCATGTGATAAATCTACTTTCCCCAAGTTTCCCACACCCAATTATTATCAACTTCATAATTGCATTACATTTGAGAAAGGGCAGTTCTATTGAGTCAGTGATTGATAGATCAAAGGGCAAGGTCACTGGATGTGAAATTGCAAAATTATGTTAATTTTATATTTGTAGTAGCTACTGTTGATCATCTGTTCTTCTGATGGTTAGTTTTTGCTATGTATTTGTCCAGAGCAAGTGTTTTTGGACCAGACATGTTCACTGTATGAAATTCATGAGTTACCAAATGCTTTACTTTTTCATCAATTTGCAGAGACCATTCTAGACATTCTAGTCATTCTCTCTCTCTGCAAAAAAGGGAGAAGTGAGAGACCATCAGGAAGACTTGATAGATTTTGATCATGACACCAAAGCAATGTATTGAGGTGGTTGTTATTGTTGTTAAATTATTATTATTATTATTATTATTATTATTATTATTATTATTATTATTATTATTATTATTATTATTATTATCAGTAGAAGTAGTTATTGTTGCTGCTGTGTCTGTTACTACTGCTGTAGTATAACTTTATATCTGCATGTTTATTTATTAGACTTGACAGAGAACAGTTTCTGGGTTCTTTTGTTTTTTTTTAGCTGTACTGGTCATAGACCAGAAGAGCTTATGGTATAGCCTGTTGTCCGTTGTCCATCCATCCATCCATTAGCACAAGATTGGTATCATTACTCCTCCTAAACTACTTGGAGGATTGCAATGAAACTTTACACACAGATTCATCCCAAGGTCTAGTTTGGTCCTAAATGAAAATGGTACCATTCATGAATGCCGTATGGTTGCAGCAGTGCCCATCTTGAAAATCGTGTTATTGCTATTCCTCCTGAATGGATGGTCATATCAACATGGGTTTTTCACTGAAAGGCTTCTTATAATGTCTTGTTAGTCCTGAATGAAAATGGTGCCAATCTGACATCCAGTATAGCCACCATGGCAGCCATCTTGAAAATCTTATCGCTACTCCTCCTCAATGGAAAGTCAAATTGACATGGGGTTTTCACCAGAAGACTTCTTATGATGTCTAGTTGCTCCTAAATGAAAATGGTATTGTTCTGATCTCCAATATGGCTGACATGGAGGCCATCTTGAAAAATCTTGTTATGGCTATCCTTATAGATGGATGTTCATATCAATAGGGGGTTTCACCAAAAGACTTCTTATGATGTGTAGTTGGTCCTAAATGAATATGGTGCTGATCTGACATCCATGAAAATCTTGTTATTGCTACTCCTAAATGGAAAGTCATATCAGCATGGTGTTCACCAGAACACTTATTATGATATCTAGTTGGTCCTAAATGAAAATGGTGGCAATCTTGCATCCAATATGGCTGTCATGATCTTGTTATCACTCAAGAATATCATACATGGTTTCAACACTAAGCAGTTAAAAAGAAGAAATGGTCTTATCTTGGATTCCTGGAAATTCTTGTTGGGCAGAAGAGCATAAGTCCCTTTGAGGGACTCTTGTTTTGTCAAGGCTTTGAATAAAAATATGCAGTTTTACTGATATTATTTTACCCTAGTCATCTTCCACATGGATAACTCTCTACATGCTCTTAAACTGGCTTTAATGTAACTGGAAGTGACATACAGCTCTCCCTTGTTATAATGTGCTTCATTATAACACAATTCTAGATATAATGTGGTACTACTATGGACCCCATGACAAGAAATCATACCAATATATAACTATAATTTGAAAGAAAGCAAGATGAAGGTTAGTCTTGTATCTTTTTTTCCTTTTCAAAACACAATTATTTAACAAATTTGGATAGGTCCGCTATATCTCTTCGTATATTATGCTATTCTCATTATATCGCGGTTCTGTGTATATTGCAGTTCTCAATATATCGCGGTTCTGTGTATATTGCAGTTCTCAGTATATCGCGGTTCTGTGTATATTGCAGTTCTCAATATATCGCGGTTCTGTGTATATTGCAGTTCTCAATATATCGCGGTTCTGTGTATATTGCAGTTCTCAATATATCGCGGTTCTGTGTATATTGCAGTTCTCAATATATCGCGGTTCTGTGTATATTGCAGTTCTCAATATATCGTGGTTCTGTGTATATTGCAGTTCTCAGTACATCGCGGTTCTGTGTATATTGCAGTTCTCAATATATCGCGGTTCTGTGTATATTGCAGTTCTCAATATATCGTGGTTTCGTGCATATGTCAGTTCTCAGTATAACACGATTCAGTACATAATGCAGTTGTCGGTTATGGGCCTTGACTAGCATGTTATAATGAGGGAGAGTTGTATTGATTAAACCATTGGATTTTTACCTTTCTGCTATGTAAGAAATCTGGCCTAATGGCAGGAGTAGCAGTTGGTTCTTTTACAGTTGATTCAGCAGAAGTCAACTGTATGTACTGATTTTTATCATTTCTTTGTGTCTCTCATTTAGAGGTCTGTGAGTAGTTATTTTTGAAATCAGCACTTTGTGCTTTTAGTGGTTTGGAAAAGAATTGCAGAACAAAAGTCTAACTTTCAGCTTCTCTGAAGCCCTGAGGCAAGTATTTACTGAGGGAAGGCTGCTCTTTATTACAGTTTAAGAGCCTAATTAGATAATTACTGATGGTCAGGTGTAATATACATTTAAAGACTGGGTATTTGTTCCAATTACTGGCATATTCAGACTGCAAAACCAATATGGTAGCTTCATCAACTAATAAACAACTGAGTACCGTATGTACTCGTGTATAGGCCGGGTTCAAATGCAAACAACATAGACCCTGATCTGCAGTCGCATAATGTGCCAGCAGATCAGGGTCTGTGTTGTTTGTTCTGTTGATTAGTCCTTACAAACTGCATACATGTAGACCCAGATCTGCCGGCGCATTATGTGATGGCATATCTGGGTCTATGCAGTTTGCAGTTGGTTATAGATTATACGCAAGTATATACAGTAGCTTCTCAAACACTCAGACCAGTCATGGCCAGTGATACAGGGTGAAATGAATATCACTTTCCTGCTAATTGAGAGCAAACTTTTACACCAAAAAGTGACTTTTCATTTGTCTGAGTTGCCGTGTAGGATGGTTCCTGATTTGTTAGTGAATCATAATAACATTAGGCAGAAAATATCCTTGTTAGATTACTTTACAATATTTTCCATAAACTTAACTTGCCAAATATTTTCTCTTGTAGTAGTCTGTCTTTAAAACCCCAGTTAGTGACAGAGAATGGGGACCAAAACTTGGAGCTAAACCATGGAGATGTGTCAGATCAAGAGACAGTAGGTTCTGACAATGTTTCTGTTCAGGAACTATCTGGAGAAAAGCAAGAAGAATCAGCTGTGAAAATTGTGGACTTACCACCTGAAAATTTTGAAAAGAAATTTTTGCCAGAAGAGACTAATTCATTGAATGACAATACTGAGTTATTATATGGGAGAAAACCCAAATCAACAGATAAGGAGTCTCCCGTCACTGTGTTAGCCAGTGGTGATAATTCTTTGTCAACTTGTGATATTGACTCTCAGCAATTCAAGGACTCTCTTCAGATATCTGGTGATGATAATCCAGCAGAGAGTATAGAAAACCTAGGAAATAGGACCATGCCATCCATAGATGAGATGGAAAAAAAATGTTCGCAGATAATAAAGAATTGTGCAGACTCAAAGCCAGTGGCAGAATCAAATTGCTGGAATAGCGCTCAGATAAATTTAGAGACTGGGAACATTGCAAACCAAGTACTTGATAATTTGGGAGAGTCTGACTCTACTTCTGTGCATTCCAACTTGGTTGGTGCTTGTGGAAATTCCAGTACTTGTGATGTCAAGTCAGAAAACAATGAACAAGGTGAAATACTGGAAGAGAATCTTCCTGGTGTGTGTGCCTTCAAGGGTTTTGATATTTTGAGGTTTTTACTGCCAGGCTTGTGTCATCTCACTACTGAGGATAATCCACGTGTGATTCTAATTGAACAGGACTTGCCTGAGCTTTTAGAGTATTACTTCAAAAGACAGTGGAACAGATACAGTCAGGAAATGGACAACAGAGAGATTCAGGTCATACTTATAACTGGAGACTGATATTCCTATATACTGTGAATTCACTTATTTTCATTAGTATACATTTTCATGGTTTTTAAAAAAATGAGATTTCTATAATACTTAAATTCATGGATTTAGGAAGAAGTTTGTTTCCACAGTTTGTTTCCACAGAAGGGTCATTTTTTGATGTGTCTAAAAATTAGTGGTTTGTAACAATTACAAAATCCACAAAAATCGGTACTCCACGAAAGAAAGTGAATTCACAGTTTTATGGATTCATCTATTTTTATAGGTAGTAATTGTATCATTTTTTTGGAAAAATTTGCATATTTGTCAGTATATAGATTTGTGACTATGCCACTGATGGTACCAGTTACCTCCCCTGGGTAGTCTTGTTCTACCAGTCTTGCATGGCTTTGTGAGATCTTTGCCATCCGAGGGTCTGGTGAAGTTTTTCTGATAATGCTAAAAAAAGGCTTTACAAAATATTGGAAAAGCTATTTTGTTGACTGATCAGATGAGGTGATATCTTATGACATTGTGATTACAAGATGATGTGAAATGTCACAATGCATATACATTTTCATTTGCTGATTGAGACATTGTGATGACAAGATGACGTGAAATTTAACAGTGCATATTCATTTTCATCTGCTGATTGAGACATACCTGCATTGGTAGTTGTGTTAAATTCTGTCCTTTTAAGTTTTCAATATTATTTTGGTTTGAATGATTGCAGAAAATATGTCTATAAAAATTTTGAGAAAGGGAGAGCTCTCTTTGTAGCTTCACTTATTAAAATTTTACCCAGATGCCTTCTGTCTGTAACAGAGATCAATTAAACATTTTTACCAGACCCTCATATGGTGAAGCTCTCATGAAGTCATGTGGAAGTCTTTTGAACAAGACTACCTCCTGGGTCATTGGCACTGAGTTGTTAAATATATGGTTTGTGCCAGCTACAAAATTCAGGACAAATGATACTCTACAGATTTTAGTGAAACCACAGTATTGACAGTGCATGTCAGAGTTGACCAGTACAAATTTGTAGGCATGCTCAATTCCACATGCAGCTGACTAGATTAAATGGGTTCCTTTCCACAATTTCAGCTTTTCATGGTAGATTTCAGGTCCTTTGTCAAGCTGGACCTAATGCGTCAAATTGCAAAAACTACAGACAGGACAGCATTTCATAAATACTGTACAGTAAATCAAATATAAATTAATCAGATGCATCACTTAAGTGACTTGCTCTGTCCCATCCAAAGGTAAATCAAATATAAATTAATCAGATGCATCACTCATGTGACTTTCTCTGTGCCATCCAAAGGTAAATCAAATATAAATTAATCAGATGCATCACTCAAGTGACTCGCTCTGTCCCATCCAAAGGTAAATCAAATATAAATTAATCAGATGCATCACTCAAGTGACTCGCTCTGTCCCATCCAAAGGTAAATCAAATATAAATTAATCAGATGCATCACTCAAGTGACTTTCTCTGTCCCATCCAAAGGTAAATCAAATATAAATTAATCAGATGCATCACTCAAGTGACTTTCTCTGTCCCATCCAAAGGTAAATCAAATATAAATTAATCAGATGCATCACTCATGTGACTTTCTCTGTCCCATCCAAAGGTAAATCAAATATAAATTAATCAGATGCATCACTCAAGTGACTTTCTCTGTCCCATCCAAAAACCTTCTCTTCTATGTAATCCATAAAAACCTTAAACAGTCAAAGCTTGAGAAATAAATCAGGGGTAAATGACTTCTTGTTTTAATAGCAGTAATACATATCTGCTACTATTGCATTGGTTTTCTTTTCTGGGATGCAATTCTCCCATCCAAGCTAAATAATTTCCACATCCAATTAGTACTGGAAGGTTCTTGAATAGAAAGAACAAGATCCCAGTCTGACTCCTGCATCATAGCCCACATACAGTATACTATCCTCTTTTGACTTGAAGTACATGTTAGACATGTGCATTTTGCTCATAAAAAATTGCCTTAATTTTCAGGTTTAAAACATATTTTTGGCTTTCCAACCAACCTTTTTTGTTTTGATTGAGTGTCTCCTCAGTCCTTGCTATATTTGAGTGTTATCTTTGCTCTTTCTATTAATTCTAGTGGTTTTGGGCACCTTGCTTAACAAGTGTTCTTTTGTAAATTGTATCCCCTTCCTTGTTCCAGTGCTAGGATAAGTACTGCCTACCCTATTTTAGTTCGGGATTTTTTGTTTTTTTGCATACATTTTTCTCTTTCAGAGTATGATCTTGCAAGATGTGGAAAAGTATGGGCATTAGAAGGCCCCATGAAACACCCAACCCACCGAACGTGTACAGGATGTGTACACATGGATGGTTGTCCTATCTGTTGTTTTTGGTCTGATGAGGTGTGGGACTTAGCTGAAAGTCACCGCACATATAAGGGGAGGAAGAAAGACCCTTCCTCCTCATCTTCATTGGATGATCCCCTCCATTCTCAGGAGGAATTTGGATCTTTCCCCCCTTTGAGGAATAATAATGCCCTGGTGGGGCAAGAATGTTCTAAGATCTCCGGGTTTCAGAGATCACATAAAGTCCAAGGATCCCTGATGCTGAATCCAATGTTAGTGCCAATGAGGGATCAATTCTGGGTCCCTCCCAAGGAAGGAAAAACACCAGAGAGTGAGTCACACCTCCCGGTTAGGGAGTAACAGTGCCCTCTCAAGGTCAGTGTCTCAGTGAATGTGTCTAATGAATTGAGCCTTCCTGATAAGGAAGAGCAGCAATTTCGTTATAATAAAAAATCTGATGTGGGCTCATCCATGAGATCATCATTGCTGAAATGGTCTTTCTCTGGGTGACCAGTCACTGGACTTTAAACACTGGTCAGTGGGGTTTCGTCATCTGTCTGGGGACAGGGATTCAGTTGATACCCCACCCCACCCCCATTTCTATGTTACAAGTTAATCCTGATGGGGATAGGGAATCGGCTGGTAATCACCCAAATTGAGAATGGATCAGCATCCCCACTCCCTGTTTTCTACATTCCCTTTTAATCTCGGGGGGGGGGGGGGTTGTGTGGACCCCTTCTTTATGTAAAGTGAATCTTCCCTCCCTCCCATACCACCTTTGATACCTCTCCTTTGGTTTTAAAGTTCGGCAGACATTTCAGGCCAAGGACCTGTTTCATCCCCTCCAGCCAGGGCCAACAAAAAGGAGGGTCCAGATACTCTCCTCCTTGACGATCTAGGCAGGATGAGAGATGCTCTCATTTGCCTAGAGGGTCCACTAGCTAATAGGGTCAGTCCCATCACCTCCCAAGAGGGGCTTCAGGATGAGGAGAATCCTATTCCCACGCCACCCTCTCTGCAGAGAGACTCTAGGATAGATAGCCCTTTCTCCCTTCAAAAGTGAGTGCAGGACAACAACATTATTTCAGTAATGGCCGATTTTAATGAGTTTGCTGAGGAACCAGTCGTGATGGTCCCTCCCCCTTCATTATAGTCCCCAGTCCCCTCCCACCCATTGGGCCTGGTGTTGGAGGAGGAAGAAGTCTGGATGCTTGATCAGGCAGTAAATGAAGTTTATCACCTTCTTCCCCTGGACTTGTCTCTGAACCTTTCGGGCTCTGAGGACAAAAAGATTATCTCCAGTTTGGAGAGACTTGGGGGCAACATCACATCCAGATATTCTGTTGCTTCTGCATTCTACCATGGTCTGAGAGCTTACACAGAAGTTTTCACGGGGACGAGTTTGCCAGGCAGCAGAGGAGGTGGTCAATCCCACCTCTATGCTCTGACTGCTGGTTTTTGCATCCATCTATAGAGTCCACTCACCAACTTGGCCTCTTAAGCCACCACCCTTGGGGTCTGGGGCATCACAAGTTGTGATATCGGCTGGAATCTGGGCTTACCTCCTGGATAAAACCTTGGAGGCATTGGAGCTTAAGGCCTGTAGTCTTGTCACAATCACCTCACATGCCAATCTGTTTTTGGCGGCCTCCTGTAGTCTTTTGAAAGAGGAATCATTGTCTTTAGCACTGCTTCAGCATTTGCTGGAGGCTGTAACAAAGACATCTAGGCATGCATTTTCTATGTCCATGGTGCTCTCTGCAGAGCTGCTCCATCTCCGCAGGGATGCTGCTTTGGAGACTTTAAAGGTCTTGCTGGATCACTGAAAGAACTTTCTGAGGTCTGTTCCACTAGAGATGGAGATGATCTTTGGAGGCCTCATTCCTGCTGTAGCATCTCAAGATTTGAGGGACCAACAACACCAGTCCCTGGCAGCCGCTACTGGTCCATCTAAACAGGCCAAAAAGTGTGCTCACCCTGTCCTCCCTTTGGGTCCTTCTCCCAAATTTTTCAAGCAGGCACAGCCCCTGCAGTCTCACAAGCAGGCTCAGTTCAAAGCTTCCTCTTTACAGTAGATGAGGTAGCTGAGAAGGCAAAGGGAGGAAGTAGTTGAACTCCTCTTCCTTCCCCAAGGAACGATGAGGTTGACCGTAGGGACTTGTGCCCTCTCCTGCCATGTCTTCCTCTTCATGGTGTCCCAGTAGGAGCTGAGCTAGTCCTCTTTTCAGAGCCTTGGTCGGTCATTATGGATGATGTGGTAGTTCCTTTCCACCTTTAAAGGTGGTTACCAGCTTGTATCCAGGAACATCCTCCTCTATCATGGACCCCGATCTATACCACTCCCTCGATAACTCACGCCCAGATAACTCGTGAACGTGCTTACAACACATGGTCAGGCGTAGATCCCATTTTTTTAACTAGAAAATACCCAAAATAGTGGCCCCTATTTGTTGAATGTGAAGAAACTTGCGATCAAAATTGGTAAATGGAACCTTGATATATTGTTCATTTTATCATCAAAAACGGTGGTTAGTACCTGGAAATCTGAATCAACATCATGAACTTCGCAACTTTTAAGAAGAAGTCGTATATTTTGTTAAATTTTCTTTCCAAACAACATTCTCAGTACACTCTAAATAACAAATTCAACAAAATCTCGATCAATGAATATGTCACTAATGCCTATTGGTGGCAACACTTAAATAAATAAATACCAATTAAATAAGTTTTGCCAAGTGAAATTCGGGTTTTAGTTATATCTTTTAATTCGCTTTCAGTGTAATTATCATAAATGCAATATGTCTTCTTGTATTCAAACATTTGTGAGAACCTAATTAAGTGCTGCCCTTGTTTTTATCTCTGACTGGCGGACGTATTTGTTGTATTGTTACACAATTAAAAGCAGACCTGCTTTGTATTATCATGTTAATTACGTCTTTTGTATCAAATTAAATAAAGGTGGTAGAATAAAGAAAAGTTAAGAGGCATGCAAATTCTATCTGCGTAAGATCAATTGAACACAGTTATAAATATTATTATGTAAGTAATATAATAAAACTACCTTAAATTAGCCTACTCATTCACAGATGTGATCAAAGATAGCAAGGCAACCAAGCAAATGAGTACTTCTTGAATAAAAGCTTTGTTTCACAGATATGATTTATTATGGTGAAGTGAGTTCCAGAGTTTGTAGTGAATTTAAAATTCCTGAATTGGCACTCAGAGATTTCCACAAGGATGAAAAGAAGTTGAACTATTACTTGCAATGAAATCACAGCATCAGTATTTTACTAATAGAACAATACAAGAAAAATAGAGTTTCGATGTTGATGGTTGTTTCACAAAATAAATTTCCCTTGTTTTTGAAAAAAATAATCTTGTTTTGTTGTGAATCAACAACAGCAAAAGCAGTGACATAATACACAATGTTTTCGTGTACACACGTGAGGGTTTTTGAACCCTCTGGGAGTAATGTTGTTAAGGATTTTTAAGAGGTTGGGTATCTTGAAAATAAAGGTAATTTATACAAAAAAGCGAACAACTTCATTTGAAAAAGCTTTTTATGGGCAGTTATTCCCAACATGATTATGAAATGTGTATTCAATCAATATAGGGGTAATTGCCTGATTGTCGCCTCAGACAACAGGTCAGTTTTAGCGTACCTCAGGTGGCAAGGAGGTACACATGCTCCTTCTCTTTGTTTGGAAGTCTTGAAACTCATCCAATGGGCAGCCTCCTCGGAGATCATGCTCCGAGTCCGCCTTATTCTGGGGAAGAGGAACATCCTAGCAGACAGTCTGTCAAGGGGAGTTGGGCAGCGTGCTTGTGGTCTTCACAGAATGATCTTTGCACCAGTCAGTAGCAGAGTCACTTTTCCAACTGTGGGGGAGACCCTTGGTGGACTTGTTCACTACAAGAATGAACAACAAGCTCCCCATTTATGTCTCCCCAGTCCCAGATCAGAGGGCCTCGGCAGAGGATGCCTTCAGTCTAAAATGGGATCGTCTGTTTGCATACACCTTCCCACCTTTTTGGAATGATTCCACAGGTGTTCCACAAAGTCAGGATCTATGCTGTTCGGCGCATCCTGGTAGCCCCCTTGTGGCCCCAACAATTGCGGTTCAGCAACTTACTTTTTTGGTAGATGAGCTAGGAGATTACCACAGAGGAGGGATCTGCTGTTGCAGCACAGGGGGTCTCTACTCCATAACAACCCAGAGATTCTCCACCTTCACACTTCACTCATCTCGAGTGATCAGTCCTGCAGGACCAGTTTTTGAGCAGCCTGCTACTGTTGCAAAGATTCTCTCCTCCCAACCAACTCTGATGTCCCGTACTCTAGGTCTGAGTCAAAAGAGAATAGTATTCGATATGTGGGCTGTGCCACAGGAGTCAGACTGGGATCTTGTTCTTTCTGTTCTGTAAATATTCCAATACTAATTGGAGGAGAAAATTATTTATCTTGAACGGGAGACTTGCAACCTGGAAAAGGAAAGCAATGCAATAGTAGCAGGTAAGTATTACATAATTAAAATTAGTTCTCCCCCCACCACCACCACCACCACCAAAAAAAAAACATTTTCAAAGTTCTACCTGTACTGTATGTTTGTAGTTGAATAAGTAAGTTTGCACAAAATGTTGCAGTTTCACATGCAGTTAACTTGATAATATCAGACCCAGTGAATAAATTGTGGTAGAATCTATCATACACCCTGATGTGGGGTTTGCCTGTTCCATACAAGTGTACATTATTATGGTTCTGCTCCAGTGTTCCACATTATCGTTTAGAAGAGTTATGCTCCATGATTTCCTGTCATCCTGTCTTTGGTTTCTGTAGCATAACTATACTTAGGAATCTTAGATTTAAACCAAATTTAGCATGCACTTTTATATTGATGAGAACTTGAATGAGTTGGATTTCAGCATTCTACTTACCGTGTATACTCACGTATAAGCTTATACCAACTGCAAACTGCATAGACCCAGATCTGCCATCACATTATGTGCCGGCAGATCTGGGTCTATGAAGTTTGTAAAAGACTAATCAGTAGAACAAACAACATAGACCCTGATCTGCCAGCACATTATGCGACGGCAGATCAGGATCTATGTTGTTTGCATTTGGACCCGGTTTATATGCGAGTATATACGGTATTCATTCAGAGGACTTGTCACCTCTAAATGCCTTATCTCTTAACTTTGATTTCTCTGGTTTCTCTGTTTAAAATCCTGCTAAGTAAATTGTAGAGATTGAGGCCCTTTGTGATGCTGCAGTCACTGAGAGCTCTCATTGATTATTTATCTCATAATTCTTAACATAAAGTATTTAAAGAAAGGTGATAGAGATCAAAAAGAGGGATGAAAAATCGCTAAGGCCAAAGGCAAAATTGTTTGTCACCAACTGCAGTCATGTACAAAAGATGGATTATATGTGGTTTTCTCACTTTGTAAACTATTTCCACCATATTTAGGAATGAGAGAAAAGTCTGTCCCACATGGTTTTCATAAATGAGCGAAGTATTCATTAGAAGACACACCATTACATGTGTAATTTGACAGTCCACTTTTTTCTTGTTTTCAGGCTGGTCTGGTTATACTTTGTAACATCTTCCTTAACTTCACTGTCTTAGAAGTGCAGATAGTTAAAGACTGTCTGACATTTCACAGAATTCTTGATGCAGTTGTGCAGATTACTAACTCCATTGGTAAGATCAATCTTTCATTCCCTTTCAAAATCATGATTGCATATTTACTAATGCGGTATATATATATATATATATATATATATATATATATATATATATATATATATATATATATATATATATATATATATATATATATATATATATATATATATACTGCATTAGTAGTGTAGAACTACTTTTTAACTAGCCTGAGTGCTTTTGACTCTTAATTGAGTCTTTATCAAAGGCAAACACAAAACAGAGACTTGACAAACAATGAACACAAAAAACATTGAAATTAAAAAGTGTACATGACTGTTTGTAATGGAATTAAAGCTTAAAAATGTTTGATGTTTCACTTAGTTGGCTTCAACTTGACTGATGGTGTGGTAAACTAGTTGGTATTGACCTACAAAGGGAGGAGCCATCTGTTTTTTAATGTAAAAGAGGTATAACCGTAAATTATATCTCAGATATTTCCTTGTTTTTGTTATGTGAATAATGACCAAAGCAATAATAACACCAGGAAAAACTACAAGAAAACAGTAGTAATTATAGGTGACTGAGTGAGTAATGAGCAAAATGAATGAATTATTTAATTGAACAAGTGGTGGCTGTAAATAGATGATAATTTTATTTGCGTGTGGTTGGCCTTTTGAGTCTTCTTGGTTTAAGCTGCTTGGTTTCAGTGTTCTAAGGCAGCATATCTAGAAAGATTCCTTTTCTTTCCTGGTTTTGGAACTCCAGTTGGGGTTGTGAGCAGTTGCAGTTAGTGTTACATCACTGAAAGTGTGTCCAGTGAAAGAGAAGTATTCTGCAACTGTACTTCTGTCCAGCTTCTTTGTCATCCAATCAAATCTGTGAAGATTGATCCTTTTGTGTAGCTTTTCAGTTTCTCTGTCATACTGAAGCCTTTAGACCTTACACGTGATGAGATAAATTACATTCTCTGTTTTGCACGTTCTGTTGGGACCTTGTATGTTCAATTTTTGGTTTGTCTCTGTGCTAGAGAATGTGCTGGTCTCTGTCATATGTTGAGAGGTTTTGCACCTTTTATCACCACAGGGACCAGATTTGCCAGGATAGTCTTGGCTTGTGATTGGCATTAGCTTCATTCTGACTAGGATATCTTTGAGGTTTTTCAGTCTGTGGTAGGCTACTACTGGTTTGTTCAGGAGGATTAACTTCAGCGTGTCACAAGATTCCATGATGGGCCATTGTTTCTGGATGATTTTACCTACTTTGGCGTTGTCTGGATGGTAGGTCAAGATAAATGCTATCTGATCAACCTTTTCTTTTTCTCAATATTTTAGTAGGTCATTGTGGTTTGGTTGTGTAGCCCTTTGTGTTGCATCCACTATCAAGTCTTTGTCGAAGCCTCTGTTCATAAAATGTTCAGACAACTCTTCAGACCAACCAAATGATAGGTAAATATTCAGTGTTACACCTAGGATCCCAATTGCAGGGGATACTGTGCCCCCCACCATCCACATTTGGGGGCTACACAACATTTTAAAGGGACAAGGAAAATAAAAGTACATAATGTACTAGTAGTGCTAACAAAACTGAGATAATCTTATTTGCTTTGACAGTTTTGCCACCATAACTTTGTCATCTGCACTGTGCTGTCACATTTTCCTTGGACACTTACATTATTGCAATAAACGTTTTATCATGTGCTCACACTTGTGAAAATATTAACATGTTTGAATATCTGGTTAACATGGAATGAGCTGCACCATGGAATTTTCAGTTCCTGATCTTGCTCTCATTTAACTTTAGTATTCACTCATTATTTACCAGCATTTATTATAATAATACCCATGTTTTCTTAATTACGTTTCTATTCAAATTAATAAATCATTCATTAAATGACAAATTGTGTATTTGCATAAATTTGGTCTCTTTTGTCATTTATTCAGTCTCAAAATAAATTAAATCTTCCTCACCGCTGGTGTGAATTCAACCTCAAAAATATGTTACACTAGCAGCCATCAAAGACTTTACATTGCAACTCCTGACTACCACAAACCTTGAATATTTTCATCGCCAGATACATTGTTTTAAATTGGATATTCATTGCCATCTTAAAGTTTTTATCACCTTTTGTGACTTTGGAAATTTCTAGCTCCAACATAGACGTGGATGGACATCCACTAAGAAAAGTTGTTGGAATGTTTTTTTATAAAAAAAATTCCAGAAGATTTGGGGGACAAAGGACAAAATATTGTGGGAAACCTTCGATTCTGCGTTCCAGGTGCAGCACTGAATATTTACAATTGATGATGTAGACCAATCATTTCATTCAAAGAAATTTGTACTTGAATCATATTCTTTTAGCAAGACAGTATTCACACAATATGAAATGTTTCTATGCCACACTGCATGCATGGAAAGAAGCATGTTTATCATTGTGCATCAATCTGCAAACAGCACAGACCTGGATCTTTGGTTTGGTTTGGTGCTTTACGGCACAGCAACACAAGTAGGTTATTTAGTGCCGAGGCAATTGAAGTAAAGTGCCTTGCCCAAGGACACACCACAGTAGATGACCCAGGCTGATCCGGTGGTAGGATTTGAACCTGTACCCTTTCGGTCGCGAGTTTGGCACTGGCATCATGGCTAACCTGTTTGCTTGAAATTACAAGTAGAAAAAAAAACAGAATAGAACTTGATCACCTGATACACATTACAAGATTGAAGGTCAGGGTCTATAACTATTTTCTCAAGGATTCACCCTTGCACCTCTTAGTGTGGTAAGTTTCAAAAGGTTATAAGTAAATATTTGCAACACGTTGTAAAAGGTGCAAAAATATAAAAGTATGATTTACAGGCTCTTTCTCTGTGCCCTGACTGTTAAGCTTGGTTTGGTTTGGTTTTGTGGGGTTTAATGCCATTTTTCAGCACATGATAGGCTTTACATAGCAGCCAGTATATCTGGTGGGGGAAGAACCACCGACCCATGGGAAGGTACTGGCAAGCTTTCTCACATACCCGTATTGGTTGAGCCAAGACTCAAACTCATGTGGACAGAGGTGAGATGTGTGATTGATCTGTAAAGGCGAGTGCCTTAGACCACTCGGCCACCCAGGGTCTGACTATTAGGTAGATCCACTAAGTCATCAAGAGGCTTGATTTTCTTACTTGGTCCTTGCTGCAAACATTGTTCAATACTGCCTTGTGCTTTGACAGAGCTCAAAGGGAGTGAATAGTACAGAATTAAAAAATACATAAGACTATTTCATGCTAGATACTTAAAAGATCTTGAAGATGATAACAACTGATGGTCTGATACAAATACAAGTAGCCTATATTTAGAGGCCATAAGAAATGACAATTGAAATTGATGGCAGTGACAACGGAGGCATTCCCATAGCATCTGATACCAGTACCATGAGTTTGGTTTTGGTTTGGTTTTGTGGAGTTTAACGCCATGGCAGCCAGAATATTCAGTGGAGGAAGAACCAGAGAAGAACCACCAACCCACGGTAAGCTACTGGCAAGTTTTCTCACATACCCACATTGGTTGAGCAGAGACTCTAACTCATGCAAAGGGGCCCCGGGTGGCTGAGTGGTCTAAGGGTCTTGCCTTTAGAGATCACTGACATCTCACCTCTATCCGCATGGTTTTGAGTCTAGTGCTCGGCCAACATGGGTATGTGAGAAAGCTTGCTAGTAGTTTCCAGTGGGTCAGTGGTTCTTCCTGGAGTCTTCTCAGATTCTTCCTCTACCAAACATACTGGCTGCCATGTATTGCTTATCATGTGCTGAGAAATGGTGTTAAACCCATAAAAACCAAACCAAAAATATTGAACTGGTGCAGACAGAGGTGAGATGTGTGAGTGATCTGTAAAGGCTAGCACCTTAGACCATTCGGCCACCCAAGTCCCCCAGTACCATGAGTGGTAGTTCAGTCGATCAAGTGCAATGAATGCACAAGACAGAAAAATGGAATCATCATATTGCTACTGATCCCAAATAAAATGGTCGCTGGAAAATGAAAAATAAGACTTCTTTTTTTTTCCTTTTCTTTTTCAACTGTACAGCAATTTAACAGAAAATACCCATGACAGAATTATGTCTCAGCTTTATTTTATCTAAGTTCTTATCTGTATCTTATATTCCATAAGAACATGTGAAAATAATGTCAGAATAATTTAGGATCAATGAGAAATATTAGTATGAAATGAATGCAGTAATTTTAAGAAATTTAATGTAAATATTCATTATTGTAGTGACATAATGAGCAAGCCCCCCTAAAATGTGAGAAGGGACCCATTTTTCTTACACAGGGGGTACCAAGTGCCCTTTACTTGGAAAGCTGATGAAAACACTGGTCTATGCTGTTTGCTGTTGGATGTGCATTACAAGTAGAAGAACGGTAGAAATTTTATTGTTTTTGTACAGTTGTGTCTATATCATGACTTAGAAATTTTGTTGTTTTTGGACAGTTGTGTCTATATCACGACTTAGAAATTTTATTGTTTTTGGACAGTTGTGTCTATATCACAACATATAACTATTATATTATATCATACCCTTATTACTTACAGATCATGTGGAAGGCCAGCTTAGTCTTTCTGCTCATCTTGTTGCACTAGGTTTGATGATGTTCAGACATCAGTCTAACAGGTTTAGCGATTCAGGTGAGGAATCAAAAGGCAAGCTGTTTTTTATAAAATTTTAATACACTTTCCAGGGATTATATTTGAAGCAATTTTCTTTCAGTGCATAACCTCAAGAAAACCTCTTCATGAAAAGGCAAGAAATATTATATTTACCATGCTGTATAAAGTGCCAAAACATTAAAGTCACATCAATGGAAATTACTGGACTTAAAACTATGTACAAGACTCCTCTTGTCTTACTCTTATCCTGCTGTGATAAGAAAACTAGATCAATTTATACTACTCAACCATATATATAAACAAGACATATTTCAAATATACATACAAATTTGTATCCATCTCTGAATGTGTTTGACCCTTTAAGCAAAAACATACATAGTGAAATTCTCCCATCAGAAGAATAAAGATAAACACCCTAGGTCAATGATGTTTTGATATAGCTTCAGGAACATATATATTTAATTGTTGACTATAGTTAGAAATAAGTAGAAAAATTTAAATAGTGTATGCACTACGACTTGGCTACTCTTCAATATTTTTTTGGAATAAAGGTTTGCAGTATGACAAAGAAGAAACTTTGTTACTAACTGTCACGAATTTAAAATTACCATAAGAAAACAGATTTCAATTGATAATTTTTTTTACATAGATGAAATTTGTCATCTCCAGATGCTTCATCTGAACATTTGGACAAGTTTTTCCAGTTGGCCATCTTGTTTGTTCGAGGTGCCTTTGTGTCTCAACAGAGGAAGAAGCATGTGTTTGTGCTATGCCTGACAGAAGACTGTGGCCCTGTGTGGAATCAGATCTCCCAAACCTGGTTCCTGGCCATGCAAGGTAAGAGATTGTTTCAGCTTGAAAAAGTCAGTGTGTCATATTTAGACTATATATGTGTCATATTTAGACTATATATATGTATATATTGTTCTCATATCTTTTTCTTGCAGGGTATGAGGCTACAGTATTACTGCCCTATCACAATGTTACTTATCTATAAGGGATTCCTTATAAATTTATTCTGGGAAGATTTACTGCCCTGAAAAACTCTTGTTGCAAACGAGACACAGTATTGTGTTGTGTTTTTTTTATAATTTTAAAACAGATTGCTGTCAATTTTCTTGTTTTATTGCAATTAAAGATTTTTTTTTCATTGTATTGAATTTTGCAAAATAATGATTTCATTTTTTTTCCAATTTCTTTTCATCTGTTTGTTTACAGGCTTTCCTGTATCTATTTATAGCTCAATTAAGATGTGTATATGTATGTTACAACTGTGATGTATATAATAGATGTACTGGGTCTGCCCATTTGTCTGGATACACACTGTGTCATCTTAAAAAATTATGCTCCACCTCATATCGAAGCAGTCCCGATGGCTTTCTTTTTGTTTGTAAAACTGACAATCACAAAATTTTCATTAACATAAAACATAAAAGCAATTTTTGCGAGGAAACTGCATTTTCAAAAATATTATTCAAGATATAGACGCTAATGTAACAGTAAATACAAATAGTTCATTCATTAATTTACAAACTTGTTAATTGAACCAGAGTGGTCAGAATTTAATGAACCTAAAGTACTACAATATATAGTAATGCATTAGAGGGGTTTTCATATGGGCCATGATTGACAAAGTTTTCATATGGGCCATGATTGAAAGTTTTCATATGGGCCATGATTGACACAGTTGGCAGAGCACTGTAGTACATATTTAGTTTGATTTCTGCAAAATAACTTTACTGGGATTAGTTGGATTTTAACCCGATCTGGTATGCAGCTTTATATTGATAAAACCAGGAGAGGCATTGATTCCCAGCTGTCTAATTCATCATTTTCAAGAGTTATGGCCCCAGATTACTGGTCCTTCTAACTTTCATATCAGCAGATTAACTCTACTAGGGATTGTTGAATTTCAACCAAAGTGGCATGCAGCTTTATATTGATGAGACCTTGAATAAGTTTGATTTCCAGCATTCCGCAAGAACATTTAGTTTAGTTATTGCCCCTGATTTTCCACCCTAAATTTGGTTTATGCAGCATAACTTTAATAAGGTTTGCTTGATTTCAACCAAATTTAGCATGCACCATTATATTGATAAAACCTTGAATTAATTTTAGTTCTTGCATTCCTCTCTATAATTTACAAGAGTTGTGTTCCACTGATGATCTGTCATCCTGATTTTGTTTTCTGCATCATTTCTTTACCAGGGATTGATGGATTTCAACCAAATTTAACATGCGGCTTTATATTGCTGAGATATGTTTCAGGTTTCCATTTTATCATGTAGAAGAGTTATGGCCTCTGATTTTCTGTCTTAATTTTAGTTTCTGTAGCATTACCTTACCAAAGATTCTTGGATTTCAGCCAAATTTGACAGATAGCATTACATTGATGAGACCATGAATGACTTTAATTTCTATTTCTAGCATTCCACATTATCATTTGGAAGAGTTTTAGCCCATGATTTCCTGCCTTCCTAATTTTGGTTTCCACATCATAACATTACAAAAGAATGACAGATTTCAACCAAAATTTTTCTTGCACCTATATTATTTTTACCTGTATTCAACCTCATTTTGTACTTTCAACTCTGTCTTCACCAGTGGTTTGCAGACTTAAAGATACTTCGAAATAGACTTGACAAGTCAGATATTTTATCATTTCCTGGCATTAAATATACTGCATGGTTATGATGCATCATTTTGTCTGTCTGTTTATGTATTGATTCATATATTTATTTATTTTCAATGTATACATGTCATTCTGTTCAGTCTATACCTATCTACCTGTATGCTTATGTACCAGTCTTCACTATTTCTCCTATGGCCCAGGGGGCCAGCCCAGTGAAATTTTCACTAATTAAGGGGTAGGCTTATAATCAGCACA
The DNA here is from genome assembly GCA_029931535.1 of Margaritifera margaritifera. Taxonomy (NCBI): domain Eukaryota; kingdom Metazoa; phylum Mollusca; class Bivalvia; order Unionida; family Margaritiferidae; genus Margaritifera; species Margaritifera margaritifera. The sequence continues at coordinate 80,052 of JAQPZY010001697.1, forward strand.
TAACCTTGAGTAAATATTTTCCAGAATTTTGTAATAGTGGTGTGGGTAGACTTGTCATCATGCAAGGACCTACCATATATACTCACTTAAAAGTTGGGTCCAACTGCAAATTGCATAGACCCAGATCTGTCATCGAATGATGCACCAGCAGATCTGGGTCTGTGCAGTTTGTTTAATAGTCAGTAGAACAAACAACATATATCCTGATTTGCTAGTGCATTGTATGATGGCAGATCAGGGTCTATGTTGTTTACAGTTGGACCCTTCTTTTAAGTGAGTACATATGGTATCATGAGATAAATACAGTATCTTCTAGAAGTTATACATGGCCAAAAAATGAAAGATGATTATAGTTACAAAAGAAAGTTTTGAATTAAATTCCATGCAGTGGCTTATTCCAGAGCATGTATCTTAATGGATATGTAATCAAAAGCAGCATTTTTTAACCTGATTTGCTCCTTTGGAGTCCTAGGTTCCATTCCCAGCACTTGCAACTTGCACATGAAAGAAGAAGTTCAAACTTGTCTAAACACTGATGTAAAACGAACAACTTTGATTGACCAGTTTTCTCACCTTTTTCATATTTCAGCTTTAGCTGCTTGCTTCCCATTGTATCCTGAATTATACAAGATCCTCCTGAAAAGTGCATGGATTCCCTCACTGCTGAAGATGCTGACTGAGGTGAAGGGTAAGTTACTCACATAATCAGCATTTATGAGTCATTTTCCATCAACAGACTTTGCATGTAATTAGGGGCCAATAAGAACTATGTCGATCCCTGCTGCTAAGGTTAGGGGACATAGAAATGGACTCCATCCATCTGTTCATGCTTCATTCTGTCCATCCATCTTGTGAACACTCTAGTTTCCACAGTCATTAAGAGATCAGAACCAAATTTGGTGTGGAGCCTCATCTCAACAACAGGTAAATAATTTAATGATGATCACATTCTGCATATATTTCTTAGATTGATGGATCTTAATTGTCTTAGCTTAGGCATTGCTGATGCACAACCTTGTGAACAGTGTAGCTTCCACTTTTATTATTAGAGTTCAACAGCCAGTTTTGCTGTGAAGCTTAATGTAAATAAGAGCTTGGATATGTTCAATGATGAGCACTTTCTGCATGTTTCTTTGAGTTATGGCCCTTGATCATCTTAGCATAGGCATTGTTAATGCACAACCATGTGAACACTCTAGCTTCCACATTTATTATAAGATTTAAACCAAATTTGAGCTTGGATTAATTTTTTTATGATGATGTTCGCACATATCAAAGTTATGGCCCTAGATCTTGGCATAGGCTGCACAATCTTGTGAACACTCTAACTTCCACATTTATAATTAGATTTCAGTCAGATTTGATGTGAAGATTAAGCTCAAGAGCTCAGATGAATTCAATGAGGAGCACATTCTGCACATATTTCTTAGTTATGGCCCTTGATCATCTTAGTGTTGGCATTGCTAATGAACAACTTTGCAAACACTCTAGCATCCACATTTTTCATTTGATATAATACAAATTTTTTTTGTGAGGCCTTAAGAGCTCAGATAAGTTTGATGATGAGGGGATTTGGCTTGTATTTGTAGGAGTTATTGGCCTTGACTGACTTAGAAAAGGCATCCTGACAGGTTGTAAACACATGCATTTTCACACCTTTTGTTTTTATTTCAGTCAAATTCACAGTGAACAGGGTTCCTATGGGTCAGGAAAAAGTCAAGGAAATTTCAATTTTAAGGAAAGTCAGGGAAAAGTCTGGGGATTTTATATGTAATGAAATTTTTTTAATTTAGTTAATAAAAGTCTGGGAAAAGTCAGGGAACTTTGTATCCACAGTCGGGCATTGTTCATTCTAGAAATGAAAAAAATTCGATCAAAGGGCCCCTACCAGGTCAGAAAGTGGAGTCAATTAGTAAGAAAAGAAACAGGGCTCACAGATATCCTTAAATTTTTCTTATTAATTCAAGAAAATTAAAGTGCATTTCATTATCAGTTTCCCCTGCTGTATATCCACCATATTAGGAGTTTAATTCCTCATGCTTGAGTAACCATCCTCCTCGAGAACTTATTTTGCATTTTACAAACTTGAATAAAAAAATTTTACTCTCTGTATGCTACTTTGGAAATAAATGCAGCAGTGTTTTTGCTGAAGATTTCATCTTGTGTTTTTTGCTTTTTTTATTCATGATTATCAACCACAGGCTCTTGATTGGTGCTGAAGTCAATCAAAATCAGTAAAACATTTCTGTCAGCCAATGAAATTGATAGTCCTATGCTTCTTTGGAAAGGAGTATGCTCTATTCAGTAAGCCAGCTTCGGCTACACATGATATAATCAGTTTATAATCAACCATAATGATGTATTATCTTTATTTGGGGGTGGGGGTGGAGTCTTTTTTTAGGTGCCTTACAGACACCATAGAGACAACCTTCTTGTGCCAAATATAAAAAATAAGAGTCGATGGCACAGTGATGTAGCCTAAAATGAGTACTGGTCAAGGAAATTGTCATTTTTAATATGGACAAGCATGCGGTGAAGTCTGTTGCATAATATCCATTGAAAGGACTGTTTTCTTATCCATAATATATATTTGCTTAAAACTTTCTCTTTTTAAGATCAAGATTCAGTTTTTCAATACAGTCTGTCTTGATGACAGCTTGTTCAAGGGGATATTTTTATTTTTGTTTATTGTGAACATAGATATATATTTAAATAGCCAGTGAGGATTTAAAACTAATTTTGCCATCACTTTGTAACATTACAACATCATTATCATTATAATTGAATATAAATGCATAGTAAATTTTGATCAAACTTGGTATAATGTTTCTTAGGACGTATTTAGTCAAAGTTGTGTCCAGGGTGGCTTCCCTGGCTGTGGCATTGCTTCCATAGCAACTAGGTGGACAACCTACAAATGATACTCATCTTCAATCAGTGTCTATTTTGTGCTTTGTAAAATTCGAAAATTCCTTCTCAGCGAACTTTTTTAATTTGTCTCCTACTGTCATTTAATTGGGTACAGTAATAGTCAACTTTCGTAGGATCTACAATGAAGATTAAAAACCATTAGGTGACTTGCATGGTTTTTCCTCTAAAAAAAATGTTTTTCATCAAATAATAATGATTTAGAGTTTTTAAGGTAAAAAAAGGTGCAGTTAAAAAAATAAAAATGTGTCAGTTTTATCAGTAACATCTGATGCATTGTAGATTGTGCTGTACTCCCTATTCATGTTGACTTGGACTCTTTATGATCACATTGAGTATAAGAGATCTGTCCTATAATGTATTATTTATAATGTAATGTCACTGATTTTTCATCTGACAAAATGAAAATCCAGAGTATTAGAACAAATGCTTGAATTTTAAAAAATTCTGATTTTGAGAAATTATAGTTCGAACTATGAAATAAAAATAACTTTATTTTCCTCAAGAAATTTCCATGTTTGAAGTTTGAAAGAATTCAGATTTTTACAGGTTTTATGTATTTGTAATTATTTAAAAACTATGCATGTATGAGTTTCGTCTCATTTGCATAAGCTTGATGAGACATAATTAATGTTTTTGTCTCACCTGCATGAACATGATGAGACATAGATATGATTTTTGTCTCACTTGCATGAGCATAATGACCTAGGTATGACTTTTGTCTCACCTGCATGAGCATGATGAGACATAGGTATGACTTTCATCTTACTTTTGTCTTATCTGCATGAGTATGATGAGACTTAATTATTTTTGTCGCACATGCATGGACATGAGGAGACTTAGGTATCACTTTTTTCTCACCAGCATGAGCATGATGAGACATAGGTATGACTTTTGTCTCACCTGCATAAGCATGATGAGACATTGGTATCACTTTTCTGGCAATGATGGCAGTGTTGTCAATATTAGGATCCTACATTTTGTGTTAAATTATTTGCAAGTTTGATATGAAGAGGAGCACATTAGTGCACAGGTTGTGGTCAAGACACCTCATTTGATACAATCCTTGTTTTACAGTACATAATTTTTTAGCCTTGTTAAATTTTTAAACTGAGTATGTCTTTACATGTTTTGCAAGTTTAACAAATTTAGCAGAGATGAAATGTAGATGTTTTGAAAAAAATACTGATTGGCAGGTTGAATTTTTTACATTTATTATGCTGCATTATTTTTTAGTGAAAAAATAATTTCTTTGATTTACCGTTCTTGCTCAATTTGGAAACTTCTATGATCATAAAGATCTGTGACATGATTCTTTGGCAGTGCAAACTACTAGAAAATTCATTGAGTTAAACTTAACACAAAAGTTTTATGTTCACAGGAAGAGATGTAGATGAAGAGACAAGAGGCTGTTTTCTCAGTGTGTTGTGTGCTGCATGCCAGAATCCTACCTGCAGACATGTGATTAGGGATCAAGGAGGGCTTGACGTGGCCAGGTAAGAACTGAGAAAGAGCTCTCTTCCATCTATGATCCGCTTTTGGTCAATAGACATTCCCAGGCATTATTCACATGTAAATCATTGTGAAAAATATGCACTGTAATTTGATTAGTAGGTACTAAAGAGCAAGTTACACACTGCTGTAGTCAGCAACAGATTATAATTTGTTGATATAAATTTATACAATATATCTTTTTGCTTTCTTTATTGAATTCCTTGTATACACATAAATGCTTTAATATACCTTGAATTTCTTATATGCACATAAATGCTTCAGGATATCGTGAATTCCTTATATGCACTTAAATGCTTTAATATGCTGTCAATTCCTTGTATGCACATAAATGCTTTAATATGCTATGAATTCTTTATATGCAATTAAATGCTTTAATATACAGTGAATTCCTTATATGCACATAAATGCTTTAATGTTCCATGAATTCCTTGTATGTAGTTCAATGCTTTAATAAACCGTGAATTGCTTGTATGCACATAAATGCTTTAATATGCTATGAATTTCTGGTATGCACTTAAATGTTTTAATATACAGTGAATTCCTTGTATACAGTTCAGTGCTTTAATATATTGTGAATTCCTTGTATACAGTTCAGTGCTTTAATATATTGTGAATTCCTTGTATGCAATTTGATGCTTTAATATACAGTGAATTCCTTGTATACAATTCAGTGCTTTAATATACTGTGAATTCCTTGTATGCAATTTGATGCTTTAGTATACTGTGAATTCCTTGTATACAATTCAGTGCTTTAATATACAGTGAATTCCTTGTATACAATTCAGTGCTTTAATATACAGTGAATTCCTTGCATACAATTCAGTGCTTTAATATACAGTGAATTCCTTGTATACAATTCAGTGCTTTAATATACAGTGAATTCCTTGTATGCAATTTGATGCTTTAGTATACAGTGAATTCCTTGTATACAATTCAGTGCTTTAATATACAGTGAATTCCTTGTATACAATTCAGTGCTTTAATATACAGTGAATTCCTTGCATACAATTCAGTGCTTTAATATACAGTGAATTCCTTGCATACAATTCAGTGCTTTAATATACTGTGAATTCCTTGTATACAATTCAGTGCTTTAATATACAGTGAATTCCTTGTATACAATTCAGTGCTTTAATATACAGTGAATTCCTTGTATACAATTCAGTGCTTTAATATACTGTGAATTCCTTGTATACAATTCAGTGCTTTAATATACTGTGAATTCCTTGTATACAATTCAGTGCTTTAATATACTGTGAATTCCTTGTATACAATTCAGTGCTTTAATATACTGTGAATTCCTTGTATACAATTCAGTGCTTTGATATACTGTGAATTCCTTGTATACAATTCAGTGCTTTAATATACAGTGAATTCCTTGTATACAATTCAGTGCTTTAATATACAGTGAATTCCTTGTATACAATTCAGTGCTTTAATATACTGTGAATTCCTTGTATACAATTCAGTGCTCTAATATACTGTGAATTCCTTGTATGCACATAAATTGCTTTAATATGCTAAGAATTCCTTATATGCAGTTCAATGCTTTAATATACTGTCTATACTCACGTATAAGCCCTTTCCCATATAAGCCAACCCCCCAAACTGAATAGGTAAAAACATTAAAAAGTGCATGACCCATGCATAAGCTGACCCACAAGTCCGAGACGAATATATATACTGTTATAACCTGAACCCCCAGGTCCTCATGTACTGAGGTGACCTGGTTAATGGTTTATATGGTGTTAATACTGCTATAATAACCTTGGCCTGCAGATAAACGGACCTCCCTTCTTCCAGATCTATATTTTTTCCTAAAGTATTCGGCTTATACGCAAGTATATATGGTAATGTGAATTCCTTGTATGCAATTCAATGCTTTAATATACTGTGAATTTCTTATATGCACTTAAATCTTTTAATGCCATGAATTCCTGTATGCAGTTCAATTCTTTAATATACTGTAGTATCATCAATTTTCGTGGGGGACCAATTTTCGTGGTTTTTGTTGTTGCCCCGAACCACGAATTTAAATGCCCAACGAAAAATTAGCCACGTATGATGATGACGCACCCCCACCCACCCCGGCTCATTTTCTTACTGTGTGTCGTTCCTAGAGATTGAGGAACCTACTAGTATTTCATAAATCAACGTCAATACTGTAATTTGGAAATAAAATATTAGCTTTTATACGTGTTTGTTTTATTTTAAACCTTTGAAAAAAGAATTATAAAGCATTTTATATTGTTTCAATGCACACGTGTTGATAAGATATCCGATAGCTGTAATTTCCACTCACTGCCTTAAATCGATATGCGAGATAAGTAAGGATAGAAAGAAACGAGAAAAAGCACAAGGTATTCAAACACTAGTAATGTTGAAAATGAAAGAAAGAATAATAAAAAATAATAGTATATGAAAATTAAATTAAATACTTATTCAAATCGATCCTTCACTCGAGTACAACTGTTGTTGAACAATTTAAATCCTCCTGAAACCACATTTCATTTTATCCATGCATTTTTAATCCAAAAGAACAACAAGCCTGTAAAATACTAGAACTATTGCTTGAAGCACTATTATTAATGAAACACTACGTATATACACTAATTACAGCAGAGTATTAAAGCTCACACTTCATTGATTTTCGGACAAAATCACTGTATCAACATCGTGTCAAACACGTCTCCATGTACACACACATGCTTGTCAGGTAAATAATCCCCAAATTGCAGAATTAAAAAAGTCCAGCTTTCTCCAAACCACTGATAATTAGGTCACATCTTTCACTCATTGTCGCGTGAGATGCAATTATCCATTCAGCCCGAATTGGCTTGATTAATGAGGTTGCAATCAGTGATCGTCACCAGTAGCATCTTCCTTTTTCGTGACGGCATCCATGACCTGTTTAGCATACCAGTTGTGGAAGTGTGATTTTAATTCTTCTTTGTATTCTTTATTTATTGTCATGTCTAGTGGTTCAAGTTGGTCTGTACATGAGGCAGGCACAAACAAACGCGTGATTATACTGTCTTTCAATTTAGTTAGCATCTTCTCACATTGATGGGCTCAAGACGCATCAAATATTGCCACTGTCTGTTGATTGCATTGAGCAAAGGGCAGCCGATCACGTGTTTTATTCCCTTTATGGATAGTGGTTTCAGTTAGAGATCATACAGGTTACTTTAATAACCGATTGACTTAGTGTTGTAGTCTGCGTGGGCTTCCTTTGATGTTGAGTACTCAGACGAAAACACGGTGTAAGTGATTGACCTTGACATGTGTGTTATTTGTGATCATAGAGGCGGTAGTATTGTTTTAATGTTGTTGGGTGCGTCGGCTTCCTTTGATGTTATTCACTTGGACAAAAACAGTGTCAGTATTGAACTGGTCAGGTTTTTGATTTGTGCTTATACATGTGAAAGTACTGTTATAAACATTCAAGTGACCGCCGTTTGCGTCGGCAGAGTTTTATTCTTTTTTATTTATATTTGGGTATTTGTAGAGGTTAAACCACGAAATTAAACACTTAGTAATATGCAAACTTTGACAGGCAAAACCACAAATTTAAGTACCCACGAAAATGTCTTATTTCACAAAACCACGAAAATTGAGCCCCACGAAAAAAAATGGTACTACAGTACTGTGAATTCATTGTATGCAATTCAGTGCTTTAATATACAGTGAATTCCTTGTATGCATTTCAGTGCTTTAATATACAGTGAATTCCTAGCATGCAGTTTAATGCTTTAATATACAGTGAATTTCTTATATGCAATTCAATGCTTTAATATACAGTGAATTCCTTGTATGCAATTCGTGGCTTTAATATACCCTGAATTCCTTATATCCAATTCAATGGTTTAATATACCATGAATTCCTTATATGCAGTACAGTGCTTTAATATACCATGAATTCCTTGTATGCAATTTGATGCTTTAGTATACAGTGAATTCCTTGTATGCAGTTCAATGCTTTAATATATCGTGAATTCCTTGTATGCACATAAATACTTTAATATACAGTGAATTTCTTGCATGCAGTTCAGTGCTATAATACCATGAATTCCTTATATGCAATTCAGTGCTTTAATATACTGTGAATTCCTTATATGCGCATAAATGCTTTTATATACCGTGAATTCCTTGTATTCAATTCACTGCTTTAATATACAGTGCATTTCTTGTATGCACATAAATGCTTTAATATACCGTGAATTCCTTGTATTCAGTTAAGTGCTTTAATATACTGTGAATTCTTTGTATTCAATTCAATGCTTTAATATACCGTGAAATCTTTGTATTCAATTCAATGCTTTAATATACCATGAATTCCTTATATGCAATTCAGTGCTTTAATATACTGTGAATTCCTTATATGCACTTAAATGCTTGAATATACCGTGAATTCAGTTATTTTCATTGGTATCACCTAGGTGTTTTTTCAGAAAATAACATTTTTGTAAGTGCTGAAATTGTTGAATATGATACAGAGGAGAAGAGGTCCCATTTTCCCCATAGTTTGATCCTGTTTTGTTGAGTCTTTGTGGTTTATAGCAGCCATGGAACCCCATAAAAAACAAGTGAATTTAAATTATTTGTTTTGCACAGAAGTCTCTATACCAATGATGTAAAAAGACATAGTGTTGTGTGACTTGTTGATCAAAGTAGCCACACCTGCATAGTTAAACCCATGCATCAAGAGAAGTACATGCAATACTGCATTTGCTCTAATTCTCTGCAGTACCCTCATTTCATTTTAAAATAAGCCTGTGTACACATTTAAAAAAAAAAAAAAATTATTGGCAATTGTGCAATGATTCATATTTGAAAATAATATATGATGAATTCATATATTTTCATGGGTATCAATTTTTGTGGTTTGGGAAAAAAATATCTTTTTTGTTGGTACTTATATTCATGGGTACATGATGGACTATTTTCATTTAGCACAAGGATCATTGTTTATTGGGTCTTTAAGTTTGTGGTTTTTGTCTGTCAGGAAATCCATGAAAATTGGTACTACACGCAAATTGGTACCCCACAAAAATTAGTGAATTGAGTGTACTACAAGTGTACTTTATTGGTTTTCCTATGTTAGCAACTTAAAAACTAACCTGTATGTTAAAATAATTCCCAAAATTATACAGTGAATCATTGAAACAACAGAGGGATAAATTTTACTCTTTGTTTTTTATCCCGCTTGTATGTAATGGGGAGGGGGGTATTATCTATCACTATATCCATCTCTCTGCCTGTAAACATTTTCGTTTCTGGAGCATAACTCAAAAACTGTTCATGGTATTTCAACCAACTTGGTATGCATGGCAAGCTAGATGCATGGAGATGCCTTCTAATACTTCAAATTTTCCACATTTAAAATTGTTTATGTTACCTTGGAAAACAAAGCATAGCATAAAAGTATAAAAATTGAGTGATGAACCATAGGGTACTCGAGTGATGAACCATAGGGTACTTTCAGAAGAAGTTTTTACATAAGTGGGGGACCAGGTTGATATGTCATTTTTAGAAAATTCTTGTTGATCTCAATTTGAGGTTCAAACTTAAAGTTTGATGCAATGTTCTATCAGCAAAGATTTGCTTAACACATATATACACCATTCACGATTGTAAATCCCAGATAAGTATGCAAGTTTTAAAAAAAATTGTCAGCCCCTTGTTTTTAGTAATTAGTTCAGTTATGTTATCTTTTTATAATTCCAGGTTGTATGGGTCCAAGGAGCTTATGGAGCTCTTACAGAAGTCCTGATGTGCAATGCTACACCTCAAGAGATCTGCATCTGGGCCATTTGCTCAATTAATTTAACACTCTCACATACTTGGAACAAAAACAAACAAGTTTGTCAACACATTTAAAATGATTTGATCACTATACATCTATCTTATTGGAATTACTTGAAATCAGAAATATTCATGTGGATAAAATTCCCTGATACAGAAGTACAATGGTCCCCCTCTTATAAAGCCACCCCTTCTGCAGCAGGAAAGTGGCCTTATAAGAGGGGTGGCCTTTCCAAAGGGGTATCACATGTGCAAGTAATAATTACATATGAAGTATGAAAGTTGCAACTTATTCTGAAACATTTAATATTTTAATTTAAAAATCGCATGCATGTTGTGGACTCAGTGTGACACAAACTCTTAGTGATATCATTCAAACAAAATTATGGATAATCATCAATATATTCTTTTAATTGTCTTAATAATATTATTTCAAATCACATCATCCGTCATTAGTAAATACTTTTAACACAGTCCAGTAGTTCTATCCTTAGGTATGAACAATTTATTTAATTTTGTTTGTCTCGTGCTTTCCACGACTTTTCTTTTGTCTTTTTTGAGAATGTCTTGTATTTTTAGCTCTACTGGCTATAAACCATGAGAGCTTATGTGATGGTCTGTTGTCCATCATCTGTCCATTAGCACAAGTTTGTCATTACAACTCCTCGACTATTTGGAGGATTGCCATGAAACTTTACACATTCATCCCAAGGTCTAGTTGGTCCTAAATAAAAATGTTCTTCTCGGATGGACATTCAGTATGACTGCCACAGTGGCCATCTTGAAAATCTTGTTATCACTACTCCTCCTCAGTGGATATTCATATAAGCATGGGGTTTTCACCAAAGACTTGTTATGATGTTCAGTTGGTCGCCGTCAGAGAAAATTTGGTTACAAGTTTTTCATTGGCTGATATTTCCTAAACCCCTTGATGGATTTTCTTCATACTTGAGATTACTCATTATGAAGCAAAGATAATTCGGTGACCTGCACACTTGCCCCTTTGACTTTGGGGTCGAGGTCACAGTCATAAAAATATGCATCAAGGTTTTGTTTAAAGTTTTTGATTATGTTTCTTAACCCCGTGATGGATTTTCTTTATATTTCGGATAAATCATTATGATGCTAATAAAATTCATTCCAAGACATGCGCTTATCCCATTGACCATGAGGTCAAAGTCACAGTCATAGAAAATATGTGTCAAGGTTTTGGTTTAAGTTTTTACATTTGCTTATATTTCCTAAACCCTTGATGAATTCTGTTCATAGATAATTCATTATGCAACATGCTCATTCATCCCAATTGACCTTGGGGTCAAGGTCACATGTTTTACAGTGATGCTTTGATTGTGGGCTCAAGATGCATGTCCTGGCCTTGTGTATATTTTAACATTATTTGACTTGCATAGCCAGGAAAATACCTGTTTTTGACAACTTGTTTTGCACTGACATAATTGAACTGCCAACTTTTTTCTTCCTATTTTCACCCCACTGTGGGCTCAGGGATGTAGAATAGGCCAGATGCACCCTCCTGTATGTTGTAAGAAGCAACTAATGGAGACAGGAGCTGTGTTGGTGCAAGCTGAACTCGTGACCAATTGGGCTGATATGATGGTAGGATTTGAACCAACACCATTTCAGTCCCAAGACCAGCATGCTAACCACTGAGTCACCATGGCTCCTATCATGCAACTGAATTCCTAGTTTCTGGACTTTTCATGATCCCCAGACAGAAGTTTGTTTCACTTTGAATTGGTATCAACTATCATTTCAGTCTCAACCTTTCAAAAGTCCTGTTTCTCATTAGTCCAGATAATCTGTAATGATGACATGACATGAATGATAAAATGCTTTAAAAGCCATTTAATATTTTTGGCTTTGATGGATTTCAATCCCTCCATGCTTTTGGCATAGTGTCCATTCTGTGTTACCAAATATAGTTTATTTTACCAAAATTAGTAACAAACTTGATGGGCTTAATAAAAGTATTAACAAAGTATGTATCCACTAGTCTTTAATGTCAATTTTATGTCAAGGAAGGCAACTCAGATTTAGATAAATGATTAGACCAGATAGTAGTAATCTCCCTTGAATGTTCCACTGATGGTAATGGTTGAAACAATAGTAGAAAATGTTTTTGAAAAGAAATCACAGTAATTACTCAAATAATGTTTCAATTGGTAATATACATTCTCTAGTGGCATATAAAGAAAAGAAAATTTTGGAAAGTATTATAAAAATTAGAGCAGTTTGTGTACAATAGTAAAAGGGACCATGAATAACAATGTCTCTGGAATTATATTTGTCCTTTTGATTTGATGTAAATTAGTATCACTTCAACTCTGCATGTCTTCAGTATTCTCAATACTTTGATTTCTATTACACCAACATGAAGGAAATCCTATTTAAATTAGGTCTAACTATCAATCTGTTAGGCAGTCTGTACACAGAAAATTGGCATATTTTGTATGCAATCCAATGGCTAATATTTGTGTGCTCATTTTATATAAAACTCGAAGGATTATTTCATTGTTTTACTTGCCATAGAAATTATTGACATTTATTGTCACAAATTGTATATGAAACAACAAAGAATTATTTAAAGATTCTGTACTTTCAGTATTTGCACTGAATGAATAGATTCATTGTTGTTAAGCTTGCAAAGTTAACAACTTTGGTTTCAAATGATATACTTTTTAAAATGTGTACAAAACATAAGAAACATTAGCAGAGTTGATGTATATGTAGACTAAACTCCAGTAGTGCATGTGTTGTGTTGTAAGGTGTCAAATTTGTTTGAGTAGTTACAAAAACAATACAAGTATTTATACTATTAAAATGAGAAAAGTTTTAAATGTGATTTGCTTGCATACAATTTTTGTCATACTAAAAAATAATTAATTAAAACAATGCCAGGCAATGATTGCGTGTGTTTTTTCCTTGTAATTTTCAAAGGACTGTTGTACATCCTGATTCCATGTTGATTAATGTAAATTCTATCTCTGCTCCTGTATATTTAACATTGGCTAAATCAGGGATGTCAAACTCATTTGCTATGGTGGGCTGTATATTTGACACCCCTGGGCTATATAAACAATTACTAAATAATGTAATGAATACACCTGATACTGGACATCTGTCAGTATAGTCTGTTACTGTAAGCTCTAGCCACTCTTTCTGTCCCAATATATTTAACATTGGTGACAAGTAGTCAGTATTTTCCTGTATCATGGTGCCTTGAATCATACATTCGAAATGCACATAAACATTAAATTCCCTTATTTGTGATGTAACTGTGTTGCTATTTATAGAAGCATTTGACCTCAAAGGGAAGTAATTAAGTTTTCTTAATATTTAAAACAAATGCTGGTATGGGTGATTTGTGATGAAAATCGGATTACTTTTTCTGCTAAGATAGATTTATAAAACGGGAATGTAATTTAGAATTATTGAAAGTGTATTTGCTGATATAAGCTAGATTCATTCTGGTAACTGCAAGAATGTAGCCTTGCCCAGAACAGCTCATCCACTTGAGACTGTTGCCAGTGCATGATCAACAGTCTATCAGTTTTGTAAATTTGAAACAAATATGACCGCTGTTACTGATAATAGCAAAACCTTTAAATGACTGTTTCTCCAAAACTGCTGAACTGAATTTGAGTGAACTTGACAGAAAGCATCCTGTCTTGGATGACTTTCAGATTTGTACCAAACATGCTGATCCATCATTAAATATGACCAACATTACTAAAAATAGAAAAAGCTTTAAATGACTTCTTTTCAAAGGCTGTTCAACAGAATTGGGCAGGAAGCATCATGACATAAAGGGCTTTCAATTTTATATAACTGATGCTGATCCGCCATCAAATGTGACTACTGTTGCTAAATATAGAAAACCTTTAAAGGGCTTCTGATGAAAATATGCTCAGCAGAAGTCGAGTAAGTTTGACAGAAAGCTTTTTAGTAATAAGGGCTTTTAAATTTATACATATGATTTTGATTTGCCATCAAATATGGTTGTTGTTACTAAAGGTAGACAAACATTTATGCAACTTTATCTCAAAAAATCTGCTAACAGAATTCCACCAACTCTGGCATAAAAGTTTAGACAAGTAAAGTTACTGTGTGGAAACCAAGCTGAGAACAGACAGACAGACAGATGTACATCATCATAGCATAATATACTTCATCTTATGGCAGGTGTATAAAAAGGTTTGAAAAGGATTTGATTATGATCAGATTGTGATATTTTAGAGTTTTGGCCCTTGAATGATGCTTAGAACACTCATGCATTCGTATTTTTTGTTTGATTTCAACAAGATATGCCGATACAAAATCTCCTGAATTTGAAGTGGTCTGATTTTTACCAAATTTTACAGTGTTATGGATCCATCAAGGGTTAAAGTAACGAGGGCCTGTTGTAAGATTTCTGTGAAAAAAAGTTTAAAATAGAATAAATAAAAAAAATTTAAGAAAGCAAGTGTTGTGGAACTATCCCATTTCCTATCTCCATCCATGCCATAATGTATCCGCTTTTATTATATATTTCATAATGCAATATTGAAATATATCTGTGGGAGAAAAATCATATTACCACAGTGGCGGGATCACTTTTGGAACTACTTTCTTTTCCCATTTAGGAAATATATCTGCACTTATGTATGTTATTCAAATCTGTATTTCCATATTTAGCCCTATTTCATTTTTCTTCTTCTTCTGCTCCTTCTCTCTCTCTCTCTCTCTCTCTCTCAGGATGAACAGATCTTAAAACATGTCAAGACTGTAGACCCTCTAGTATACATTTATTTAATCAATAATGACGCGCCATAAAAAAATGCCTAAAAACTAACTCCAAACAACAAAAAGTAGGCTTCAAGCATTAACTTTTTTAAAATCAGTTTTCCACATGAATCTTGCAAATTATTAGTTACTGAACTTACATGAACTGTTGCTATTCAATATTCTGTCACCCGTACAGTATCGCATGCCTTGTACACTTTTAGGAAAAATGCTTTGTTAAATATAGTAATAAAATTGTTTTACCAGCAATTATAACTCTCAACACGATCATAATCGTTGTTGAGCTTTGATTGCAAACCAAAATTAAGTTACAATTAAAGTGTCTGTTACTGAACTAGACTGCAAGCTTGCCAAGGCCAAAAATTCATATTTGAAAGCAGAAATGAACAAAATAAAGAACTGAAATCCATACAAGTAAACTCTCAATCATTAAAATCTTTAGTTTAAAGATGGTACGGTCTGAAATCATTCAGCTGTGTGTTCTGTTATGTTTCTACAGTACCCACACCCCAAAAATGTTCACTGTATCAATCCATGTAAGAAATGTGTTAACGAAAATAAAAATCATTTCATTTTTGTTTGAAAAAAGTCATTAATTTGACAAAATACACAATTTGAAGCATTATTTGTACAAGCTAAATTTATAAAAGCTCGCTGTCCTAAAATTATTGTAAATTTCAGAACTTTTTTATTGATGTAGTAATGCAGCCATTAATCGCATTGGCACAGAATTGAGAAAAATCCTTGCAAATCGACGGTTTTTGCCTTCAAAAGTATATAATAAAAAGAAAATCTACTGGGTTTTTTTTAGACAGAAGGAAATATTTTACTCATTAAGTGGAAATATTCTGTACTTCGCAATTGGCATAGTCATTCGTGACAATACAATGTTTCCCACTTCACTCATGAAATATTTCCTTGTATCTGCTCTAGATATCCTCTATGTATCTGACTTGCACAAAACTTAAACACAGAACTTTAACATAATGATAACATACCTCTTACCACCAGACAAATAGTGATACCCATGTCATATAATGATAATGCTGGAGACAATACTTTTGCTTTGAACAGTCAACTGTTTACAAATGAAAAGAAAATCTATAAAACAAGATTATTTTGAGTATAACTGTTTTATTCATATATGTAAACTAGAAATACATAAATGTGTTTGATAGTGTATTCACTAACATCCACCATTTGAGGGAAATGGATAAAATTGCACATCTTCAAATAAAATCCCTCATCTGTCATTAAAGTTAAAAATAAAATGTACAAAGCAAAGAAAGTAAGATAACCACTCCTGTGGCTATATCATTCACTCCAACATTAAATTATTCTAAATACAGAAATGTAATGAATACAATAAAATTCAACACATATGTAACAGAATACTTAAAGAAATGCAATCTCCTCAAAAAATCTAAAGGACAATAAACCTTTCCCCAGGTACCAATCCAGGTCTGTGCTTTATGATCTTATTTGGGGTCCCAAATTGTCTTCAAAACACAACCCAAAGAAGAAAAAATATCAATCATCAGACAAGTGAATACCTGTTATATCTTGAAAACAGATGAGACAAATTATTTTATTTATTTTCAAAATTACTCCGGCAATGTAGGCTTCCCTCCTAAACCGAGAGTATGAGAATACAAATACTGGAAAGTACAAAGTTAATTTCAGATCATCTCCGATGAAAGCAAACAAAAAAAGTACTGGCCTTTTCTAGGTAACTGGTTGAATCTCCATCACAGAAATTAAAGATTACTGTTTCCACATGAAAAATAATTTTTCTTGTTCAATGTTTCTGAATTGCAAAAGAAATGCATAGAAATTAAACTCAAAATATGAAACATTAATTTGATTCAAACAGTAACATCCAGTTAGTTCAGAATCTCTTTAATGGTGATTTTGTTCAAACAAATCAAACAAACAAAGGAAAATGCTGCAACAATGGAAAAGCTATCAACTGTGGCATAGTTGTGTGCCAAACTTGTCACTACTGTTCTATGCTGCAACAATGGAAAAGCTTTTAACTGTGGCAGTTGTGTGCCAAACTTGTCACTATTGGTTTATGCTGCAAAGTTTGGTCTCTGCTTATTTCATTTCAGGGTTACACATATGCTTAAACCCTGACTGGCTTGCACTTCTATAGCTGACAGCTACAGTGTATGGATTTTTGGCCCTACTCCCTGTATAGGCATCGAGTTAAAGAGTATGATGACACATCATTCAAACTACATAATACGGTTCATTTTAAATATTTACATACGGACTGTTGTAACATACAATGTGTACTCACTTATAAGTCAAGCCCAACTTCAAACTGCACAGACTCAGATCTGTCATCACATAATGCATTGGCAGATCTGGATCTATGCCATTTGTTAGGAGTAATCAGTGGAACAAATGACACGGACCATAATCTCTCCGCACATTATGGGATGGCAGATCAGATCTATGCTGTTTGCAGTTGAACTCTACTTTTAAGCAAGTACATGTATATTTGGTACCTCATTTATGTGTGTATCATAAAATGTAAATAGTAGTGACCCAGATCTGTCCCATTATTGTATGGATAGATCAGGGTCTATGCTGTTCATTCAACTTGTGATTTCCAGTAAACAGCATTGGCATAGTCTTGTTCAACCAGACCTCCCTCTCATGAGGTCTAGTTGAGATCTTTGTCTACTTAGGGTCTGTTCTTTGTAATGCCAATATGAGGCTTTCCCAACATTCAGAAAGGCGATTTGATTGGTTGATGAGATGAGGTGATGTAATATGTCACCATGATGGCAAGATGACATAATGTTTACTGTACACATGGACAGTTTCTGTTTACAAAGCGACGTTTAATGATATTCTTTTATGTTTAGAATAGAATTTTGACTTGAATGATCACAGAAAGTATGACTAGATGAATTTTGAGATGGCACAAAATGTCTTTGAAGTTTTGCTTTGACCAAAGTACCTTCTACTGGTAACAGCAATCAATGAAACATTTTACCAGACCCTCATATGGCAGAGATTTCATGGAGTCACGTGAGAGTCTGGTTGAATTATGGGATGGCAGACCTGGGTCAAAGCGGTTTTCAGTCGAGTGTATATATTACATAGGTAAACATAGTATTTTAACCAGGATGTCATACCACACAAGTCCAACTTCAAATGACAGACTCTAATCTGCTGTTGCATAATGTACCAGCAGATCAGGGTTTATGTTATTTGTTCCACTGATTACTCCTAACAAACTGCATAGACACAGATCTGCCAGGGCATTATGTGATGGCAGATCTGGGTCTATGCAGTTTGCAGTTGGACTTTACTTATGAGTGATTATATATGGTAACTAGAGATTTATTTGTGCCCATGTTTTCAAACATGGATAGTTTTTTCTCTACATAAATAAGGACACAAGTTCTTTTCTGAATGTACAAATTAAAAATGTAATCAATCACATTCAATTTGATGGTGTCTTAAATGCTAAGTACAAAGTTTATATTACTAAAGAATTCCTGCTATTAATTGAAATCCTTAAAAGTTTATAACTTTTTAAAAAGTTTCCAAGCCCTCAAAGATTAGGAAAATCCTATAAGGGTTTGGCAATTTATTTTTAAAACACAGGTTTCAGGCTGAAACATCATTACTATTTCCACTATAATTTTTGCCAAAAATGATAGTGTGGATGAAGGACTTGTGTTGCAGACTTTTTATTCCCAGTCATTGAAAAATAACTGAAAAGTCACAAATGTTCTCAGCTGAAAAAAATGCAGGCACCCTCTTGGAAGCAACAGGAATTTTTCCATTTTGACTGGAGAAAGTAATTCCTTGTTATAATACATCAATCTTTAATTCATTTCTAAAACCAACCAATAAACTTTTAAATCCCCAGATACCTGACGAAAGAAATATTACACCTCACATTATATGTCATTAAAAGATTTAAAACTAAAAAGCTTGTTCATTAATTCATTAATTCTGGCCAGGTCATAAAACATAGGCCTCTTGACTCTTCATGCATTGTTTTAAGTGGAACACTGACAAAACTGGCTCATTAAAATGAACAAGAATATATTCCAAAGTTAATGGCTGTAAAAGGCAGTGGTGAAAACATCCAGTAGTGGCTTGCAGCTTCAAAAATCACAAGTCATGTTGCAAGCAGTGATTACTGAAGCAGTTTATTCTCTATTGTTTTCATTTAAGGATGGAGGGTATAGTTAGATCTGCTGAAGAGATATGTTTGAAAAACTTTACATGTGATGAAAAGCTTATGTATGGTTGAATTAATGAATAAAAAGCACGTGTTACTAAACCAAGTTTCTTCAGGGAAGTTCACATAAAAAATGTTCTCCTTGAGACATGCCATTGCCGAGAATATAAATAAATGTTCACCCATTGCAGGAAAAAAAGATAAAAACAACAAGTTCTTTTGAAGAGAATGTTTAAATAGTTTACTCATCTCTATACGAGTTCTTTTGTTCAAATAATGCATAACAAAGACAACTCATATCTGCTGTTGAGGTACCCAAGCTGGTAATGAATGGAATAAGGTAAATTATTAATGAAAATTTAAAGAAGGACACCATAACATGAAAGATGAAGATTAAATGAATTCTAACAAAGAGAATTTTTTAATATTTCTCCTGTATACCAAGCAGAATCTGTATTTTCAAAAATAAACAAAAAATGGACCTTTGCCATTGTTGATCTCAAGATTACACAACTTTTTTGAAACAATACTGTGAAAGAAGGCAAATGATTAGTGATCATTTTATACAAATATCAGCATTTATTAAATCATTATCTTGTTGCACCTGTAATAATAATATTGACTTAATATGGTTAGACTATTATAATATTAAAACAGATGTTCTCCTTAGTATGTGTTTTCATATGCAATAATCTGTTACAACCGTTTTAGCCTTAACCCCTCCCCCCCTCTTCTGGTCTGTAAACATTACCTTAAGTTGATCAATAGTTGTCACTAGTGATCAGACTTTTGTATAATACAAATAACTGAGTACAGCTCAATGTCTTTATTTTAAATGATGCATTCAACCCAAATATTTACATTTTTCTATAAACTTGTTAATAGTTTCATATTGTTTCAACTAAATCTTCGTACGACAATAAAAACCAAATCATTGTGTGGGAGTACGCACATTGAACTATACCCACTAACCTTAAGAAATCTTTCAGTCTTTACATAATTTAATTTGACCATGATATATGCAGTGTTACTAACCTGAGTAGGTCAGTAGTAAGTTAAAAGAATAATTTTAATTTGCAATTTTACTGGACTTGCATTAGTAATGACCTCCTGGTGCTCACACTATACACAGATAAAGAATAAACAAAAAAATGCACACACGATGAAATAATCAGATGATTTATACATTAGGTACTCGTAGACAGAGCAGTAGCTGCTTCTCCTTTCTATTGACTGTATATGTATCAAATGACAGTTAACCCCAAACATCTAAAATAAAATCAAGGGCTTAAATCCCTGAGCACAGATCAAAGGTAAGCACTTGAACAAAAAATCATGTGAAAAATGCAGCAATTATTCACATGAAATGCCCATCAGCAGATAGGGGAGGCAACTATTACTTTAACTGTACTGTCCAACACTACCTGTACCTTAAGAAAATGGCAATACCACTGTTAGACACAGCCTGGCCTAACAAGGTGCTTGTTTTCTATTCAAACAGGCATACAAACCTGATAAATGGACACTGAGGATACAATACAATAAATATGAGGTAGTATCTTATTAAACATTCAACAAGCTGACAAAAAAATTTGACTACACAATATAGGGCCATACAGATGAGCTGCCTGGCTGCAGCTTCTCATTGTATGTAATCAAAAACATATGTACATATTGTCAATGAATATGTGTGTGCTCATTTGTAATGTATGACCTTTTATGCAAAAGTCCACATATAAATATCACTAACAGAAAAAGAAAAAAAAAAAGAAGAAAAAATTACATAATGGCAGGGTCTATTCTATAACATGCAATTGTGGAATTTACGCAAATTTTTAAAAAAAATCACACCTAAAAAATAAACAATGCGCTAAAATCACGCCTCATTTTTGCAAGCTCTACAATTATTTCTTCATTAAATACTTTCTGTAATTGGAAAAATGCCCCCTTTTTTTCCAATGGAGGTGGTAACCCCTTCCTTGAATTTTCAGTTGTAGAATAGACCCTGCATCTATGGTATAATGTCTTCACTGCGCTGGGACAGATGCCACAATTTACATGTATCCAAACACACACAATGTTGGAGCAAGCATAAAAGCCCCAACAATTATTGAACTTAACTGGCTCTGTATAAGAGAGGGAAATCAAACAATACCATATATTGGTAAGATTTTACATAAAAATAATCTATACACCAAACAAATGGACCAAAGATGTTGTTTAGAGTATGTATATAATGCTAAACAATGTAACCCGATTTGCATCAAAATTTAGACTTCCTGCAGTGTACACAAGTTTTGTATGCAAGGTCATACTAACTCTTATTTACACATACAAATTTAGTTAGGTTAAGCGATTGCTACACTCCCATATTGGTTCTTGATACTTCAATTAAAAGACCCATACAATCTTATATATTCATTTACTTCTTAACGAAACCAAAAAGTTTACATCTCCATCTGCAATCAGATGTGGCAAACATCTGCCAATGAGATATGGTAAAAATAAATCATGTGCACATTGATAACAAATTGCCACCATTAAAAAAAAAACATTCATCCTCCACAGAAACTACCCCGTCGTTTATATCAATGGTCCATTTCTAATTCCTACTACTTTATCTGACCAGTGATAGTGACATTCTATGTTGTCATGGACCGCTCAAATTTGGTGCCATTCTCAACAGTCTATTCCAGATATATCCCAATTCAGATGTATCATCTGTATCCAGATATGGGTAAATTAGGAAGGGGATGGGAATGGAAAATATATCCAGATGTGGATAAATCAGGAAGGGAATGGGAATGGAAAACACTTTTTATTTATAAAGAAACTATGGATAAAAGAAAAGACAAAGATTCTGATAGAAAATTGCTCTGTTATACATTGACATTTTACTATATGTACTTGCTTGCAAGTGGAGTCCAACTGCAAACAACATAGTCCCTGATCTCCCATCATCTTATGAGCCAGCAGATCGGGGTCTATGTTGTTTGTTCTACTGATTACTCCTAACAAACTGCACAGACCCAGATCTACTGGGACATTATGCGACGGCAGATCTGGATCTGTGCAGTTTGCAGTTGGACTCGACTTGTGAGTATATACAGTAATTAAAATTTCCTAGATCATTAATTTTTTATGCCAGTGTCTCTGGACATTTCTATTATTCTTAAACACCAACAACTTTGATATCCTGGATTTGAACACTTTTCTTTTTCAACTGCAAATCACTCCCCAGCTGAAAAATGGCTATCACATAAATTGTTGCAAAGTTTACAACAAGTAGGTATGTCTGATCTTTGGTTTGGGTATTTTACACATACAAGAAAAGTTTAGTCAAAAGTTTAACAAATATTTACTGAACAGAACAAATGTTGACTGAACAAAAATATATGCTAATTTCATACCAGTCCTCCCCAAGATGGATTTTTAAAGTTATATAAACATTATCAACCAAATTATTTACTAACACCAGAGAGATAGCAATGTCATCTGTCACAGTTTATAAGAGGTGGTATTTGCAGTAGTCTAAAAATAGTTATATAAAGGAACTACTGCATGTAAGGGCAGATTTTATCAGTCAAAACTCATTATAATGATGCAATGATGGTATCACAGTAGTTGCTAATGAAATGCTGAGAACATACAAGTGCATCCAACTTGTTTGGTGGCAAATATGCACACATGTCAAGTGTCACAATGTATTTTTTAACTTTGTCTTAGCAACTCACTTAAAATAGTATGCAAACATGTTGTGAGACTTGACCAGTCAAATGTATCCAGAGAGTACGAACTGATATGAAATGAGCAGTGCTAGTTTAACAATACAACTAACAAAACAAACAATGCAGAACTGTTGTCACCCCATCAGGCCTCATAGTAATGATGATAGTGGTGGTGGTGATGGTGTTCATGTACATGATGATGCTGATGACGCTGAATCACCATACGATCACCTTCCACATCCCAAGAATGCTCTCGCTCAATCCATTCTGCCACTTGTTGCATGGCAAGATCATGATCTTTTTCTCTGTGCCGATGACGACGGTGATGATGAGAAGATACCATTTCTGGCAAATGAGCTGGCAAGCTGAATGGCCTAAATCCTCTTTCACGATGTGGTTTGGTAGGGGAAGAGGAAGAATTTAACACTGGATTTCCCTTGGGAGATTGTCCATTCTCTTGAGGGTCAAATGACCTTGACCTTAAATGGTCAGACCTGTTACTTGTACTGTTGTCCACTTTTCTATTGTTTTGTTCAACCTCATTTTTCACATTATCACACTTTGTTTCATGTGACCTTGACCTTCGACTAGGGCTGCCATTATTCTGTCCTATGGGTAATGCTGATGCTGTAGGTGTGGGTTGAAACCTAGAGGTATTGTTTTCGATTCCAGCTAAATCCAAGTAGTAATTCCGCCTATCCTGGCTTTCTTTAGGCCGATCGTCATTGTCATTGTTAAAAGTATTGTTGCTGAGGTTGTTGTGGTGACTGTGATGATGTCTCTTCTGGTGCGAATGGTCTTGGGGATTATTCTTACAATCACCATGATGTCGTCTGCAACAGAGAAAATTTCATTAGCATTGGGCATGTTATTAAGGAGTATATGCACACCGTTTGTCACCATCAATGCAGTTCATTTTATCCAAGCTTTCAAGAAAGCAACATTTTGATAATATGTTATATATAATACAGCTGGCAACATGAAAAACCACTTTATGAAAATTATATTTTTTTTATTTTAACTGGGGCAAAAAGCAAAAACGTTATTATAAAATTAAAATTCGGAGAGTCTTTAAAATTGATGGGTGTATTCTATACAATAGGAACATTTCTTAATCTATTCTGTGAAATTAAATAAATGTGCTTATTTCATTCAAATTGTGGTTTTGTTCAAATTTTTTAAAATTTTTGTATCGTTCATTAATGACTGGATTTTAAAAGAAAAAGAAAAAGTAAAACAATACATTTTGGGACTAGTGTAAAGCAGATTGTAATCTAGTCTCATCGGCATCTTAGTTTTGCTGTTATATGATGCAATAAAAAGAAACTATATAATAGGTCACTCAAAATCCCTGCTGTAAGGCGACAAGTGCCTTTAGCAAAGACCGTTTTTTTGTTTTCTTTTGTAAAGAAGCATTTTGAGTGTAATATATGTTAAGATGTAATCAGTACATTTGTCATAATCTCCATAAAATCAGTCAAACTTTGCCTACTGGATGAAAAACTCAAGTGTGGTGGGTGGGGAGAGGGTGTAATTTTAGCCATTATTATTCAGTAGTTGTCCATGTCTGTACTACATCAACCAAAAAGGGTTCTGCTTCACTGCATACTGCTATATAATGTATGGTATATGATTCTAACAAAATAAATATCTTAATATTATTGATGACATCATCACAATCACAAAGTTACAGCTGTCCAATTATAGACATGACATCTATATTTCTTTAAAGTTATAGCTAAAATCTCAACACTGATGATAAACAAATAAGGTGCAAGGGGATCTCCTTGAAAGACCTTGTCTTCAAAACCAACACTATTCCTCATACCTCAACTGTCTGATTTGGTTACGTTCCATGTTGGCCTGGACCAGATCTGCTAACTGCTCATGCTCCTGAGTGCTCATCTGGGGGCATAGTGGGGTCTTGGGCTTCACCCCATTTTGCCCCACTTGAGTCTCATTTGTACACTTAACATTTGTCCGTGTTAGGTTATTCAACTTTGAAAATTCCTTCACTTTTGCCGAACTTTTTGACTTGTTAGGACTATCCTTAAATCGAATTTTATCCTTTTTCCTTGGCGAGTCTTTAGTTGGTGTTTCCTTTTTACTCTCTTTTGGAAAATTCTCTTTATTGCTGAGAGCTCTTGCTTCATTACAGTATGATCCATCTGGGCCGACTGTGAGGCGTAGTTTGAGAGTTCTAGTGCCATTGCTGGGAATCTTGATTGAGGACCCTATAGCATCATACAGGGCTTTCAGCAAGCTGCTCAAATCCTAAAAACAAAATTACAAAATTAAAATGATGTATCAGTAAAATTTCTGATTAAAAGAAAACTGTACCCATAATGAGATCAAAAGAGATAACAGATTGATATGACATTAAAATGGTACAATCTGAAGAGTTAAAAATGTGTCCATATGACACAGATACTCCTGCCAATATACAATAGAAGGGTACCATATATACTTGTGTATAAGTCGATACCAACTGCATAGACCCAGATCAAACTGCATAATGCACCGGCAGATCTGGGTCTATGCAGTTTGTAAGGACTAATCAGCAGAACAAACAACATTGATCCTGATCTGCTGGCGCATTATGCGACGGCAGATCAGGGTCTATGTTGTTTGCATTTGGATCTGGCTTATAAGCGAGTGTAGATAGTAAAATTTTTAGTCTAACAGTGTCACAACTCTCTTTCAATTTTGTCTGAAAATGGTGAAAACTAAACTTTACATAGTTCTTCTTAATGTCCAGCCTCAGACCAAATGTGGTTTCAGTCTATGAAAACCTTCAAAAGATAATGAGTGAAACAAAACTGCAGCAGACATTACCCAATATACCTGCTCGTAAGTCGAGTCCAACTGCAAACAGCACAGACCCAAATCTGCCACTGCATATAATGCACTGGCAGATCTGAGTCTATGCAGTTTGTTAGAAGCATGCAGTAGAACAACAATATAGTGGAGGGAAACCAGAGTCTCGGGGAAAACAAACTTCACAGACTTTGACTGTATGGCCACTAACACTTACAAGGATGTGGCTCTTGGGGGCTAAAAACTGGAACAAAAGAGGTGCAAACTTTACCAATCAGGCCCCTCAACAAATTTTTTTTTTTTTTAAAACTCTGGGCATTTAAAGAAGCAGCATGATCAAGGATGTAATACACATGACAAGTGTCCTCTATGCATGCAATTCTGGCTTCCTGTTTAAGTAACATTAGAAAATTCATTAATTCTGCACAGTTTTATGAATTTTATTTGTCACTAGTTCCAGTTTTCTGTCCAGGCGCTTGGACAGAGAATCATAAAGCAATTATGCCTCTTCATCAAAACAGATATCTGATCTGATTTCAAATTCATGTGGCAGAAATATGTACATGCAGAAGGTATATAATCTAGATTTTTTTATTGGTACAAATGAATATGTACTAGCTTAAGATAAAGTCTGTTCG
The DNA here is from genome assembly GCA_029931535.1 of Margaritifera margaritifera. Taxonomy (NCBI): domain Eukaryota; kingdom Metazoa; phylum Mollusca; class Bivalvia; order Unionida; family Margaritiferidae; genus Margaritifera; species Margaritifera margaritifera. The sequence continues at coordinate 106,493 of JAQPZY010001697.1, forward strand.
CTTCAAAATTGCTTCCCATGAGTAAAAGTAGTAAAATCAAAGACTGCTGCATATTTATATTTTATGCTTGACAAAAATCAAAGCAAGACCCTGTCTCCTTCGGGTTATGTTTCTGTATTGTGAGGACACAATGAAACCAAGGTTATCTGAATGCTTACAGGAGAGAAGTTTACAAAGACTGTTTCACAGTTTTATTAACTTTCACAGTTAGACTGGCTGAGAGATACTGAGCACATAGGTGCAGCTGACTTCAATAAGGCAGCTGGCAGTCAAATACCTCACCTACCAAATTATCACTATACATAATAGATTGAAATAATTATTTCATTACAGAAATTGACTGCACAAATGAACCCATAATTGAAAAGGAGCACTTTATATGCATAGGGAGAGTGATGAAGGATGGTCTTGAAAATTAATATTGTTACAGTGTCTGCCTCCATTTAGAGAGCCTGGTATTTAATAAGAAACTTGACTCAAACTTCATCAACATGTCTTAAAACCTTGACTAAAGAAACTGGATTGGAAAATCTTCAGTCTTCTTCAGTTTCAATCTGCTGCTGCTGAGTTACAGAATTAAGTTCAGATTAATTATTAATGTACTTACTCTGTTTTAAAAGTGCAGATCTACTACTGAACACCATAATTATTCCCATGCTTTTTGGACACAAGATGGTGATTATGTTATCCTGTCCATTAAAGATGTGCATGAATGTGAGTGCTCAAGTAACATTACCCTTAAAATATCTACCCATAACCTTGACCTTGAAGAACATAACCCCAATATGGTGCACAACACACATTCTAATGATTATGTACAAGTATGCTAAATTTCATCCCTCAATCTCAAATGGCTTAAAAGTTACAGGGCAGAAAAGAGAGTGTGATGGAAAAATTTAAAATATGGACACATGATTCTGACCTTGAAGAATGAACTTGTTAAGAATGGATGGACAAAAGGAAGGACAAAGATCGGGCTTAAATTTAGCACTATATATATATATATATATATATATATATATATATATATATATATATATATATATATATATATATAATCATTAGTAAAACTCCATAAAGCACAGAAATACAATTTTAAAACCCCAAACCAAACCAAATCAAACAAACATACGCCATAATTTTGAAACATAAAACAAAGCTTGTTTTGGCATTGATTCCTAATCCTGACATTGATTCCTTATCCGGAGTTTTAGAAATATTGCTGAATCTGCAGGTCAGTTAAAAGCTTTATTATTGTACAATTTTTAATAACCGCTGATTCATACAGATGTTTGACGCTTACTGCATCATTAATTCATGTATTTGCTTGATCCCAATATGTGCTGCAGCTGACGTCAGAAATGTCGAGAAAAACTGCAAGTTATTTTCTGCCAAAAAGAGGTGATAAATTCAAATTATTGATCTTAGATGATTTAGAAGCTGATGAAGAGCAAACTAAACATTTAAGTTCTGATCAGTCCAGTTCTGGTAGTGATACAGGTGATGCTGAACAAAATCCCCCCAAAACGATCACATAAAGCAAATTGCCTGATCACAACAATGCTGCAGCATTCCCTCATTACAGAAGTGATAAGCTCAAAGTGCCTCACAGACACTGTAGAGTACTTTTAGACAATACTGGCTATGACATTGACAAGGCTCTGAGTGAATGGAATGATTTGAAATTATATACTGTATGTATCAAGGAACCATTACTTCAGTCCAGTTCATCCACTAGCAGTTCAGTTGTATAATTTTGTAGATTTTTTAAATTAAAAATGACAACAGAAATTAAAACTAACAGAAAAGTACTTTCTTTTTATTTAAAAATCCCTTGATTACAGTATAGTCAATAACTGTAACAGGTATAAAACAAGAGCATATTATACGCCTGTCCCATGTGTTATATAGTCCTCTATGTCAATAACGGAAATTTTTTGTGCAGGAACCATTTTTCTTTGTTCAGTCACAGTGACTTTGACCTTTTAATCTTGAAATAAATAGGCTTCTTCCTTGGCCTAAGTGCAAGCCATTCACAAAGTTTGAGCCAGATCTTTATTATAAAAGTAATGTTACTGTCTGAAAATCATGTTTCTTAATTTAGTCAGTGACCTTAACCTTTGACCTCCAAACCAATAGCCTTCTTCCTTATCCAAATGCAAGCCAACCACAAAGTTTGGTTGAGGTACGTCATGTAAAACTGATGCTATGTTTAGAAAACATTTTTTTTCTTTCAGTCAAAGTGACATTGACCTTTGGACTCTAAAATGAATAGGATTTTTCCTTATGCAAAGTGCAAACCATCCACAAAGTTTGGTACCTGTAGATTTTGGAAAACTCAAGTTTTTGTGCAGAACCATATTTGTTCTTTCAGTCACAGTGAACTTGACTGTTGACCTTTGACCTTTTGACCCTTAAACTGATAGGGTTCTTACTTGTCAGGTACAAGCTATCCACAAAGTTAACTCCACTTATTGTGTTGAAACCATTTTTCTTTTTTCAGTTACAGTGGCCTTGACCTTTGACCCTGAAATAAATTGGGTTCTTCCTTACCCAAATGCAAACTATCCACAAAGTTTGGTAACTGCAATGGAAGAGAACGAGTTATTGTGCAGAAATGATTTTCCTCCTTTTAGTCAGTGACCTTGATCTTCAGAGCTTTCGAACCTGAAATGCAAGTCATCCACAAAGTTTCGTGGACAACTAAAGTTATTGTGCAGAAACCAAATTAGTAACAGATGGATAGATGGTTGGACAACATCACAACATAATATGCTCCACCTTATGACGGGTGTATAACAATAGTCCAACAAACTTTTTGCCACATTTCACAGGATGCATTCTGGCATCAAACCCTTTCAATGTTGTACAAATGATGCTGATGCACCATCCGATATATCCACCTTTACTAAAAAATAAAAAGATCTACACACAACAACTTCGCAAATTAAACCACATTTTATTGAAAATAATGTCGTGAAGGCATTTTACATTTGTTCAAATGGTGCCGATATCTGCCGGCTATTCGGCTGCATTTTCTGATAATAACAGAATATTTAAATGACATTTTGTAAACAATTGCTCAACAGAGATGGATCAGACAGGATGCATACTGGCACTGAGGCCTTTCAAATTTATGCTAATGCTGATGATCTGGGATCCAACAGAAGAAAAAACTTTCAAGGAGTCTCAAAAACTGCTTGACAGATTTTTAACAAATTTAACAGAAAAGGTTCCTGCTTCTAAAGCGTTTCACTTGAAGATAAATGGTGCTGCTCCACAATAAATTATAGCTAAGATACCGAAAGTATCTAAGAAATTTTTTTTCTCAAAACCAATAGACAAAATTCAAAGAAATTTTCAGACAGAAAGCATCCTACTAACCAAGATTTCTTTGCCAACTGCTCTTGCATATTGCTATTAGGCATTTGTCAGCCATGTGAGCGATTTCAGGCCCAATTGGGACTATTGTTTGCTGGGCCTTGTCAGATAGCCAAGGGTATTTCTTTTTTAAATACCTCAATTCAAACCATGCAAGGTTCCATCTGGAACAAAATAATCTGTTGAAAAATGATCCGAAATTTCACACCATATTTGTGTTCTTTGCTTCAGAATTGTACCAAAATATACACACGTATATGAGGCATTTATATAGATTACACGTTTCATTTAAGGAAATACATGCCATTTTGTTTCGCTAAGGATTTCAGCTCATCCCCTAAATGCAAGTGAGATTATACCGCGGCCTAACACCACTGTGCATTTTTTATCTGTAACTTGTTTCTTTCAAAACTGCTCAACAAACTCTAACCAATTTCATAGGAAGCATTCTGGCTTCAGGCCCTTTCAATGTTGTACAAATTATGCTGATCCAGCATCTGATATCTCCACTATTACTAACAAAAAGATCTCCAACCTATATGTACTTTGTAAATTTAACCACTTATTTCCGAAACCCTCTGTCATGAAGGCATTTTAAATTTTAAATTATTCAAATGGTGACAGCCGTTATTTTTATAGATTGGCCATTATGGCGACCATTAAAATTATAGTAAAATCTGTAAATGACTTCTTGTGAAAAATCGCTGAACAGGAAGGGATCAGATTTCACACTAAGAAACCTGGCATGTATGCTCTCTAAATTTATACTAATGATAATGATCCTTAACTCATTAACCCCGGAAGATTTTTTTCATTTTCGCGTGAAATGGGGGTAGGCAACGCATTTTTGGTGTTACTTCTGAATGCAGCAAAACACATCTGCTTAAGAAAGTTTCTCGTTTAGCCGGATGCTTAGGTGTTATCAGAAACATTGTTTTTGATTGGCTATTATGCTCGCACATATGCAGAAGGGTAAAAGTTGGATTTCTTTCTTTTTTTTCTTTTTTTTCGTATTGGACCCCTGATTTTTGTGTCCTGGCCTCTTTTTACTCCAAATCTCAAACTTATCCTACTTTTTGCAAAGGTTCATCTGTCTGTGTGCAGTTCAGACCGGTCTGCTTTAGATCTAAGGCCAAAAAGTCTAAAATCCGGACACAAACTCCGGTTCCGAAACTGGCAATTTTCAACCTAAAAAAAATCATGTCTCAAAAAATGCATTTATTTCGCTGTACTTTTTAATGCCAGTAGAAAGTTGACATTATTTGGTATCATTGTAGAGCTACATCTGTCTACTTTCCTGCAAATCCATCCACTTTAGTGTATCTTAAATGATGTTGATGTTACAGAGCTTGGAAGTAGGGTACAACCTCATGACACATAAACGTGACGCTAGGGGTTAATGAATTAATCCTATATTACTGCAGGTACTACAAATAATACATTTTTTTTTTTAGGAGTCTCAAAAAAAACCACATCAGAATTTGACCCAAAGTAACAGAAAATCATTCTGGTTTTATGGCCTTTCAGTTTCAAATAAATGATGCTTATCTGCCAAAATATATAGCTTAAGATGCCCAAAATAGAAAAACCTTCAATTTTTTACTCATAACTTGTAAACATAACTGAAAGAAATTTTCCAACAAAAAGACTCAACAAACCAAGTTTTCATGGCCAACTGCTTTTGCATTTGGCTATTAGGCAGTTGTCAGCCAGATGAACGAGTTTGGAATGAATTGGGTCTATTGTCTGCAGGGCTTTGTCAGTGAGCCAAGGGTATTTTATCAGATGGCTATGATTTTAGGATGAATTGGGCCTATTGTCTGCAGGGCTTTGTCAGCGAGCTAAGGTTATTTTGTCAGATGGCTATGATTTTATAGGGTGGCTAATGTTTTAATGTGAAACTTAAATGTTTTCTTTAATGATTTTGTCCCAATGCCCTCTAATATTATCATGACTGCATCTATTACAGTGTTTCTAAATATTTTACTGGTCCATAAAGTTGTAATTCCTACAAATTTCCTGTCATTAGGAAGTACAAATTTCTAACATATTTATGGACATATTGCATTTTGTATTTCTGACAATAAGTGATGTAGATCAAATGTTGTGCATCACTTTCAGTTAAATGGTGAGCTTGTGCCTTTTTTTCTAATGCAATTACAGTGTTCAATATTATACAGGCCACTATGGTTCTGGCCGAGGCAAAGGATTCATGAAATTACTGCATATTACTAAAATGTCATCAATCATATTTGCTGCACAGGGGTTGCTTGCAGATATTAAAATCTTTCAATGACAGGTGCAATTTTAAGTGCTTGCTATTATCACTTATTGGTTTTCACTTTTTGGTTTTCATGGTTCCCAGTGTCCATTTGTAACGAGGATGTAAAACTTTTTGGTCATATTGTTCCAAATACTTTGTATAATCATTGGTCAACATTGATATAACAGGATAATATAAATGTAGCATGACATACAGAGATGCAAAAATAAGTCATCTGTTATTAGATTGATAACACTGCATATAAAGATAAAAGACAGCATAGTCATATATAGCTATTTAAAACATCTGCCCTTACCCAGGGATGCTGCCAGGATTTCATCTTAAGGGGGGAGCTCCCCCATTGTCCCCAAAATAAGGGGGGAGTAGAAAGAAAAAAAAAGGGGGGGGGGGAAAGTACATAGTTCAATATTTACCTAACACTTAAATATCTGTCTCTCTTTCTTCCTGCTCCACTCTGTTAAGGCTCTATCAAAATCAAAATCTTGGAAAGATTTTCCCTCTACTTGTATAAGCATTAATGCATTGATTGTTTCTGGGCTTAATCTGTTTCTAAGCTGTGTGTGAATATTGTTCTGTGCTGAGAACCCCCTTTCACAGTCTGCTGTCTGATGGGGCATATGCATAGCTAGCTCAACCAGTTTGCACAAGTTGGGAAACTGTTCTTTATGATTGTTGTGTGCAATTTTCCACAGATGAAAGGTATTGTCTCTTGGATATCTCTGCTCCAAAACAAGATTTGAAAGTCCGATTTGAGTGCATTAGCTTTTAATGCCTGGATATGATCCTGTGACTCGGTGTATCGTTTAAGAGTCGAAGTACTAAAATTCAAGCAGCCCATTTCCAATGTAAAAGGGTTACTTTTCCCACAACTTTTGCAAATATCACAGAACGTACCTACTGTCTTGGTGCTGTGTTGTAACTATTTGTACTCTGAAAACCAAGAATTCTGAAACTTCATATTTCGGTTTCTTTTTTGGCGGTACATCTAACTCAGCACCTGACATTGTTTTTGAACTATCATCCTCTATTTCGTGAGAAACTCAACTACTTTCTTCTTTCTCCTTTTCACTTTCCACATTCCCGCCACCACTGACTTGAAGTTCACTTTCCACATTCCCGTCACCACTAACTTGACGTTGAAAAAAATCTGTAATCTTATGTCCTTCCATGCTTAATTACACATTCCGGAAATGCACCAAAGTTAGCGCATGTGCAAATGAGTGGAAAGGGTATCAATTGCAGTACCCCCACATAGGATACACATGTTTCGGCTATAAATAATTAGCAGGATTTCCAAGTATCCTTTTGTCTTACCGTACATCTGCAGACTTCGGAATGGAAAGAGGTATTGTGAAGAAGAAAAAAAATATCCTTACTTTTTAATTTATTTTTCAACTCTTATTTATGCAATTTATCTTAACAGTTAACAGTTACAAATAACGTTTGTATACTGCCACGCATAGTAAATTTTTTATATGCGCGACTTTGAAGCAAGTTGCAGGAGTTCTCACGCATCACTGCTTTCCAAATGTGCGAATTCATAGCAATGTTGCATGATTAGAAGCATCTCTGCTTACCCTTCTTGCCAGTGACAAAACAATAGCGTGAACATTCTGGTAATCATTGCATGATTTCTAACGTATTAAATCTGCAATGCATATTATTTATTCCTATAGGTTTCTGTTCTTTTTCAATCACATTATGTTTCCTTCGTATTTGTATACTTTTCAATAGACACTGAAATTGAAGAGTTGGGGAGATATCTTCCAGTTATGTTCTTTTTATCATTACATATACAGGTTAGGAGGTGACTGAGCATTCTGGGCCACTTAGTCGAATTATTGAATAAACATTGTTAATTACAGCTATAATTTACCCCATGTTGTCCTCGATAAATGTTAATTTTATGACTCACTACACGACAACCAACAATGTTAATATGCATCTACTCTAATAATGACAAGAAAAGTCAGACTTTAGGGTATTATTAACAAATTAAAAATCTGTAGGACATTTAGACTTGAAGTTATTCTATAAGACCAACAATGGTGTTCAATATTTACCTACCGTATATATTCATTTATAAGTTGGATTCAATTCAAAACTGCATAAACCCAGATTTGCCATCACATAATGGCAGATCTGGGTTTATGTTGTTCGCAGTTGAACCCGACTTAAATGTGAGTATATATGGTACCTCAGTGGAGATATGTCCTACAGTTGTACTATTTTAAATCTAACTAGTACAATAAATAAATGCAGACAAGATGCTTCAATTATGGCACTGCAAATACCACCAAATGAAAGAACACCAGATGCCAGCGCTGTAGAAATTGCTCATTTACAAATCAGATTGATAGGGGAAGATCGAAAGCAATTTCAGTGTGCTAGAAGAATTAGTGTAGTACACATTTAAGTGTTTAGGCAGTAGAATAATTTAATAACCGATAATTACACAAACATGTTAAAACAAGTATGCACACAAAACACAAATATTTGACTAAAAACCAAGTCAAGCGCATGTAGAAAAGGTTTACTGTAGTATCATTTATTTTCGTAGGGCTCAATTCTCGTAGTTTTGTAAAAAAAAAAATACATTTTTGTGGGTACTTAAATTCGTGGTTTTGCCTGTCAAAGTTTGCATATTAGTAAGTATTTAATTTCTTGGTTTAACCTCTACAAATACCCAAAATAAAGAATACAAAAAAATAAAACTATCCTGACGCAAACGGTGGTAACTTGAATGTCTAAAATAATATTACCACATGTATGAGCACAAATTAAAGACCTGACAAATTCAATACATACACCGTGTTTTTGTCCAAGTGAATAACATCAATGGAAGCCGATGCAGCTAACACTAAAACAATACTACAGCCTCTATGAACACAAATAAAACACCTGTGAAGATCAATCACTTACACTGTGTTTTTGTCTGAGTGCTCAACATCAAATGAAGCTGACGCAGCCAACAACACTAAGCCAATTGGTTATTAAAGTACATCTGTATGATCTCTTACTTAAACCAGTCCATAAAGTGAACAAAACAACTGACCAGCTGCCCCTTGCTCAATGCAATCAGCAGACAGTGGCAATATTTGATGCGTTTAGAGCCAACCAAAGAGCGAATAAGCTAACTAAATTGAAAGATGGTGGAATCACTCATTTGTTTGTGCCTGCTTCATGTACAGACCAACTTCAACCACTAGACTTGACAATAAATAAAGAGTACAAAGAAGAATTAAAATCACACTTCCACAACTGGTATGTTAAACATGCCATGGAGGCAATCACGGAAAAGCAAGATGTTTACTGGTAACGATCAGTGCACTGTATTAGTGAACCTTGCAACCTAATTAATCAAGCCAATTTATGCTGAATGGATAATTGCAGCTCAAGCAACAATGAGTGAAAGATCAGACCAAATTATCAGTGGTTTTGAGAAAGCTGGACTTGTTTAATTCTGCAATTTGGGGATTATTTACCTGACTTGCATTTGTGTGTATGATAAGACTTGATTGACACAATGTTGATACAATGGCTTTGTCTGAAATTCAGTGAAGTCTGAGCTTCAATACTCTGCTCTAATTAGTGTATATACATAGTGTTTCATTAATAATAGTGCTTCAAGCAATAGTTTTAGTATTTTAAAAGCTTGTTGTTCTTTTGGATTAAAATGCATGGATAAAATGAAATGTGCTTTCAGGAGGATTTAAATTTTTAACAGCCGTTGTACTCGAATGAAGGATTGATTTGAATAAGTATTAAAGTTTCATATATTAGTATTTTCATACCTTTCTTTCATTTTCAGTATTACTAGTATTGGATTACCTTATGCTTTTTCTCGTTTCTCTCTATCCTTACTTATCTCACATATCATATTAAGGCAGTGAGTGGAAATTACAGCTATCGGATACCTTATCGATATGTGTCCACTGAAACAATAACAAATGATTTACAATTCTTTTTTCGAAGGGTTAAAATAAAACAAACACATGTAAAAGCTAATAGTACAGTATTGACGTTGATTAATCAAATACTAGTAGCTTTGTTAATCTCTAGGAATGAAACACAGTACAAACATGGATGGGTGGGGTGGGGGGTGGGGGGGGGTAGTCATCATCATATGTGACTAATTTTTCATTGGGTATTTAAATTTGTGGTTTGCGGCAACAACGAAAACCATGAAAATTGGACCTCCACTAAAATTTCTGAATCTACAGCATGCTGATGATAGTCCAACTGTTAGATCTGCTAATCGATTAGCTATTTGGATGCTCAAATGACACACGAAAAGATAGAAACATCAAAAGACAAGACTGACCATGAAATAAACAATAAATTATATATACTGATAATAACTGGTGCTGGAGCTGCTATATTTCATTTTTTAAAGTAGTGGTGGAGCATGACCTTGTGTTCTAAGCACAATTAAGAACTTCTAATTCTGCATGTAGCTTTGCTTAAATCTCCAATCTAACAAGCAAATAACATACCCACTAATGCTGGAACAAGTAAAATAACATGTTCAACCAAGAAGGAAACCCTTTGGTCAGTACTCCTAAGCAACCAACTTAATACACTACAAATAAAACTTTGTAAAGTTAATGCCTCTCTTTTGGCTACATTATATATATATATATATGTAATGTAAGTCAAGCAAATTATTATTGGAAATATCTATCCAGCCCTTTTTAATTTTGTCGACAAATGAATCATCTTTGCTTCCTGCTGGTGTGCTACCTCCACAGCCTTCTCTTTAAACAGTTGTTTTAGCCTTTCACTTAATGGTAATTTTTCTTCTAAGTTTTAAATTGATACTTTCAATATTTTGTCTAAAATTTCTCTCAAAACTGTGTTGGATGTCCAACTAATTGTGCATTTCAGTTCCAACACTTTCTAACCATTCTTGCAATTAAACATTTTGTTGGGGTTTGTTTCTTGCCGCTATATTTTTTTAAAAACTTTTCAATCCATTTTTCATAACTTTAAACATAAGATTTCATAGATTCTATTTGATTTTGCAACTTCTAAAGCATTTACATAATCCATGAATTTTCTTTTTTCTAGTGTAGTTAATCATCTTTTCGCTGCTGGTGGAAGTTTTCCACTTTGAATTCTTTTATGGTAGTAATTTATTACATTTTCTACTTCTCCAACCTGTTGGCTAAATGGTTCATTTGTGTCACTTGTTTACACCTGTTTTTAAACATACTTTTATTGGTTGCCTTTCTACCACAGCTGTTTCTAGGTGGTGTTTAGATTGTCTCTCCAATGTTGTTCTTTATACAGTCTCTGTCTTTTCTGCAGTAACTCTATTTAATCTATCCTGAAATTTATCTGTTATGGCAGGAACAGATTGATTATTTCATAAATCCTCAGCATTTAATTCCTTCATACAACCTGATCCTTCAGCTTGTCTTGAAGTTGTACTACTGTATATACTCACTTAAAAATCCAACAGCAAACTGCACAGACCCAGATCTGCCATCACATAATGTGCCAACATATCCAGATCTTCGGAGTTTGTTAGGAGTAATCTGGAACAAACAGCATAGACCCTGATCTGCTGGCACATTATGCAATGGCAGATTAGGGTCTATGTTGTTTGCAGTATTACTTGACTTATAAGTACATACAGTACATGCAATTGTTTTTTTACCAATGTTTATGCTGTTCTCCAAATCATCTCTGTGACTGTATCTGCCTGTGAAGTTGATCTATATATCACTCTATCTCTATATATATATATATCATGCATATTTACTGCCACAGTTCAATCCTACTTAATAACCAGAAATTTTTAAATTTTGTTTTTTTCTTCTTCATACAGTATACCTGTAACTTATTCAAAACTGCCTGCACGATTTACAGTATCATGAAACTGTGTTTATCTTGTATTTGTACTATATTATCATCATCTTCATATAAAAGATTTTCCATCTAAATTCACCATCTTCTGCCATTTAGGCAATTTAAATAGTGAAGGTTGCACCTTCAGTATGAAAAATTAACAAATTGTGCCTCCAATACACATGCAAGACATGATTAACTATCTGCAGAATCTGAAGAGTAGAAACAAGAATTGACCATAGCTATTTACAAATGGAACGTACAAAGTGATGAATGGTAAAAATGTGACCGAAAACAAGTTGGAAAAATGGACAAAAAAACAAATCGAGAAGACATTTAAATTATGGCTTAATGATTGTGCTGCTAAAGTTTACAAATCATTGTGAGATCATGTAATCTACACCATGACTTCATTATTTAGCAGAATTCTTCCAATCTACAAATTAGTTTACAGGCTAAACTGAAAGATGTTTATACATCATATGGAAAGAGATACTTCACTAGATTTGTGTTATTTAAATTAGAATAACTTCTAACTGCATCTAGTGCAAAGTTTGATAATTGTCAAACATATTGATTTGTAAAAAATGTGCACAGCACAACAACAGAAAATGTTGAAGACTGTGCAAGCACAAAATGGAAAAAATGCTTATTAAATAGTGTGAGTTGAATGCTTTTTGTTGATGTACCGGTATTGTTGCCTTTAAATAGTTGTTATTACAGGGGTAACTGCCATCATGCAAGAATGTTTTTCAGGGAAAACAGAATTGAAAATACTGTGCAAGATTTCAACAATGATGCAGTTTTCTATTCATAATGATTGAACCTTTTGCTTGTGCTCTTCTATTTCTTTTTTGGAGGGTACTGTACATTGACCTGTTTTCACTTGTTATCTTATGCCTACCATATATACTCGCATGCAAGTAGAGTCCAACTGCAAACAACAGAGATGCTGATCTGCCATCGTATAATATGGGAGCAGAGCAGGGTTTTTGTTGTTTGTTCTACTGATTACACCAAACAAACTGCATCGACCTAGATCTACCACTGCAGTATGCAACGGTAGATCTGGGCCTGTGTAGTTTGCCGTTGGACTTAACTTATAAGCAAGTGTATATGGTAGTGTTTGCCTGATGGAAACACTTTCTCCGTTGATCAGGATCTTGCAGATCAAATGATAAACATGGTATAACATGATCAACGTCTAAATCATTGTTACTATTGCCTTCTGGTTTAGCGAAGTTTAGCTATCTGTAATAGAAGTCAATAGATGGGATGCCTAACATTTTCCAAGTCATGTCTGATTGAAAGTTTTGCAGCAATGCTTGACTTTTTTTTTATATATATAAAATAACCCCAAATTATTGTTCTTGTGGAATCTTTGTCTCATGTATTTATTGTAGTGGTCTCAGTAACTGCTAGATTTGTAAAAAGTCAATTAATTTCTGTACATAGTTAATTTCTCTACACAGGACATGTCTTGAAATCCATCAATTAAACTTTAAATTATTTTTTTTAACTTAAAGTAAACTTGTATATCATCTTGCAACTAACCTTTTTCCTGATTGGATTTATCTTGAGTTAGTCTTCCAAATTTCATTGCAGAAAAAAGAAAGTGTAACAAGACTGAAAGCATGCTGAATCCAAGGTTTAACAAAAGTCCATCAAAGGGACTGGCACTCTAGAGTCAGAAAAGAATTTCTAGGAATACAACTGCTGAGTGTTGAACCATCTCCCGATATTCTTGAGATATGATTTTCAAATTAGCCACTTTGGCAGCCCAGCCATACTGGATGTAAGATCAGCATCATTTTCATTTAGGACAAGCTTGACAGCATTAGAAGACTTTTGGTGAAAACCCTATGTTGATATGACCATCCATTCAGGAGAATTAGTAACAAATTTTTCAATATATTCTTTGTGGCAGTTATATCTGAGGCCATATCATTACCATTTTCATTCAGGACCAACGAAATATTATAATTAGTCTTCTGGTGAAAACCCCATGTCAATATGACTTTCCATTCAAAGGAGTAGCAACAAGAAGATTTTCAAGATGGCTGCCATGGTGGCCATACTGAATGTCAAATTGGCACCATTTTCATTTAGGACCAACAAGACCATGGGATGAATGTGTGTGTGTAAAGTTTTATGGCAATCTCCAGGCAGTTTAGGAAGAGAAGTGATAACAAACTTGTGCTAAAGGATGGACGACTGACAACAGGCCATCCCATCAGCTCTTCGGGTCAATGACCAGTATAGCTAAAAATCACCAAAGAAAAGTAACTTCACAAACACCAAAAGATCTATGTAGAGCAATAAATTATACTGAAATCAACCATAAGAAATTAAGTTTGATCATCAAAGAGTACAGCAGATACAAAAAGATTTAAAAAATGCAATCAAGAAAACAAATAAATACAGAACTCAAGGAAGTACTGAAGACAACTTTTTCAGAGAAAGGAAAAAATTGAAGGACAGATTCTGGAGAAGCTTACAGCAAACAATAGTCCTGTGAATATCACGATGTTTGCAATAAATGGGATATAAAGTCACTCTGTGAGCAATGATACAAATCAATCACATAAACTATAACTCTTGCCTGTTTATATTCCTCCATACTATTTTTCATCTTTGTTGCAAAAAAGTTCCATAGGTCACATAAAGACCCAAGAAAGTAAAGATAAATGATCGTGACAGCTGATTTCAGATGGAATCAAACTCATCTGAAGCCTACTGAATAGACTGTGGTCATTGCTAAAGAAGCATTAAGTTGATCAATTTCATTGGCTGACAGAAATGTCTTACTGATTTTGATTAGCTTGGGCACTAATCGAGAGCACATGGTCAATGATCATAGATAGAAAATGTAAAGAAGAGAAGATGAAGTCGTCCACCAAAACAGTTGCATTTAATACCAAAGTAGTGTACAAGGAGGAAATGTCCAAATAACTTCCAGAGGGGAATAGTTACTCAAGCATAAGAAATTCAAATCCCAGTACAGAAGGCTCATGACCGGGGATGCTGATAGTGATCACTGGGGCTGGGGTCGTGGATATGTAGTTTTTTGGGAGGTAAAACTAATTTTAATTATGCAATACTTACCCATCACTATTATATAGCTTTATTCCTTTTTCGTGTCGAAAAACTCGTCCGTTCGATGTGAAAACATTCTCCCACTTAAAGTGGAGAATTTGTCAACAAGCCACATCACGCCCGTGCATCTCTCTGCGCCTGCGCGAACATTCATCTTTTTCATAGACGAAATTACGCCAGGGCATCAGAGCGGGGTGGGAGGAGGGCATTTGATAATAGTGATGGGTAAGTATTGCATAATTAAAATTAGTTTTACCCCCCAAAAAACTACATTTTAATAGCAGCAATACATTTACCCATCACTATTATATAGCTGAATTTGTCAGTTAGGTGGGTCGGCTGATGTTAAACTGATCAAAAACAGAGGAAAAATGTAAACTACTCACCATTTGAGGGGAGATGTCCACTTTACTATTTGCTGGAGTCCTTCTGGGCCACACGTTGTGCCGCAACTATGGGACCCAGAGAAAATATGCCTGCACTTTGATGTGCTAATGAGTGGAGGTAGAAGGACGAAAAGGTAGCATGGGATCGCCAAAATGCTGCCTTCATGACGTCCTCCAGAGAAGAGTGATTTAGATAGGCCCATGAGGCAGCGACGGCTCGAACCTCATGGGCTTTTAGTTTCATAAAGGAAAGGTCTCTATCAGTAAGGGACTGGTAAGCTTTTTTAATTGTGGTGACAATCCACCTTGAAATCGTGGAGGCCAAAATATCAACGGAGCCCTTAAGAGGAAGGAAAAGACGTTTCCTGCCCTTTCTTTTCACTTTTGAAGCATTTAGATAGAAACGCAGTGCCCTAACTGGGCATAAGAGCCTATCTTGATCATCCCCAGCACAGATTCGACTAAGACTGGGGATCTCTATAGGTGATGGAGCTACCGCAGGTAATTGATTTTTGGCTAAAAATCCTGGCTGACAAAGGAGGGAAACGGATTCAAAATTGCCATTAAAACGGAGACAGCCAGTGTCCACCGACAATGCATGAATCTCGCTACGTCTTCTCGCAGACGCCAAAGCGAGTAAAAATACCGTCTTGAGTGTGAGATCCTGAAAGGATGCCTCACTCAATGGTTCATAGGGGGTTTTTGTTAAGGACCATAAAACACATGATAGATTCCATCTAGGCGTCAGAGAGCGAGTGACAGGTCTCTGTAGCTCAAAATACTTAATGAGATCGGCAAGGTGTGGATCTGAACCAATCTCCGAGCCCTGAGAGAATTTAAGTGTGTTAGAAATGGCGGCTCTATAGCCCTTGATAGTAGATACTGAACATCTTTTGTTCTCGAAAAGGAACAAAAGGAAATCAGCAATGGCAGTTATAGAGGAACAGCTGGGATCAACACGTTTCCTACTGCACCAATCACAGAAGATTCTCCACCTGGCATCATAGACCTTGGATGTAGAAGCTCTCCTGGCCTGAATGATGCAACTGGCAACCCGGCCCGAAAACTTGTTCTGGCGGATAGATCGCTTGAGATGAACCAAGCGTGAAGGTGGAGAATGTGTGGGCTGTTGTGTAGGAGGGAGCCCCTGTGTTGTGACAGGAGATCCCTCCGGTGAGCGAGAGATCTGGGTTGATCTATCAATAGATCTAGAAGATCGTTGAACCACGATCGTTGGGGCCATAACGGAGCTATGAGAATGATCCGGGGAGTGGAAGTTCTTACTTTTTGCAGAACTTGGGGAAGCAATTGGAACGGTGGGAAGGCGTATGCGAACAGACGATCCCACTGGAAGCTGAACGCGTCCACTGCCCACGCTCTCTGGTCCGGGACTGGGGAGACGTAAAAGGGGAGTCTGTTGTTGAGCCTGGTCGCAAACAAGTCCACGAGGGGCCTTCCCCATAGTGAGAAAAGGGACTCTGTCACTTCGTGGTGAAGAGTCCATTCTGTGAGAACTGATTTGCCTGACCTGGACAGACTGTCCGCTAAGATGTTCTTTTTCCCTGGGATGTGGCGAACTCGGAGGGAGATGTTCTCCGAGGTAGCCCAGCGGAGCAGGTTCCAGACCCAAAGAGAAGGGGCATGTGTGCCTCCTTGACGTCGGAGATACGTTACGACGGACGTGTTGTCGGGGGAGACCATGACACAACGACCCCTTACCCTGTCGACGCACCCTTGTAACGCTAGAAAGACAGCCTTCATTTCTAGGTTGTTTATGTGGAGGGACGACTCGTGTAGGGTCCAAAGGCCCTGAAGAGTTATCCCCTCCGGCTCTAGATGAGCACCCCAACCAGAATCTGACGCGTCGGCGAACAGGTAGGAGTGGGGATCCGGAGCGTGCATGGGGACCCCAGCTAGGAATCTGTCTCGATTCATCCACCATCGCAGATGATGATGGAAATCTGGTCCTAGAGGAATCAGAGCTGATAGAGAATCCTTGTGTGGTTTCCACCTTGCGAGTAGGAGAAACTGTAGAGGGCGCATATGGAGCCGTCCTAAGGGAACCAGATCTGCAGCGGCGTTCAAGGTTCCCAGTAGGGATAGGTAAAGGCGAGCAGACAACACGGTTTTTACTCGTAGTGTCTCTAAGAGTGCCAGGATTCGATCTATACGCTCTCCGGGAACCCGGACTAAGTTCTGGTTTGTGAGGAAGTTGATTCCTACATAAACTAAGTCTTGGGATGGAATCAGTTCTGACTTCTCGAGGTTGGGTAAAAGACCCAATCGAGTTACTGTGGACCAACAACGAAACAGATCCTGATGGAGGGACTGAACCTGAACGTTGTGGATTAACCAGTCGTCGAAGTATTGGAGGATCAGGGTTCCCCGTACTCGTAGATAAGACGCTATTACTCCCATAACTCGGGTGAAAACTCTGGGTGCGGAAGCTATTCCGAACGGCAGAACCCGGAATTGAAAAACTTCCTGGTCCAAGCAAAACCGGAGATATTTCCGATGAGGTGGAAAAATCGGAATGTGAAGATATGCATCTTGAAGGTCGATGGAGACCGCCCAATCCGATGGCCGCATCGCATTTCGGATTGAGCAGGTGGTCTCCATCTTGAAATGTTCCTCCAAAAGAAAACGGTTTAAGGGGGAGAGATTGATAATAAGGCGAAATTTCCCACTTTTCTTGGTGACCAGGAAGATTCGGGAGTGGAATGCAGGAGACTGATCGTTCAGGGCTCTCTCGACTGCCCCTTTTTGTAAAAGGGTATTTACCTCTTCCCTTAGTTTCACCAGATTGGACTGATGAAAGAATACGGGGGTCCTTGATAGTGGAGGTTGTTCCTGAAACTGAATATGGTAACCCTCGCTTACAAGAGAAAGGACCCACCCATCGTCCGTGATACTTGCCCAAGCCTCTGAAAAGAGGCCTAGGCGAGCCCCTACGGGGATGTTTGGGAGAGGAATGGATGGCAGGAGAGGGTGCGAGTCCCTAGGGCCATCCCCCCCCCCCTCCTTCCTTGGGAAAGGAAGGTGGGTTGTAGAACTTCTTCCTAGGGGCTCCTCGGCGTCTAGGTCCACGCCTAGGACCTGACTGACGAGGAGGTCTCACTTGAGGTTGTGCACTATATTGAGGTTGTGCACTATATTGGGGCTGTACCTGCTTAAAGAATTTAGCAGGTGGCCCCTGAGGTCGATGCACATTAGTACGCTTCCTGGCCGATTGCGATGGGCCAGGTGCAGTTGTGAAGGACCTATGTTGATGGTCCTTCAAATCTTGTGAGGCCACAGTGGGGATGAGACCTCTGAAGAGACTCTCAGCTTCCAAAGGAGCAGCCCTTAGAAGGTCTTTACTGTGGCTAAGTAAGATCCTTGAGGAGTCCAGTGCAACATCACGACGGATGTGTAGGAGTTCCGATGAAAGGGCCATTGCAATAGCGAGTGAATGCCGAGATGTCTTGGCAACAGCTTCCAGCACACGCTGTAATGCGGCTGGATTCAGAGAGGCCTCCCTCAGCATACTAAACGACGTAGCTGAGAAGAGGTCCGCATGAGAAGCCATGGTGGTCAGAAGACGGACCTTCTGCTCAATGGCTTCGATCGTCTTAATAGGAAGGCGTGCCCAGGTTCCCGTTGTCAAGCCGACTTGAGATGCATCTGCATCCAATTGAGGAGGTTTAACAGGCCACTTCGGGGAATGTACCCGGTAACTAGAGGCAGAGACCATAGGTCTTAAAGTAGAGGCTGGGACAGCCCACCCTTTGCGCCATCTAGCGATGTCCTGGCCTGAGGAGAACCTCTGTGATATTTCCTCAATTGTAGAGGAATGCGGAAGGAGCAGAAGATCTGATTGTGGTTGAGCCCCGGAGATCTTTTCCAAACTGGAGAGGATCTTCTTGGACTGTGAACCAGACGGTTTCTGGCACAAATCCGTAGGTAGTAGGCGGTAAACTTCATTTACCGCCTTATCAAAAGACCATATCTCTTCCGCTTCCTCTGGTTGAGGGAAGCTGGGTCTAGTTGATTCCAGTTCGTACTCGTTGGAATCGACGATGATAGATAAAGCATCATCATCTAGAACACTCCGAGCAGGAGGGTGGCCGGGCGACACAATGTCCTTTGGAGAAGGTAACAGAGGTGCACTATGCGCCATTTCCCGCACTTGTTTGTCATGCTGAGTAGGGGCTCTAGGTGTTCTAGATGTTCCAGGAGAAAGACGAGACCGCTTGCCTTTCACGGATGATGCTAGGCGTCGGGATCTACTAGTGGATGCTACCTGGCGAGGAGGCGATGGCGGAACACGAGCCGCAACATCGTTTCTACTCCGAGTCCAGGGTCCAGTAGCCCAAGGGGGCATAAGGGGCCAATTATTATTCGATGTTGGTCCCCACATCCCGTATGGATTCATTGGTATAATAGGGAAGGGGGGGATACCGATCCGATCCCCTTCCCTGGTCTGCGACCTTCCGTACGACGAGGCCTCTGATTGTTGATCAGTGTGACGTCGGTGACCGGTACGAGAAGACCGGTGGCCTATAAAGCTATATAATAGTGATGGGTAAATGTATTGCTGCTATTAAATTATTAATTTCTGCAACAAATATTCACTTTTCCAGCATTTTATACTTTAATCAGTTGTTGTCGAGTCAGACTGTAGCATGGTTTGCAACAATTTTCTTGTTAACTAAAATAATTGTAACCTGAATAGTGGACACTGTTATTTTGCAGACAAAGGAAATTGTATAAAACTGTGTTGGAATTATGCTCTAAAATGAGATTCAAAGCATATAATGCTGAAAAATTTAATATTTATTGCAGAAATAAATCAATGATGTGAGTGTCTGTGATAATGATACATTTGAATTTTTTTAATAAACAAAAAACAGATATGGGTATTTGCGACCCTTGTTTCTTTTCTAAATCACCCCACCTTTGACTCAACAGGGGCCACTGGTCAAGATCAAATAGACATTATAAGAAGTCGTCTGGTGAAAGCACATTGTCGATATGACCAGCAAGTGGCAATAAGATCTTCCAGATGGCCATTTTGGTGGAGGTCAGATTGGCACCATTTTCATTTAATATCAACTAGACATCATAACAAATCTTTCAGTGAAAACCACATGCTAATATGATCATTTATTCAGGAGAAGCAGTGATAACGAGATTTTCCAGATGACCATTATGGTGGTCATACTGGATGTCTGAGCAGCACCATTTTCATTTAGGACCAATTAGATCTCATACAAGTCTTTTAGTAAAAACCACATGTTGATACGACAATCCATTCTTCTGGAGTAGTGATAACAAAATTTTGAAGATGGCCACTGTGGTGGCCATATTAGATATCAGATTGGCATCATTTTCATTTAGTACCAACTAGACATCAAAAGAAGTCTTCTGGTGAAAGCTCCATATCAATATGACTTTCCATTCAGGCAGAGTGGTGATAACAAGATTTTCAAGATGCTGCCATGGTGGCCATATTGGATATCAGATCAACAGCATTTTCATTTAAGACCAACTAGACATTATAGGAAGTTTTTAAGTGAAAACCCCATGTTGATATGACCATCCAATCAGGAGAAGTAGTGATAAAAAGAATTACAAGATGGCTGCTGTGGTGGCCATACTGGATGTCCAAGCGGCACCATTTTCATTTAGAACTAACTAGACCATGGTATGAATGTGTGTGGAAATTTTCATGGTAATCCTCCAAGTAGTTTAGGAGGAGTAGCGACAACAAACTTGTACTAATGGATGGATGGACAACAGACGAAATACCATCCTATAAGCTCTTCTGGTCTATGACCAGTAGAACTAATAAAAGTCTGGTCTATATACAATTTGCATCAACTTATACAAACTTGCATCAACTTGGACAACTAAAGTTATTGTGTGGAAATTAAAATGGGGATGGACGGACGACATCATCATAACATAATGCGCTCCGCTTTGTGGCAGGTGTATACAAAACTGCAAGTTGCAACAGGATTTTGCAAGTCGATTTTTTTCTCCACTCATGTAAAAATTAAATTAGTAAAAAAAGTTAGATTCTAGCTCTGCAAGAGACAGAAATGTGAATACTATGTCACTGGCTTTTCACAGTAAGGTGGAGGACAAAAAATTTGAATAATAATGTACTTTTCCTTTCAACTACAAACCGTTGGAATCTTTTCACATTGTTTACTGCTCAATTAATGGCATACAAGGATTACTTTATTCTCTAAAAAGACAGAGGAAATTGTGGAAATCCTTTTTTGTTAAAATAGATGAGATAATTACCCATTCCATATCTGGCTCATCTATTTATGTACCTACCTCTTTAGTTATCTTTCCATGTCCATCAAAATCATACAATGTGAAAGACCACTCCTGCTTGTTGTCTAATCCTCCAAATTGAACACCACACTCAACCTCCTGAAAGTATAGAAAGCATCTTTGCAAATATTAAGTAACTGAACTTGATACCTACTACTATCATTGCATAGAAGTTCTGCATTGCTTGCATTGCTGTGCAATGAACATTTTTCAAATATATAACCGACCCAGACTTGCAACAAGTCCAATATTCCACTGTTCAATATCTGTTTTATTCTCTAATTACCAATTCATCTATCAAGTTCTGTTTGGGTCCCTGCAACATGAAGAATGCCGCTTCATTTCAGCTGTTTTCAAAGAGGAATCTATTCTGAATAAACTGAAGGGGAAAATTTTATATATATATATACTGAACTGGTAACAGATATTGATAGAGTTTAATGTGATATTATTCAAGATACACAACATGTGAATTTAAATATCTCTGTTGATACAAGTTTCAAATATAGGATAAAGAAATATGTATTTGGAGAAAATACGGAGATACTATGTAATCCACCACATAAGCTCCAACTCACCTGGGGAGCCAACTGAGCCAAATAACCAAATAATTGTAAACATCCCTGGTTTTATGGAATTCATGGTCTCTCTTTCTCTCTCTCTCTCTCTCTCTATATTTATATATATATATATATACATATATATATACACACACACATACCTGAGGACAGCCAGAGCAAAACAATAAATAACATTTCTCTTTTTAAATAAGCTATAGATATATAGATCTAGTAACAGTTAAAAATTAATGAAAAAATGTTGTGCCTTTAATTATGTAAATTCACAAGACAGAGGATTATTTTTCTTTTGGCCTTTAGGTCTTACTGGATAGTTTTGTATTTTGACCCCCCCCCCCCCCTAATTTTGAAGGTAAAAGGCACGAGCCTAATTAGCATAAGGCTAGTGTTTAATTCACACAGAAGCTAAATCTGTAATATTGTTTACATTTACTTTGAGTTAGGCTTGAAAATGGGTTGGCTTGTTTGGTGACTCTGTCACAGTTAGACTAGCACTGGAGATCAAATGTGTAACTTGGGTACAAACGAACAGCCGACTTGGCTTACGTATTTATGTATGTCTGCTACAGAGGTAAATATCTCAAAATCAAGATGGTTGAGGGGTGATGAGAAGTATGCTAATTTGTTATAATACCAGTGAACTTAAATCACACATAAGGCCCATATTGATTCTTTTAGCCGCCTTGTTGCAGGAAAATATTCAATATAGCTTTTTGCTGTCAAAAATGAATGTAAAAGAGAGGGGTTGGTGGTAGTGTTGGTTCAGTATAAAAGCCACCAGTTGTATAAAGAATTAACCTGAATACCTCAATCAGAATCTTACAGGGATGCTTTCTACAAAAATCATTAGTTAGTTTTTATTTACATCTTTAATGTAACTTTATTCTCATTTTTCTGCAATATGTCATTGTCCAATGAAAATTCACCAAAACATCCATCCAGTGAGACCTTGAAGCAGCTTCTCAGCTCTTAGACCTGATGCCAGTCTAACACCACAGGAGACTGGTTCTCAGCTGAGTTAGTAAGTGTGGTGTAAAACCTGACACAAAGCAGAACCCAGTCTTTAAACACCTAGATCAGAGTCATCTGTCAGGAACACATCAAAATACTCTCCACCCTCCTACAGTTTTCCAAAACTTATCACTGCTTTATCTAGACCAAAGTCAGGGAAAAATGTACTAAATTACTGCAGCTGTCATCAAATGAATTAACCAATAGAAAATTAGAAAGTTCATTCTACTAGATACAAGGGCAAAATAGGCAAATAACTACTGTAAATGTTGTGTTTAGTATCACTGTATCTTATATCCTACATACCATCTGATATAAATTATTTAAATTTACCATGTATTGTACAACAAGTTCTAACCACCTGTACAAATAGCATCTTGTTCGCTTAGATACCTGTCGGTGTGATGCAGTGTTTATTCTAGAACTGTAAATTTAGGGGAGAAATTACCCTTCCATCTGAAAGAATGGTGGATTTTCTAAGTATAACAGGAATTTTAAATAGACATAAAGTTAGGCTTGTAAATATGATGCATGACTTTGCCCATTCTGTTTATTTTTTGGCACGATTTTTCAAAAATCAGCTTCAATCCCACAACCATGCTTCATAAAGTAGACACTGGTTATTAAATCGTACTTAATGACAAAAATCGGAGAACCCAAAGGAAAACCCTGACCTTAGATAGGTGACCACTTACCCTTGAATTTACCAAAAGCAGTTATCCAACCTCCAACAACAATGGAACAAAGTGAGCATGCTACCACCATGCTATCTAGGCCCTGGTTGCCTTGCATTGGAACAATTATACCCATGAAGAAAGTGGTTTGAACAAGTGCACTCTTAATCACACTATCATGTAAACTGACATGTCCTGGTGACATGTACTGTATATTCTCGCTTATAAGTTGAGTCCAACTGCAAACAACATAGACCCTGATCTGCTGTCGCATAATGCGCTGGCAGATCAGGGTCTATGTTGTTTGTTATACTGATTACTCCCAACAAATGCATAGACACAGATCTGCCAGCACATTATGTGATGGCAGATCTGGGTCTGTGCAGTCTGCAATTGGACTAGACTTGTAAACGAGTACATATTGTATTCTAAAAACTTCTTAAGCATATACTTCAAACTTGTGTTAAATTATGTCTAAAATTTTCATATTCTAAATGTAACTTTAAAGTCAGAATCAGAAATTACTAACATATAACTGGGCTCCCCTCGTTGCTTGCTAATGTCAAGGACAAAGCGTCCCATGTACTGTATATACTTGCGTATAATCCGGGTCCAAAACGCAAACAACATAGTCCCTGCACTGGTAGATCAGGGTCTTTATTGTTCTACTGATTAGTCCTTATAAACTGTATAGACCCAGAACTGCCGGTGCATTATGTGATGGCAGATCTGGGTCTATGCAGTTT
Source organism: Margaritifera margaritifera (assembly GCA_029931535.1). Classification (NCBI taxonomy): domain Eukaryota; kingdom Metazoa; phylum Mollusca; class Bivalvia; order Unionida; family Margaritiferidae; genus Margaritifera; species Margaritifera margaritifera. The sequence goes on from JAQPZY010001697.1 coordinate 130,829, forward strand.
ACAGCTGGTATTGGCTTATACGCGAGGTTTTCAGCTGGACTCCAGATTTTCATGCTTAAGGTACTGAACTTTTCCTAGGGGTGGCCTGGGATTTTATTTGGAGATTGATTATTTTTTAGCTCTCTGTGAAGGATAGGAACTTTTTTTCACCAGCTAATATGGGACATATGGGTAGAACAAGAGAGCCAATCATCATAATGACAACTGACATATGAACATCTGAGTGACATGATGCTGACATCTGCAATGCTGACTACACTGTAGGAAAATAAAAAGGACTAGTGTCAGTTTTTCAGCATAGTGTTAATTCCATAGCTTCATAATGACTTCAATAATTGCTTTAAAGGCAAACATGTGGATATATATTTGAGTTAATTTTCTGAGATATGATGAAAGGGGGATTATGGAATGTGGCATTAACGAAAACTACTCCAAACTAATGTCTGACAACAGTTTGCAAATTGTCCAGACCTCTGCAAAGAACACTTTGCAGAAAATGTGTTTATTATTGAATTTTTGTTCATTTTTGTAAATCCATGAGGAAAACATGTGGAAACTTTGGGCATCAAAGCCAGACCATACCTACCCCCCTTTGTTTTTTTAAAGCAAATCATGAATGTATCTACAGATAAATGGCTGCCCCTCCCATTCTGCAATACTCCTTCAAAATAGCATGAGAGAAGATTAATCTCAAATGATACAAGATTAACTGTTCCTATTCTTGGCTTAGATATATAATAAGGCTGTAACTCTTGTCCTTGAACAGGGCTAATAAAAGATTTATGCTCTCGGCTTCAATGCAAAAAGGTATGTGTGATGGAAAGAATGAATGGCATGTTTTAAATACTTTATGGTATTCACAATAACATTTATGCAGCTGAAGTCAGACCATTCATACAATAATTCTGTATTCAATAAAACAACTAAGAGCTAGGATAGTGGATGCACCATGAAAAGCATACAAATAATCCAGAACATAAAGCCAAATGTTTTAGAAGTACAGTAAACGAAATAAAATATAACCAAATATTGGATATTATGAAGCACATCCAAAGGTCCTTTTTGGTGTTTTATATAATATTTTTACCGTATATACTCGCTTTAAGTCATGTCCAACTGCAAACAACACGGACTCTAATCTGCCATTGCATAATAAGCCAACAGATCAGGGTATATGTTGTTTGTTCTCCTGATGAATCCTAACAAACTGTATAGACCTAGATCTGCTGGCACATTATGCAATGGCAGATCGGGGTCTGTGCAGTTTGCAGTTGGACTCGACTTATAATCAAACATAGACAGTACCTCCATTATAACCAAATCTGAATATAATTATAAAGTTTTTGGGGCTCTCTTGGGTTTCATTATATCCCAAGTTTACTGTACACAGTTATGCCAGAGCAGCAGGTGTTCACTATTGTATAAATCCAGATCAAGAACTTGTTTTTATGATGCTTTAAGAAATCCAATTTGTGACAAAAAATAATGCCATTTGGCAAAATATAGGATGATTAAATTTTCATAAATCTAGTATATTCACCATAGTCACGATATACAATTTTTGCAAATTTATAATGAATTAAACACACATAATAAAACATTTCAAGACCAAAACCTCTGTAAACATAACTTCCTTTGAAAATAAACTAGTTTTCAGGTTCCCAAACTTTTCCTTATTTTGATCAAATTAACTCATGAAACCACTAACCTCGAGATACAATAAACTTTATTCAACATTGGTTCTGTGTGTAACATAAAAACACAAGCTAGTAGGTTATTTAGTGGAGTGAAGTGCTTTGCCCATGGACACACCACAATAGCCAATCTGGGCTGATCAAATGGTAGGATTCAAACCCACACCCTTTCGGTCACAAGTCTGGTACATTAATCACCACACCATTGCTGCTTCTGCATCCATTAGTCACCTCTTACAACATGCAGGAGTACGCATCAGGACTATTCTACGTCCCAAGACTGCAGGGGGGTAGGTTCCAAGGGCTTTCTGTCTAGAGAGCAATCACTGTAATCTGTTGCATCCTAGTTCATACTGTCAATAATATCTGTTCAGCTTCAATGTTAAACTTGTGAAAATATCATGCTTGTGAAAATTTTGTGATTGGCGGTACTCAGGAATATGATATCCAGAATTCTGGATTAGTTCCTATGCCAATGACAGAAATACTTTCTATTCATAAAACTAAAAAAAACAAAGAAAAATTCACCTGTAAGGTTTATCCGTGTAGATGTGCAAGGTTTGTTTTGTGTTTCAATATTCCAATGACATAATTAACCCCTAAGAAGAACAGAATGCTCCACCAACTCAATCACATATCTATTTCTTTAAAACTGTCATTTTTGTGCCGTTTTAAAAATTTCCCAATTAATAAAACATGACTTGTCGGAATTTTGCAAAACTTTCATGTTCAAGGGTTGAAATTGTACATTAATCACCACACCATTGCTGCTTCTGCATCCATTAGTCACCTCTTACAACATGCAGGAGTACGCATCAGGACTATTCTACGTCCCAAGACTGCAGGGGGGTAGGTTCCAAGGGCTTTCTGTCTAGAGAGCAATCACTGTAATCTGTTGCATCCTAGTTCATACTGTCAATAATATCTGTTCAGCTTCAATGTTAAACTTGTGAAAATATCATGCTTGTGAAAATTTTGTGATTGGCGGTACTCAGGAATATGATATCCAGAATTCTGGATTAGTTCCTATGCCAATGACAGAAATACTTTCTATTCATAAAACTAAAAAAAACAAAGAAAAATTCATCTGTAAGGTTTATCCGTGTAGATGTGCAAGGTTTGTTTTGTGTTTCAATATTTCAATGACATAATTAACCCCTAAGAAGAACAGAATGCTCCACCAACTCAATCACATATCTATTTCTTTCAAACTGTCATTTTTGTGCCGTTTTAAAAATTTCCCAATGAATAAAACATGACTTGTCGGAATTTTGCAAAACTTCCATGTTCAAGGGTTGAAATTGTACATGTTATACTGTAAATTCTATCTATTTACCAAGTGAAGCCATGGTAGCTCAGTTGGTAGAGTATCAAACTCGTAATCCAAGGGCAGCAGGTTTGATACCCGCCTTTGACGGCCAGGGTTGGCTGCCTTGATGTGTCCTTGGAAAAGACACTTGGCTCCCATATCCTTAGCATGATAAAGCCAAAAAAAGTGCTTAAAGTGCCACAAAATTTAAAAAAAAACAAAAACACACCAACTCAGTTCACATCTAGCTGGTGACTCAGTTGGTCAGTGGTCATAGAATCTGTTATAGGACAGTTGATTGACAGATGGCACTGCACAGTGAGGGTCAGATGTTCACATGTTCCAACACATCAGTTGGAATAATGCTATCTTTTAATTCAGCACTGGGGTGGTGACATATGATCTCAAAAATGCTTTAACTGCTCTGTATTACCATATATACAGTACTCGCTTATAAGTTGGGTCCAACTGCAAACAACATAGACCCTGATCTTCTGGTGCCTTATATGATGGCAGATCAGGGTCTATGTTGTTTGTTCTACTGATTAGTCCCAACAAACTGCACAGATCCATATCTGCTGGCACATTATAGGATGGCATATCTGGGTCTATCCAGTTTGCAGTTGGATCCAGAGATGCTGCCAGGATTTTATCTGAAGAGGGGAGCTCCCTCCTTGTCACCAAAATAGGGGGGGGGGGGTAGAAAAAAATGAGGGAGAGGAGGAAACGGCCATAGTTTAATATTTACCTAACACATAAATATCCGTCTCTTTCCTTCTTCCTACTCTATTGAAATTGAAATCCTCAAAAGATGTCTCCTCTAGTTGTATAAGCATTAATCTGTTGATCATTTCTGAGCTAAATTTGTTCCTTATCTGTGTATGAATATTATTCTGTGCTGAGAACCCCCTTTCACATATGCATAGCTAGCTAAGCCAGCTTGAAAAAGCTGAAAAACTGTTCTTTATGGTTATGTACAATTTTCAACAGCTCATAGGTATTGTCTCTTGGATATCTCTGCTCCAAAATAATATTTTTCACTAACAAGAGCTCTACCAAAGTTTCACTTTCTTGAATCAGTGCTTTGCTGACTACTATGCCAGATTTCTTATCTGTTCCACAATGTTGTATTAAAGTTTTGAAACCATCAATGCCATTGTCAGCTTGTTCAGACAGAGGTATTTTGATCAAAAATAAATATCTTTACTTTTAATCAATTTATCTTAACCCTTAGAGTGCTATATAGTTTTGTACCACAAGATTCGTCAAAGGCAGAATTGTCTGAGAAAATAAATGAAAATTGCAGTCTACTTTTAAATTGCCTGTATTTTAATTAGGCTTAGTCTTCTGCCTTTTTGACATTAGATTTCAAAATACCGCTTAATAGGGGGTTGACCAGCATGCCGTCTGTTTTTGTCCATCCAGCATGTACATCAGACTCGTATTGAACATTATTTTCGGGTTCAAAATTACTCACCGGTATTTCTGGCAACACTTTCCAGACTCCAATAATCTCCTGCACTTCAAAACTGAAAAAAATCATTGTCATCATCGTTATCATCGGCCAGTATTTGCAGAACGAAATCATCATCTGAAGATGAACCATGTTGGAAGTCAGCCATTTTGGGTTTTCTAGTAGCCCTTACATTAAACACGCATCTGTAAAACTTCCTTCATGAATGCAAGGTTCAACCTCGACAATGCTTGTTCCAGGGCCTAATGTGCCCATCAAATTTAGTTTCACAACAGTTCATGTCAAGCCGAAGTACTCAGATGTGTAAACAGTTGCCTACCGGAAAAAAAACAGATAACGAGACAAGCGCTACGAGACCTCTACTGGCAGTGCGACTTATGCAGCAAAAAGCACTTTAAAGAATCACAGTTAAATAAAACTTGTATACTGCACAGAGTACATTTTTATATGCGTGACTTTAAACTAATTTGTGGGAGTTCTCACACATCACTTCTTTCCAAGTGTGTGAATTTGAAAAAAAATTGCGTGATTCGCGCACTGGCATGCCCTGGCAGCATCTCTGTGGATCTGACTTATAAGCAAATATATACAATAAGCTACAGCTGAATTGCTAGCCATTAGAAAGGCTCACAAAATTGTCGCCTCTCTTGTCCTGGAATGAATTTAGTCACAAAATGACACACTGATTGATGAATCGTAATGTGAGCATATTTTTCAAATTGCATCTGTGATCTTTGTAAAGACTTCTATTCTTTCTGTCTTGACTTCCAAAACACTCCCCTGAATTTAAGTACAGTATTTGCTTGTGTGAAACGTACATCCAACTGCGTGTACTTATTAGCAAAGACCCAGATCTGCTGTTATATAATGCACCAACAGATCTAGGTCTTTACTGTTCTGCTTGTAATTCTGAGTAAACAGAAGTGCCACGTAGTTTTAGTGGTTAAGGCATTGGACTCGTGCCCTGAATGGTGCAGGTTCATTTCCCACCATTGTAACAGCCTGGTTTAACTATCATAGTGTGTCCCTGGCAAGGCATTTTATTCTTCTTGCCTCGGCACAATATAACCTTTTTGTGTTGTTGTGCCATAAAACACCAAACCAAAACCACTGCAACAATACGGACCCTGACCTGCCAGTGCAATAGTGATGGTATATACCGTATATACTCGCTTACAAGTGGAGTCCAACTGCAAACTCCACAGACCAAAATCTACCATCGCATAATGCACCGGCAGATCTGGGTCTATGCAGTTTTGTTAGGAGTAATGAATAGAACAAACATTAACCAATTATTAATGTAATATTTACGACACTCATCCCCCCAAAAAACTTGTACTCTTCAATGCCTACAAAAAAAGAGACCTATTCATTTTCTTTTATATTTCACATGAAAGAAACACTTATTTTTAGATCTTCTGTTTCTAATGTTCCTTGAAATCTGAAGAGAACAACTTGTAGTCACATTAAAAGTACCTCTAAACTTTTTAACCAATTTGTACATCCCTTGGAATTTCTGTTTGAAGCAAACAAGATTTCACAAAAACACACCAATATTTGAAGGGTTAGTTAATTATCAGCAACTACTCTGTTTGTATACTTAAAAGTATTTTTTCTTCCAGCTTGGTTAATGTATCAACAATATCATATTTCAAAGTCAATGAAATCAAGGGTGGATACTGATACCGAACACCATAGCACCTAATGGGGCAAACAATCTTGCATTCACTTTGAATAATGATTGAATTTTAAAAAACACTCGTGCTAAAAAATGTGATATTTTTTTATTTTGCAAGTGTACAAATAAAAGAGCAAAGGACCCCATTGCAACAATGCACTTGGTAAAAAAAAAATTCAAAGAACTCACAAATTTAGAGGTCAATTAGAGTAACACCAACATGATTTAAAAGAGATTCTCCAACCCAAAGAAACCACAATCATTTTTTATTCTGTCGAGAGATTGTAAGTTTTGACATGCCCTCTCCCCCCCCCCCCTTCATGTATATTTCCTGAATTTATTATTTCTCTGACCTGTGTATAATGTGGCACAACTGAAGACAATGTAGACCCTGATCTACAATTGCATCAGGGACCAGCAGAGAACACTGTCTGCTTGTAATCTTCGAATAAACAGTGAAGACTGAGCCATTGCTATGCCATGGTGGCAGATCCAAGTCTACAATGTTTTCATTTGAGCACTTATTATACTGGAGCAAAAACAGGTATAAACATGATTAGAGGTCAGGTTTTCAGTAGAATAAACTAAAGACTAGTAATTAATGACCCCCTGTTTCTTTCCCAGATATTGATAGCCTGGAACCTGGTAAACAGATAAATCCCAGAGAATTTGGTAAACAGATAAATCTTTGTATCCATATCCATTTGACTGTCTACTTCCTCTTGAGAAATCTCTCAAATGAATATTGACTTTTTCTTCATTTCTAACAGGTTATATACCACAAGTTTATCAATTTTCTCTCTATATCCAGGGGTCAGGAAAAATGTTTCCAAGCACTTGTCCTTGAAATGAGTCAGTTGCAACAGATACTGGTCAATGTCATCACTTTACTAAACACATGACACTTATCCATTACACTACATAGGCTGTTACTAAAATACCATGCATACCCTTGCAAGCTTGATACTAAAATGTGTCCAAACCATGAAAATATTAGGTTTGGAGTGAAAACAGTGAGTTTAAAACCGTTCTTTACAACACCCCTTAGATACATATATAATACAACACAAGGTTTGTGACTCACAAAATTTCAGTTTCACACCTATTCGTCTATTTCTTAAAAGTTCTGGCATTTAGTCATACTTTTCAGTAATCTAAGGCCAAAAAAAAAAAAAAAGTGTTTTTCCTGTTGCACTGGTTTTAAAATTAGGGTAGGCAGGTAGGTATTTTTTTCTTTTTAAAAACATTATATATAAATCAAATAATATTTCAAGCGCTTCAAAGTACTGGGCAAAAACGGCTCAATTTGATGCACAAATCAATTTCGACAATGTTATGGGGGGGGGGTGCTAAGGTCGGCAATGAGAAACAGGGACAGTCGGCTGACTGGAAACACACCTTTTTTTTGGGGCCTAAGAACCATTTGAATGTGGAGAAATTTGCTTTTCGATGAGCTATCAACATCTTTATGAATTAGATATGTGGGAAATTAAGAGCCAGAAAATGTCACAATTTTGTGAATTTTCATATGTTCAGTGCCAAGTTCGCCCTAGGTCACTGGTATTTTCAAGACCTTGCAGCTTTACTGATACATTGTCATGCCAACGTGAAGACATCAGTAGATATTCCTGTAAGTATGTAATTACTTTTCATGAGAAAAATATCACCGACTTGCATCTGAAAATAGAAATTTCTAGCATCCCCGCAACTTTTGCCAACATTCATACAAAGCAATCCATTTCAGTCAAATCTCCATTTCTATAACTACTTAAGGGCACATTTCAAAGGGGAAGATATCTGATTGACGAAAAGAACTGGAAGGTTATTACATCATCACCCCAATTAAATTATGACTAATCAGCTGTTGTCTCGACATTATGTGCTTTATAAATAGATTACATCATTCTTCCTGATTTTAGCCATAGGTCCATTGATATTTGATTTACCTGTATTTTATTTGATGCACTCGAGCGATTATATACCAGAAAATCGTTTTCATTGATATAATTGATCATACAAAGGGATGTAATCCATATTAACAACTCTAATGTTCGATGAATATTTATAAAATACCATAGATTAAACACATAATTATCATATATTCACAATACTGTATATATTCACTAAAGAATGCACTTATAGCTTAAAATTCAGAAATAGAGATGGACTACTTGTAGATCATCAAAGATCCATTTTTAGCTTTGCATTTCAGCTTAAAGCAAAATGTAGTGTCATCACATAATCCATATCCATTTTTAACCAGCTGTTGTTTCAGCATCTCTCTTTGATTATACCAGTAATTGATAAATTGGTCTTTGATTTCTGATAACTATAAAAGCCAGTTACCACAATTGTTTAAACCCTGATATTATCATTGGCTACTGGTAATAGGTAATGCCGGTACCCCTTTGTTCTCTATCATTAATCCACATTAATTATGGTATCAATTTTGCAATCTCAAGTGGATTAAGAACCACAAGAAATGATTACCTCTCTCTTCTCTGGACGTAAATAATGAAGTTAGCAGAGAACATTGTTTTCATTGTGGTAGTACTGGTACATTTTAATGAGTTAGACATGTTCTGATCAATCCTTTCAGTCCTAATCATTTGTATAAATATCCCAAACAAATTATCCAACTTATCTCACATAGATATATTAAAGAATTATGAAAAAAAAGTGTTTTATTTGTTCTTTTTATGTGACTTTTCTCTGTTTTTAATTTTCTTTACATTTCTGACTTCCATATGGATAGCCTCATTTCCCTATTGGTAGCCTCGCTAATTTGATATCATCTGTCGAATCTTGCTCTAAAACCGGTATCGACTGGAATAACCTGGCTAAAGCTCTAGGCATATTTAATTAGCATGTAAATAACACTGCACAGCCATGTGGTTTTTGTGACAATGGATATCATAATTAAACAAGAATGAACGGTTTATTCAGAGGTGTCAATTGATAATGGAATACAGTAGTCCTTTGTACGTGAGTAAGATCACAATCATCAGGTAAATGAACAATACAGATTACAATCATCCTGAACCCCCCCCTCTCTCTCTCTCTCTCTCCAAAACGAAACTGTAGAAAAAGCATGTTAGTGTCGGTGATAGAATTTACCAATTACCGTCAAACTGGAACAGCATGCAGTGATACCATTAATATTCATAAAACCGGAAGTTACTAGTGAAAAAACAAAGCCAAGGTGTTGATCTGGCTTCGTCTTGTACTCTGCATCAACTTGTATATAGATGAATGATGGAAAATGTACAAAATTAGTGAATTTGACTTGTACTATGCATAGACTTATAGGCCGGCAAATACAGTACACACTTATAAGTCAAGACCAACTGCACAGTCCCAGATCTGCCATCATATAAAGGTCTATGCAGTTTGTTAGGAGTAATCAGTAGAACAAACAACATAGACCCTGAGCTGCCAGACCACTATGCTATGAAAAAGTATCATTGACAACATCAATAAGATACTGTATATAATAGTGTATAAACCGATACCAACTGCAAACTGCATAGACCCAAATCTGCTGTCGCATAATGCACCAGCAGATCTGGGTCTAAGCAGTCTGTAAAGACTAATCAGTAGAACAAACAACACAGACCCTGATCTGCCAGTGCATTATGCTAAGGCAGATCAGGGTCTATGTTGTTTGCATTTGGATCCAGCAGTTGCACCCTACTAAAGAGAGTATGAGCATATTGTGCTATTTTTGAACAAAATTTCTGAAGCAATTTAAAATGGAAATAACAGTCTTGTATTTGATGATTTGAGGACATAAATGGTGGTTTATAATGTCATTGATGTGTTGATGGTAAACTCAATTCAAGGATATAAATGGTGGTTTTACTGTCATGGACATGTCGATGGTAAACTCAATTTGAGGACATAAATGGTGGTTTTACCGTCACCGACATATTGATGGTAAACTCAATTTGAAGACATAAATTGTGGTTTTACTGTCATTGATGTGTTGATGGTAAACTCAGTTTGCAAAAGTAAAACCACCATCAAATCCTCAAATACAAGCATGTTATCCATTAATTCTGCATTCAACTCAAGAATCATATGCAAACTGCAAATGATATGTTATAAATGCACTTAAATCATGGCCCTTAAAAACAAACAAGAATTGAGACATGCAATTTATACTAAGGTAACAACTTTCACGAGCTGAAACAATACCATATTTTCCTATTTGAATATGTTTGCTGTATTTGAATAGGATTAGAATATTTGTCAATGTTATTAAAGGTATCAAATATATCCTGTTTTCTTAGTCTACTTTGGTATTTATCAACACTCCCACTCCTCACCAAGCCACATTGAAAACACTGTGAACTTGTTCATCTAAATCCGAATTAAATGACCTTGTAGGGGTCTTATGTACTTTTTTGGAAGATTCAGACTAAAACTCAAGTGAATGTAAGTGTTATTTTTCCCATTTATCTTCAAACTCATCATGAGCATAAATGTTCCTTTAGTGCTGAAGACAGGCAGTAAAGAAGGGCAGAAACTCAATTACCTGTTCAGTTAAATGTGGGGACTTTCTCAAAAATTTCTCTAGGAAGTGATCTGTTCACATGTGGCAAATTTAATTTAATAAAATTAAAATGTGTTAATTGCAAGTCTCCAGAATTCATCATATATGCTGGAGATGTCTGACAAGACTTACTTTTCGACTGAATATAAAATATCCAAATTGGACATTGCGAGCCATAATAATCTCATATTCAGACTTGACAAATAATTGTTTCACCTGTAACCCATACATCAGTATTGACCTCATTTTAATATACCTAAAATATACATTGCAGTTAGTATGAAATGGCCTTTGGGCTTCTATAAACAGAATAATGTAATCTATAACAGGGCTATGTACCTGGGAACTAGTTCCCAGCCTCAACCAAGTCTCGAAGTAGACCATTTAGTTTCATGGGTAAAGAGGGATTCCCAACAAACAGTCGAGTCATTTTCAAAATGGGAAAGAAAAAGTTAAATAATCCCTGCACAACTTAAAATATATGATAAATAACTATGACTTTGTTCTAATGCACAACATAACTGATAGTAACAAGTTTTATTGTAACAGCAAACTCTCAACCGCTACAACTTAAATGGTTCTGTTCCAAAGTGATGTCAACTGTCCCATGTACATCTTAGTGATATGAAACCAACATCTGCATTACCCGACTTTTAAGAAAATACAGAAAAGGACAGTCAAATTTTAAGCATATTGGTAATTCCATAGCCATGTGACAACTCTAAACTTTAATAAAAGACTAAATATAAAACTATATTAAAGTTAACTTTCCGAGTTAAGATGATCAGGGGCTGTGGTGGGGTGTGGTAGTAATAGTATGCAGCATTGACTACAACTGTTCCTGATGGAATAAATGTCTCACAACAGTTCTCAAATTTTTTGGAGTTTTGGTTGATTGATATGTAATGGTTTTGTTGACTTTGATATGACGTCTATTCTATACCATGTTCTTCACCTACTTGCTGCAGCACTCAAATGAATTTTTTTTCAGACACAGGCCCAGGGCAAGTGGCTTTAACAAAATCACTTGCCCTGGCTAAAATTCCACCTGCCCCAAAGGTTCATATTCTGTTATTATTTTGACAATTGCTATTCTTAACATTAAAAAACAAAAATAAAAATGATTTAAATTAGCCCATTTTCTGTGTTCATTTGCCTCTGTCAATAGTGTACTTCAGAAAACACTTGTGTGACCTTGTCTTCTAAACTTCAGATTCACTTCAATTTCATTAAAATCAATGTTTTCTCCATGTCTTGATATAAACTAGTGCTCAGTACCAAAATAGCTTATGCTTTACAGCAGTGGTTCCCAAACTTTTTTGATTGCGACCCTAAATACCATCTTTTGCGACCCAAAATGCAGTACCAGTATAGGATCACAAGGGTCCTTGTGAGCCTCATTTGGGTCATGACCTGGGGTTTGGGAACCAATGCTTTACAGTGTCTTCAAACATCATTCAAGTCAAACTTTATTTTCTTAAATTTTTATTCCTTTTCACTTAAAGCAATGTTTTCTTGGTGGTCATGATGTTAACCAGTGCCCAATTGTTCTCTTAATGTTCACCTCACTGATTGGATTAGCAGGCGTGATGTTCATAAGCTTCTGAAATGTGTCAGTGTCTGTTTATATTACTGATACTGTTCATGAGTCTACCTGCCTCCCCCCCCCCCCCCCCCTCACATTTTGCTGTAGAGGGGACCACAACAAACATGATTTCCAACAATTTCACAAGTTTTACATATTCACATGTGGAAATCTTAATAATTGTGGGATACACCTCTACTCTTGGGACCTCTGATTGTCTGTACGTCTTAAAGCTTCAGGTCAATCTACCGTCCATGCATTTCATCAAGTTGAAAACAGAAATGAAGTCAGAAAGCCATGTGTGTCTTTTGTTTTATTTCAATCAGTAAAAACAATATCTTCAAGTTTCATAATTAATGTCACAGCATAGTGGATGCATCACAATTAATGAAAACTCACACTCTGTCTATCAATTGAGTCAGTAGCTACCAACTATGAACAAAATGGATTTCAATACAATGTAATTAGCTCTGTTCCTTTAAGGTGAAAGATACTGTCTTCCTAGCTAAGTCAAACAATCACATAGGTACCACTCTATATATTTAACCAGTGATGCATCACCATGCAACCAGGAGCAAGGGACAGCTCATTATCACTAATGGCTAAGTTAGCGCCAATTATCCATAACCAATGAAATACAGAGAACAGAAATAGTATTGTTCCCCATTCATCTGTTTTTGGTGGGTTTTAACAGCACTTTTAACACATTATTTGTTATATCATGCCAAGGAAATGGGAGCTAAGTGCTTTGCCCAATGACAAACCAAGGGAGCTGACCCGAGCTGGCCTAGGTGTGTATTGAACCTGCAACCCTTGGATTAAGAGTCCAATACTCTACCAATTAAGCTACCGCAGCTCCCTAAGGGTGTGATACCTTTAAGTGGAGCCCCAACAGGGGGCCGAAAATTAATAATGTACCAGTGTCTTTCAAGAACTTCAAAATGAAAATGGCGCATTTCATCGACACGCTCAGGTCAGGCAAAGTAGATAACAATTTTTTTTACAAGCCTGATAGGCAGCTCACTTAGAATACTGGAGGGACCCAATCTAGATTTAGTGGTGAGTATTGGCCTATCTGATATTTTGAGCACTGTGCCATATTACATGTCATCTTTCAAGAGTTCCTGAATAACAATTAACAGAAGTGGCAATGTTGTGAGTGATGTGACTATTGAGAATTTTGACATTACAATTACCGTCGAGTTGGAGTTTTAATTTCTGGTAATTTAACAGAATTAAAGTTATTCCTTTGTCAACAAATTCAATGTTGCATAATTTACATTTCCTTGTTTGTTTCTTTCACAAAATGCTGCCACACTTGATTGGTAAACATTGAATATTTAAAAAACCAATACTTTCTTCAAATATTTGCATAAAGGTATTTTAATTTCAATGTTTGATCATTCATTTCAGCTCTACAACTTTCTTTATCTCCATGATACAACCCCATGAACATCATTTTAAAACAGGTTCACAAAAGTCAATGTAATAACAATGCAAAGATCCAGTCTTCAAATAAAATAATTTTAACACACATACACACATGTACAGAAAACAAAAATACTATATGTATGATACATAAATCTGATAAAAATGTTTCTGGCTGTCATCTTAAAAGCTGCCCTCTCCTTGTACATGAATATAATGATTTCCAAAATGTGATACAAATCCTCATGAACAACTTTGAAATTTAATCTGCACACTTTGCTTTGAAACTTCTTAACTTCTTTCATATGGATTAACAAGGAATATGTATCAACAAATGGCTACAAAGAAAAATAGTGGAAATGTATTCCCAGAAAAATAGTCATTCAGATACCAAAACATCTGGATGAACAAAAACTGGATTAATAAGATTTAACAGTATTAGTTTATGGGCAACAATTTGAAATGTGGTAAGTGTCAATACCTTTAAATGTTATCTATTTCCAAAAGGAGTTATGTGGAGCAGACGCAGATCCTCTGCCTTCTGATTAGCATGTTTGGTATATGTTTTAGTGCTTGATCAAAATCGTCTTCATTCATGACCTGTCAGATAAATATGTGCTATTGCTTCCAGATCAGCAAAAAACTGCAAAAATCAGTAAACTATCCACAGTCTGTTGTGCCAATGGGTGCTTTTAAATCAGAAATATATACAAAACCTTTAATCTTGGCTCTTATCACACCCTCATCCTTCAACATGATGTATGGGAGAACTGCATGAAAAGGCATATATGTGCACAGAGAGATGCTATCAACTGGCTGCTGTTACTAATGAAACTTCTTCACACAAACATATGCAGTTGGCAGAAAGACATGGTTCTTATCTTGTTTGTGATGTAGGACTGCAGATTGCCAATATCACTGGTGGTCTGCAAGGTATGGTTTGACCTCTATGATGCATACAACCATGGATCTGCTTTTTGTGTTGCTATCACGTAGTTTTGTCTTCAAATCTATGCTTTTTGCAGCTACTTGCACCCATTAATGTAAGCAGAAATACAAAGGAGGATATGAATGACTGATATTGAAAGAACAGACACAAGTTTCTATCACTCTGGTTTCAAAAGGCAGGCTGGTTTTTAACACACACTAATTGATTACCCACTTTGAAAAGGGAGAGCTCCATTGGGAATATATAAGCAGAAAACCAGTCTGGATATGAAACAACACACCTTCTTCACATTAACCCACTAAGCCCTGGGGTTTAGGGCAGATTTTTTCATCAGCATTCCACAGCAAGCTAAACACTTTCACCTTGCTCCCTACAGATCTGACAGGTTTTACATCTTCTTTCAGCTTTCACATCTCATTCATGCCAAAATTATTGTTTCTGGTCAAATCTATGCAATACTCACAACAAAGGATTCAAAACCTCATTCCTTGGGGAGTTCCAGAATCATAACATGTCAGTTCCAATACACAAAGGCATGTCAGACATGTTTTAGTACTTTTCTGCACAATTAACATATGCATTCACTGCACACAAAAACACTACATAAAAAAAAAAACTTGCTATCTACTTCCACTGCTTATGAATAAAGTTATGAAAGAAACAACAAATTATAAAAGTAATTTTTGTTTAGTATTGTCATATACCAAGGAGCTGTTCTAGCTTAAATGACTTGTATGTGCAAAATGATATTAAAAAATTTGTGATTAAAACTTCCCTATTTATGTATACAATTGTCAAATTAACTGATTCATTTAATGGCAGAAATACCATTTTTGACATTTTTGTTTGTTGGTTTTGTTATCCCTGCATTCATGCTTTCTGATTAGTTTGCTCCTTGGAACCTGAAGACATTTATGAAAACCCAAGGTCCAACCAAACCCACCACTAGCTGTCAGTCAGTGGTTGTTTATTCAACATTCCAATGGACCACTGACTTCTCTTAAGCATATTAATGTGTGATTTATTATGTAATAATGGGGGAGGGGGTGCTAAGCTCCTCTGACCACAAAGTGATGTGCTTTGCTGATGGTGTGACATGCTGACCAATCGAACTCTCTCACTCTCTCTCTCTCTCTCTCTCTCTCTCTATATATATATATATATATATGGGGTATTTGAAAAGTTGAATATTTTTTTTATATAACTTTTGTTTCTTTGAACCTGACAATAAATTTAATGCTGATTGACAGACAAAATAATGTTCTATAAATTAATCTGCAGCTCAAGTGCAGCATTCCAGACACCTGCAGATATACGCGTATGACGCAACATAGGTATGACTGATATAAAAATGTTTGGAGAACAATTCTGCTACTGAGCAAAAAGCATTATGTAAAATTCCGGGCGCTGTTAAAGTTCTGTCCAACTGATATCAAGGCTGAGTTGGATAAAGCTTATGGCTGTAAGTCTCTATTAGATCCTACAGTTTTGAGGTGGTTTCATCCTTTTAAAGATGGTCTCGAAACCATGGAAGATGACTCATGTTCTGGAAGACGGCTGCCGTAAAGGTGAGCGGAAAATGGCTGCTGCAAAGGAAGCAGTGGCTGATGATGCTCGATACAAAGTGGATGATATCTTTATTATCACAGGCATTAATTTGACAGCTGTTTTCAATATACTGAAAAATCATTTGAAGCTCAGAAATATTTGTGCAAGACGAGTCCTGCTTTTGTTGACAGTTGATCACAAACAGACTCGTGTTGAAATTGCCTAACAGCCATTTGTCAAATATGAAAAGAGTGACCAGAGACGTTTGAATGAGATTGTCACAGGTATGAAACATGGATTTACTTTTTTCAACCCGACTCTTGAGAAAATAATAACGTTTGGATCAGAGAAAATGAGCAGAGACCACAAATCCCTCTATGTATTCAGACTGTCACTAGAGTTTTATATGTGTTATTTGGCTATGAAAAAGGTCTGGTCGTCCAAGTACCTGTACCCGACTCTGCTGGTGTCACTGGACATTTTTATGCCTCCGAAGTGTTTCCTAAAGTTGTGGAGCACTACTGAATCAACCATCCATGCAGGTATAAATCTGCTGTCATGGCAGACTTCCTGAAGGAGCACAGCCTCCAAACTTTGCTACATCCTCCATAAAGCCCTGATTTAGCTCCAAATGATTTTTCACTGAGGGGCAGACATTTTGAAAGTTGCTATATTTTTGCAAGTGCTGTTTTTCAGTGTATGAACAACAGAGCAAAAAGTGAATAAAAAATTTCATAGAGATATCTTAAATGGTTTCGAAGTTTATTCTGCCCTGGAAATAAAAGTGTGGATAATGGATGGATGGACAGACATATGGACAAAAACATTTCAAATATTAAACCTGAAGAGCTAATTATAAGCTGTCCAATGTCCTATGGAAGGCATTTATTACCTCTATGTTGAGACCCTTGTCTGTATGCTCTGTTCCTCCCTTCTCCTTCCCATCTGTTTCATTCTGGTCGAGGAGAAGAACTTTGGAGGTATCATTTTCCCTTTTGGCGGGAGGTAGCTCAACTACAATAAAGATATAAAAAGTGTGGAATTTGCGGGTTTAAAATACAAAAATTCATATACAATTGCATTAATTTTTTAAAAAATGTCACATTTAGAACAACTGATTTCTAGGGCTCCACAGATGCATGCTGTTACTTTCTGTTCCACAAATTCCAAACTGAGAGAAATGTAAGTAAGTTCTTTATGCTAGTGTAAGATTGTAAAATTGTACCTGTATTAAAGGAAACACTAAATATCTCCAAATCAAGCTCAGACTTTCAATGTAATGATGCGAGGTACACAATTTCATGCAAGCATCTGCAATCCATACGTTTATGTGATTATTGTCTTACATGCAACAACATGCCAGTTGGTTGCTTTGCTGTTTAAAGTCACATCAACACATTAAAGACTATATCATTCTGAGGCAAGTGAAGTAAAGTTCCTTGTCTTGTGACACTGGCAGTCAACTGACCGGAGTAGGATTTGAACCCATACCCTTCTGGTCACAAGTTCACAGAGCCACCACAGCTCTTCAACATACCAGACACAGATAGATTTGTTGGCATCATCAACATAATGGATGGGCATCTCGGCAGGAAGAGTTTTACAAAATCTTTTCTCAAGAATTCTTTGTCTAAGTGCTTTTCTAAGCTTTGCTTTCACAGCCAAGAAGCAACATTTCATGGAAAACTTGCAACAATTGTCACTGACACCATATATACTCGCTTATAAGTCAAGTCCAACTGCAGAGGCCCAGATCTGCTGTTGCATAATACACCAGCAAATCTGAGAATGCAGTTTGTTATGAGTAATCAATAGAACAAACATAGACCCTGATATGCCAGTGCGTAATGCAACGACAGATCAGAGTCTATGTTGTTTGCAGTTGAACTCGACTTAAAACACAAGTATAGATGGTATGTCTCAGTTAAGCTAACTATTACTTTATTTGTAGGTAATATGCACCAAATGCATTATGCACCAGCAAATCCAGGTCCATACTGTTCTGCAACTCATTCAAACAAACAGTGCAGACAAATGATCTGCCTCTCCCCTTTATGGCCCAAGATTCATGGTCTATTCTAGAACTGAAAATGTAAGCGCAAAATCCCCCACGAATCAGAACGAAACAAGTCAGCTTCCCAAGCCGAATACCAGCAGTACATGACAGATGTGGAGAAATGCCTCTTATGGTACTGTATATACTCGCTTATAATTTGTGTCAAACTGCAAACAACATAGACTCTGATCTGCCATCACCTAATTGTGCCATTTTTTAAGAAGTGAATACTTCAACATTTCAGAAGAGATCATCCTTAATACTGGATTGTTCTCTAATTAGTCAATAAATGTATCTCCTACCTGACACACCCAACAGCTTGAATGACTCCCCTTAACAGCATTATAGCAAGGGACTACTACTGTATATACTCACGTATAAGGTGATACCAACTGCAAACTGCATAGACCCAGATCTGCCATCGCATAATGCGCCGGCAGATCCGGGTCTATGCAGTTCGTAAGGACCAATCAATAGAACAAACAACATAGACCCTGATCTACCAGTGCAGGGTCTATGTTGTTTGCATTTGGACCCAGCTTATACATGAGTATAGACAGTATATATAGTCAATTTACATAGAATACAAAACTTCAATGTTATAGAAAGCTCTGATCGTATTTTTTATTTTTATAGATGTATACATTTTACCTGAGTGCAGTTTCCCTATCATTATAACTGACAGTATGTAAATTAAGAAGATAAAAAAGACAAGCGTTACAGTACTCTCTCATTATAAGAACTACCATAGGAGTCATGAAGTACACAAGCTTATAGGTGAGGTTGCCTTATAATGAAATACATCATACATTGTACATATAATTTTACCACTATATATTGAAATTTAGGATGCATGACCATAAATGCTGTAAAAAATATGAACCATGTTATAATACAATGCTTTAAAGTGAGAGAGTGATAGTCCAAATCAGAAGCCAATAGGCCATGACAAATGACAGAAGAACCAAAAACCTTTTGCAGCAGGGCTAGCCTATATGTTATTAAATTAAAAGTCACAGTTTAACCAAGCGAATCTCTTAATTAAGGCACATACTGCATAATGATACACCACATACCTGATCTGCATGCCACTTAATGCCATTGCATCTGTGTTTACAAGATTTACATGATAATAAGCCTACATACAAACAACGTTGGTATAAATTGTTCATGATCAGTAAATAACACGCTCAATTTTAAAAGATACTAGATCTGCTTGTCCTTTAAAAACTCTTAATAAGAATGTAATAAATTGGGTATTTAACTCCCTGGTTTGAAACTACAGTGGTCCCCCTCTTATAAGGCCACCACTTTTGCAGCAGGAAAGTGGACTTATAAGAAGGATGGCCTTTCTAGAGGGGATCAAACAGATGCAAGTAATAATTACTCATAAAGTAAGAAATTTCTCAATTTTTAAAATATTGAATATTTTCAGTTAAAACTCACATGCATGTTTTAGAATCAAGGAGATAAAACCTATATTAAGGTTATTTAAATGAATTATGAATAATCGTTGATTGCAGTGCAAAACCATTTGAAAACCTTGTAAAAATAATCAGGGTAAAAACATCAAGCCGTAACAATCATTCTCCTGCCATTCCATTTTCCCACTGCTGCAGAATGTATTAATTGTTTATTGGAATATTTTTGACATCAAATTTCTCGGCATTGATCAAAGGACTCTCCCTCTTTGCATTTTGATGAACTGTTTTCACTATTCCTTCTAAACTGAAAATATTTTGTACTTTTTCAACAACTTGTTCCACCACTTGCAACTATACCACTGTCAAGTCTGATACCATTTCAAATACATTTCATAATCTATGAGAGAGAAGTCACAATGGCTAACATACCATTTTTACTTTATGGCAACCAGACATCACATTAAAGTAAGCTGAACAATATGTATTTCTCAGCCGTTAGGATTTGTCATCTTGGAAATTATCGAAACCGCATGAGTTATAGCCACTATTTCAATTTGTAGAAGGTAGAGGGTGTTGTCAACAATTTCCTTTTTCACTGACAGAAACAACTGCCTGTGGCCGTGGCAGTTGTTTTGCATCTGCAGGAAGTACAATGTGAAATATTTGGTTGTTAGTCATCTCTGCTCCACACTCGGACTTGTTCTAGATAAGATTTTCCTTGCACAAAGAAATTGCAGTTTCTTCTGTTTTGAAGACAACACTGTAATGCCTTCAAAATTTAAGTGAAAACATGAAATTGGTAACGAGATGTTTTTAAAACATTTATTCAATGCAAAACAAAGGGCATGGTGACCAGGATGAGTCATGCATCTGATCTAATGGAGCAGCCTGAAATGGCCTAAAAGGTTGAATAAAAATCACTAACAGCTAACAGGTAGTCTGTAAGGAAGTTTTTTTTCGTTTTTTTTTTCTTGTCAAGGATGAGAATGGCATATGAACAGATGATAAATATATGTTTGCTTGTAATCTGCATACTGGAAATACACCCAATATGTCAACATATAACAAATGGCACCACCCTACCACTGACAGACTTTCTACAGATGAAACAACCATCAAGTTGATATGTGTATCGATAATGTATCGTATCGTCGGCTGTGTATAGAGAATCATATTGATACATGACAGAGGTGTATCGTTTCACCCGTATTTATTGGCATGTTGGAACAAACATCAATGTGTTGAATTTAGAAGTCAACAAATATGGGAAATCTGTACAACCCATTATGTGTCCACTTGAGAGGTAAATTTGACATACTTTGTACTAATATCCTGTCTGCAGGCTAAGTTAGAATTCTAACGGGGTACTTTTGAAGCCAAGTTCATTGATACCAAAGGGATTCTGGCCATAAAAAGCAGGTGGTCACTGGTCAGGAGGTGGTTCAAGAAGGGGACCACTGTAATTGCCTTTTAAAAAAATTTTATGGGCTATTCTGTGAACACTGCAAAACACAAAACTTGCACTATAAGACAGAGTCTTAATCATCAAGTTATTAATCATGCCTTTTATAATGTGTCATACAGCTTAGTGACCAAGACTAATTCAGGGTGTATTAAATTACAGTAAAACATCAATCATTCAGATGTTGATTATCCAGATTATTTGCTTGCACAGACTACTACTGTTTCCCCTGAAATTATTACTTATTACAATGTACATTATCTATAAATGTAATTAATTTGCCAGTCACAACACCAACATGTAGCATGATTGCCTAAACCCAATGCTGATATGACTTTCCATCTGGGAGGAGTAGTGATAAGATTTCCGAGATGGCTGCTGTGATGGCCATATTGGATACAAGATCAGCACAATTAGTATTTAAAACCAACCAGTCAGCATCCGAAGTCTTCTGATGAAAACCCCATGCTGATATGACTTTCCATTCAGCAGGAATAGCAATAACAAGATTTAACAAGAGTCCCTCGAAGGGACTGGCGCTCTATTGGGTGAAACGAATTTCCAGGAATTCAAGATGAGACCATTTCTTCCTTTCAACTGTTGAGTGTTGAAACCGTCTCTGATATTCATCAGCAATAACAAGATTTTCAAATTAGCTGCTGTGGCACACATATTGGATGTCAGCTTGGCACCATTTTCATTTAGGACAAAGCTGACATCATTAGAAAGCTTTTGATCATCCATTCAGAGGTATTAGTGACAACAAGATTTGTATGACGGTCATCGTGGCAGCCATATTAGATGTACGACTGACACCATTTTCATTTAGGACTTGGTGAAAACCCCATGTCATAATGACCATCCATTCAGGGCAAGTAGTGACAACAAGATTTTTAAGAGAGTCGTCATGGCAGCCATATTGGATGTACAATTGGCACCATTTTCTTTTAGGACCAACTAGGTATCATAAGAAGTCTATTGGTGAAAACCCCATGTTGATATAGCCATCCATTTGGAGAGAAGTAGAGATAACAATATTTCCAAGATATGACTTTCCATTCAGGAGGAGTACAAATAACAAGATTTTCAAGATGGCTGTTGTGGTGGCCATATTGGACATCAGATCGGCACCAAAACAAAATTTTCAAGATGACTGCTGTGGTGGCCATATTGGATGTCAGATCACCACCATTTTTATTTAAAACCAACTGGACACCATAAGAAGTCTTCTGGTGAAAACCACATGTAATACTGATTTTCTGTTCAAGTAGAATTGTGATAACAATATTTTTAAGATGGCTGCCATGGCAGCCATATTGGATCTCATATTGGCACCATTTTCATTTAGGACCAACTACAGATCTTCAGAAGTCTTTATATGAAAACCCCATGCTGATATCACCATCCATTAAGGAGTAGTGATATCAAAATTTTTAAGATGGCTGCCATTGCAGCCATATTGGATGTCAGATTGGCACCATTTTCATTTTGGACCAACCAGACATCAAAAGAAGTATTCTAGTGAAAACCCCATGTTGATATGACCATCCATTCAGCAGAAGTAGTGATAACAATATTTTCAAGATGATTGCCATGGCAGCCAAATGTGACGTCAGATTGGCACCATTTTCATTTAGGAACAACTAGACATCATGAGAAGTCTTTTAGTACAAAAATCCATTTTGATATGACCATCCTTTCAGGGCACGTAGCGAGTAGCGATGACAACAGATGCTAATGAACAGATGGATGATGGACAACAGACCATCCCATAAGCTCTTCTGGTCTCTGACCAGTAGAGCTAAAAATGACTGCTGTGGTGGTCACATAGGACATTGGATTGGTATCATTTTCATTCAGGACCAACTAAACATCATAAGAAGTCTTTTAGTGAAAATCCCATGTTGATATGACCAACTATTTACATAGAGTAGCAACAAGAAGATTTTACAAGATGGCCATTGTGGTCGCCATACTGGATGTCTGAGCAGCACGATTTTCAGTTAAGACCAACTAGACATAATAACTCTTCTGGTGAAAACCTGACGTCGATACAACTTTCATTTCAGGAGAAGCTAAAACAAGATTTTCAAGATGGCAGCCTAGAACATATACTACTATACTTATCAATTAATTATTATTCTAATTACTGTTTCATTATTTTGATGACAAATTAATTTGCTTTATTCTTATTCTCTAAGTACGGTATTTTATAATATAAATCGGATTGATTGCTTTGTAAATACTTTTCTTGCTGATTAACTGTCTATACATTAAGCTGTTCTGTTCTATTCGTATATGTCTTAAACACTATTTATAAACTTATTCTCGTGATTTTATGCACTATAATACTTATGTATACAAACTGTTATTTTAAGATCCATTTTAGACTCTTTATATATTTTTCTGATTTAATTGTTTTATTGTACTTTCAACAATTTTAAAATTTGACTTCTTTTTCATTTTTAATAATAAAAATACATAATTATAAACATTCGTAATTTTTTTCTGTTAAATGTGACTAATGTTAACAGAAAATACAGTAGCATGTGCAGAAATACTGCGTACGAAACATCCCGCTTTTTCCAAGGGGTGTGGTGTGTTTAAGATCGAATTTGTAAGTGTTAGTTTGTTTTACTCTATTCAAACTGGCCAAAGTTAAACAATTTTTATTATCAAAATATACTTTATTCTTGTAAATCACTTCCAAAGGTTTAAAACTGAATCATAGAAAGATATTATTATTATTATTATTATTATTATTATTATTATTTATCCTCATATATCTTTGCAGGGTCAAACAATGTATAGAGGCAGGAAACAGTCAGTCCATTTCCATAACAACAGTGATTCACAACCATTATAATCTCCCTTGGACAACACATAAAAGTTATCACTTAGAAAAAGATGAAAACAATAATAAGGAATACTGAACGCTATCTCATCTGTTTGTCCGAAAACAATATGGCCGAAGGCACAATGCCTTGTGGGTAAATGACATCATATAATATTTAAAGAACATGAGGGGCTCGCTAAACAACGCTATTAGACTAATTAACTGACTTAAAAGGTCTATGCTAGAGGGCAATTCAGGTGAAACAGTCACCCCAGTGCCTGTCACAGTCCCCAACCACGGCAAGAAAGCAAAGTTGACTTCATCTTGTCTTGATTTGACATCACCCCACTCACTTTTGGCCACTGAAAGTTTTTGTATTCTGAGTACAATATCAACTTTTGCATCTTTTATTGGTTCAAAGAGTAATGTAAAATAGTTTCAACATATTTTTTCATGTTTTCAGATCAACTTTGACGTCAATATAATCGTTATTTATGTCTGCAATTATGTTTCGATCTACAAGATTCCTGCCATAAAATTTACAAATGAAACTTAAGAAATGAGTGAAAATCCATGCATTTGTAGCCAAAATATGAGCAAATTATTACACTTTGGAGGTTTATACACTGATTTGTTGCAAAATTAAAAAAGTTTATTTCATATTACATCTTGTAAAAGCAGGAAGAGAGAAGTTTTAGCTCAATATATGTCCCCTGTTTTTGACGTATACTATTTTTGAAGTTACCATCTTTGTTACCGTCTTGAACAAAAACCAAGTCATACAACAATTCTGCTGAAGCAAACTAAGAAAAATTGTAATATTTTCATAAAAAGGAGTTGTTCTTTTGTTTTTACATTATTTGGCTCAAAGGAGTAGTAAAACGGTAACATAAAGAATTCCAACTCCTCTACACTCAATTCTCCCCATTTGCATACCACTTCACAATAGTCAGGCAGTGGAGATAAGTTATTAAGTGCAAAAATTTGTGTCCAGTGTGGACCATGACATAGGGATGTATAAAGGTGCATACCATGAAAGAGACTGTGAAATGTGAACTGAAATCTGAATGCTGACATTTGAAAGGGAAATTTTTCATAGATCACTGAAGCATACTATCTTGGTGTCATCTGATTGGATATTACAATCTGGAAGCACAGCTTCTGGCATTTTTAATCACAACGGTCATTTAGAAAATCGTTCTGAAGTTATGCTAACTTTTACTTTATACTTTCAAGCTGTCACTAACAAGCTGGTTAGATATTTCATCGTCAGCATTTGAGTGTTTGGTCTTTACTGGCACAGCAACACAAGTAGGTTATTTATTGCCAAGGCAATCGAAGCAAAGTGCCTTGCCCAAGAACACACCACAATAACTGACCCAGGCTGATCCAATGGTAGGATTCAAACCTGCACTCTAAACACTGTACCACCATGGCTCCCGTCTCCAAAAGTCACTTCTTACAACAGGCGAGAAGGGCACATCTGGCCTATTCTACATCCCCGAGCCCATGGAGGGATTCAGCTCTTCCGAATAGTGCTATAAAACAAAAGGCTTCTGAAAATTTGGAAAGTGAAAACCAACAAAACTCAATAAAGTGTTGAATCAAAATGACTTTTTTTTACATATTCAAAATTACATGGGATTTTGGCATTGCTCATTGTGTAAAAGTGCTGATAAAAACATTGCTTTCTTTCTATAAGTAATAACCATAATTATCCAGATTTATTGAATTTGCTCAAATTTCTGAGTCATACAATTAAAACAAATTGGCACAATACAAAATTAAATAATCAAGTACGACACAATACACATTAATTTTTTATTAATTTTATCCAGCCATCCATCAACAGGAATACATATATCAGGGTCTATTCAAGGTCAGGAATTGCATGATTCATTCTTTTCTAAAAAGATGAGATAAAAAAAATCAAAAAAAATCAGTGACAATTATATTTTCAAACTTTACCTTTATTTTTTCATTAAATCCCTCCAATGATCAGAAAATCCCTCTTTTTAAAAATGGAATGGGGAATTTCCTTCCTACATTTCTGTTCTACAACAGACCCCGATTCATACAGACATACTTTCGAAAAATGTACACCCAGATCTGCCATTACATCATTCACTGTCAGAGAAGTGTCTACACTGTTCCATCTATCCATGATATGAAGTGAATAGTGTAAGATCTGGTCTTGCTGTTAAAAATTATTTTAACTGACAGTAATGCTGCTTTCTTCTTGAATTTAGAAGGCACGAATTAAGTATAAAGACAGGGATCAGATATAAATCAAATGTTACATGTCTACTTGGCTTCAAAACAGCCATCTACATTAAAGCCAAACATTCTGCCACATATACTGTAGGAAAAGTTGTTCTTAACTAAACAATAAATAAATGTCTTCACTTTTGTTGGACTGGTTCCATTATTTATTTTAAGCAGGAAGTCTATTTCTTAGACACAACTGTGATAATTCATACTTGAGATTTCAGTATAAGCAATACATGAATGATTTACGCACACAAAAATAACAGCTTAATGGTTCTTAGGTAATTGTGAGTGATGTAAAAATGGAAGTTGTGCAGAAACATACAAAAACAAGAGTACCTCGAAGGGACTAAATGCTCTACTGGCCTAAAAGAATTCCCAGGAATCCAAGATAAGACAATTTATTTTCTTTTTTTTAACTGCTGACAGACCTGCCAACCATAACAAAACCTTCCCAGTAAGGCATTCTACATTTTTCCTTAAGTTGGACCAATTTTCAGTAAGGTGTAATAAAATATAATGTACTACTTTTGCAGACTTGGAAAATATGTATTTGAAAAGTTCAGAAGTGTAATCTGATGCATCAATAGCAACATTATGTTCAACTAAATGTTCATAAAGTACACTTAGACCTTAATGATCTCCAGTTCAATTTATGAAGCTTCAGTTCCTAACCCCATGGAACTCAATGGCTTCTTGCTAGATATCTCAACTTTACATAATCTTTTTTGATTTTTTTTTATAGCTTCACATGGCAGCGGCAATTATCCATCCCTGCATGAGATATATTCAAATCAACATGACAATGATGTCCAAAAAACATAATTGTTGCCTTTCCTGCTTTTTTCCCCAAGAATCTGAATATTACTTTTTATGCTTCTGTGCTGAATGTTTTAACTTTTTAAGCAGCTGACTGCCACTTTTGCCTCCAATGTCTTTTCATTTGTTGGATGACCTTTCTAGATAATGCTATAAGCAACAGTTTGATAGTGCACGCGTTTTAGATGAAAAACATATTAATGCATCCACGTGTTTTACATGAAAAACATATGAATGCATGCAAGGTACTCCTGTAAAATTAATCTGGTTCCCTTACCAACTCCATTGGATCTAATATGAAAAACCAGATCAGATCCAAACCCGGACAAGCTATTATCTGGATTTAACCACAATGATCATATTTTTGTATTGATTGATGTTATTCTGTAAGTCCGTATTTTAAGGATCACTTCATTAAGACTTATGGTCAAATTGTAAGGTGGTCAGGTCTGTGCTAAGTGTTGACACCATCTCTAATATTCTTAAGCAATAACAAGATTTTCAAGTTAGCCACTGTGGTGGCCATATGCGATGCAAGATCTGCACCATTTTCATATGGGAGCAACCAGACATCATTAGAAGTCTTTTGGTGAAAAGCCCATAACAACATGACTATCCATTCAGTTGGAGCAGCAATAACAAGATTTTCAAGATGGCTGTCATGGCAGCTATATTGGATGTAAGACTGACAACATTTTCACTTAGGACCAACTAGATATCATAAGATGTCTTTTGGTGAAAACCCCATATTGATATGGCCATCCATTCAAGAGGTGTAGCGATAACAATATTTTCAGGATGGCCACCATGGATCAGCATCATTTTCATTTAAGACCAACTAGCCATAATCATAAGAAGTCTTCTGATGAAGACCCAATGTTGGTATGACCATCCATCTAGGAGAAGTGAAGATAAGATTTTCAAGATGGCTACCATGGCAGCCATACTGGAGTTAAGATCAGTACCATTTTCATTTAGGACCAACCATACAGCATAAGAAGTCGTCTGGTGAAAACACCATGTCTATATGACTTTTCTTTAAAGAGGAGTAGCGATAACAAGATTTTCAATATGGCTGCTGTGGTAGCCAGATTGGATGTCAGCATCATTTTCATTTAACCAACTAAACATCACAAGAAGTCTTTCAGTGAAAACCCCATGGTGATATGACCATTCATGAGGAGTAGAGTTAGCACGATTTTTAAGATGGCTGCTGTGGCAGCCATATTGGCTGTCTGAGTATTATGATTTTTATTTAGGCCCAACTAGACCTTGGGATGAATGTGTATGAGTAAAGTTTCATGGAAATCTTCCATTAGGTTTAGTAGCGGTAACAAATTTGTGCCAACAGACATACAGAAGTGGATGTAAGACAACAGATGACTGACAACATAAACTCTTCTGGTGCATGACAAATCAAGCTAAAAATTATTCAGTAAACCAAAACCCCTCTACTCTGAAAATCAGACCAAATTTTCAGTAGCAAATATCATTTGTACATTGTTTTGAACTTCATAAAACTGAAACTACCTGAAAACATGGCCAGGTAGTTGCCACATGCTGCCACATCCAAGTTATGATGTCAACCAACAGTACAGAAATAGCCTAGGACAATGGTTCTGAAACTTTTTGCACCTGCTGCCCACTTCTGGGTATTCTATGTCTGGCTAATATATGACCTGCAGCAAGCCCACTGCCCACAAATGGCCACTGCCCATAGTTTGAAAACCTATGACCTAGGGCAATGCATAAAGCAAAACAAACCGTGGCTCAGCACTGGCACATATTACTAAGGCCAATGTAAACAATCAGTAGTCTTTACACATGGCTTAAGGGACAGCTTTCAAAGTCAATCATTTGTAATACAGTGCCAGTGGCTGTGCAAATCAAAGAAAGATTATGTTTATTTGCCAATCATCTATGTCCAATGCTATACACCTAAATAATCCTCTTTCAACTGGCTTTTGAACTTAAAACAAGGCTTACACCCTAGCCTTTGACATTTTTGCTGACAAACTATTTTGCAACGGGTTTCTTTCATATTTACTGGCTAGTATCATTTTATCAATGCACATGTTGAAACAAAAGTAGTGAAATACTGGATACATATCAATAGAAACAAGATCATTATATTAATAAAATGTGCAGTAGGCACTGATCAATATACACATTATGTTATAATTAAAGGAACATAACTGACTGCATCTCATTTTAGGTAAAATGTGAGAACCACTGTACACCGAAAACTCCTTAAATCTAAAACTTTAACTTGGTCCCATGTGAAATTGGTCTTGAAATGTTTCAATGTAATAATTAAGGTGCTATTGTGTAGAAATACAAAGGGGTGGGTCTGACAATCAGGGGCTACAACTCCTCTATTGACGATGCATAACTTCTATGGGACTATTTATAGTCGACTGCTTAGGCCATCAATGTCAGTGAGGACCAGAAATAAAAATGCTAACGAGTTAAATGTTGAATTGACTGCATCACCTGGGTTAGAAATAAATGAACCCAAAGTTAACAGGGGAAACGGTGGCTCATTACTTAGCGTGCTGGACTTACGACAGAAAGAGTGTGGGTTTGAATCTTACCATTGGATCAGCTACCGTGGTGTGTTACTAAGGCCAGGCACTTTACTCCAACTGCCTCAGCACTAAATAACCTACTTGTGTTTCTGTGCTCTAGAACACCAAACAAAAGCAAACCCAAAGTTAATGCTTATGCAGACAAAGGCAAACCAAAGCAATGGCTGTCACATCTGCAACACATCTCACCAGGAGAACTGTTACTATAGCTGGTGCTGATGCCAGTCTGGTGGTTTCATCTTGGATTAGAAGACAAGAATCAAGTATGCAGACAGTGATCACAGCAAAAAGAAGTCAGATGATATTTCTCCCCTTCAAAGCAGCCATCAGCCATAAAAACAAGATCCAGTCTGATCTAAAGAATGCCCGTATCTTTGAAGCAGAGTACAAAATTTTCCTCCTGCTCAACCTTGTTTGCCAAAGACTGATTGTTAGGAAATAATGATTAAAGACCTGAATCAAAAAGGAAGGTTAGGCTCTAGTTGTTTCATATAAAGTCACTTAAAATATTTGCACAAACAAGTAACTCTCCTGCTTTATGTTGGATGCAGGGCTGTACACCATACAATGTTGGATGCAGGGCTGTACACCATACAATGTTGGATGCAGGGGTGTACACCATACAATGTTGGATGCAGGGCTGTACACCATACAATGTTGGATGCAGGGCTGTACACCATACAATGTTGGATGCAGGGCTGTACACCATACAATGTTGGATGCAGGGCTGTACACCATACAATGTTGGATGCAGGGCTGTACACCATACAATGTTATATATTAAAATTTTGGCTTTCAAGATGGAATGTGTCATCTTTGACTCTAAACACAAGTACATGTACATGTAGCTCTAAAACTTTTCTGTCTGCATGTTTGTTAACTTTTTGTAACTTTCTGTTGTTCTTTGATCTGGACTTCATATAGTCCATGATGTAAGCATCCAGGAAATCATTACTTTAAAGTCTCAACAGCTCACTTGTCCATAATTGTCCGTTCATAGAAATTCTGTCTTTCATCTGCACTTCATACAGTCCATGAAGTAAGCATCCAAGATCAGTACCGTATATACTCGCTTATAAATCAGGTCCAACTGCAAACAACATAGACCCTGATCTGCCATCGAATGATACAATGGCAAATCGGGGTCTATGTTGTTTGTTCTCCCGATTACTCCTAACAAACTGCATAGACTTAGATCTGCCGGTGCATTGTGCGATGGCAGATCTGTGCAGTTTGCAGTTGGACTGGACTTGTAAGCAAGTACGACAGTATTTTAATGTCTCAACAGTCCATGCTCATCTTTTCATAAAAATTCTATCTTTCATCTTGATTTTATTATATTTTTTCTTCACTCGTATAATATTACCATTTATTTATAATTGTTTTTAAATTTAAGAATAACCTAAGCATGTGATAAACAAAACATTTTCCCTTTTTACTCTTTTTGATTACCTCAAGTTTCTTTAATGATATATTCCACAAATCAGTCCAAGGTAACATTAAAGACGAACTTGATGATACTTCACAAATTGTTAGGAGAAATAAAATATGTCAAGGAGCCTTTTTTAATGAGTGAGTTTCTTCCTATCTATATTTGCTCAAATGAAGAGAAAAAAAAATATCACAGCTTTAAATCTTGTCTTAATCATACATTTACATAGCAGCTTAAAGTGGTAAAGTGAATGCATGCTTTCATTTGGATGCAGTTACATGGAGACATCCAGATAAGAAGCCTCAAAGTTGTGAACATTTAAGTTTCACTAAACAAGACATAGTGCAGCCCTTGTCCATCAATTATAACATAACAGCCATTCCAATGCACCACTGACCAATCTAACTGACCTACTGCGAGGGCAGAGATAACCAGACTGGTTAGTGCAGCACATATAAAATCAGAGTACACAGCACATATAAAATCCGAGTGCACAGTACATATACAATCAGAGTACAGAGCACATATAAAATGAGAGTACATGGTTACCATGTTATAAAGCACTTAATTGTAATATGAATTTGGATATAAGGCAGTTTAGGTCATGGCTCCTGATTTTTGGTTTTAGAGAGTTCACTTATTCCCCGACACTATTCAAAACATAACTTCAACCAAGCTGACAAACAGATAAATATAATTCAGTCATGTTTCAGAACCTACAGCTTACAGATCATAATTGGTCACAGGCAATTAATTATTTTTTGAGCTACTGAACCAGCCTATGTGTGGTGGTACATTAAATACCATATTTAAAAGAATGAAGATCAATGATTGACTGAAAATAATTACCAGAAAATTTTTAAAATTGTTTGAAGAAGCGTATGGCTAGGGGAATTGTACACAATAGTAGGCCTGAACCTAAAACCATTTTCATTTTATCACCATTGCCTCACAGGTACAACTGGATGAAAATTGAGAGATCTCACATTGCCAGATTATTTTAGTGGGTACCTACAAGAGAATTTCAAAAACAAACTGTGCAGCATATCTTTGTTATCATTTAAAATTTTTCCTTTTGGATAGATTGTTCATAGGATGTAAGCATGATTTGCCAATTTTACCATGAAGTATAGTAATTTGGCCTAACACCAACCTTACAGCCTATGGGAATTGAATTAGTTGTCTGTGCCCAATTAATGTTGTTACACAGCAATGAATAATTTTCACTGAGCATCGGACTATCTTAATCCTGACTGTTTTATAATTTTACAGGTAGTAAAGTTATAACTATATGGTCGACTTGTGTTTTGTTTATTACACCTGCCTGATGATCACACACACACACACATTCATGGAATTTTCAATAATTCTTGCTATACCACAGTTCAGTACATAATGCAGTTGGCATTTTGTTGGTTTTTTGCTCAAGGAAAGAAACACCCAACTTACAGAAGAGCTAAGATGTGGGCAGAACATTCTCCAATTATTCAAGGAGCCTTACTTTTACCTAATACCCTAATCTTGGAGTGGAACTCTCTAAAGACCTTTCTTGGAAATGCCACACAGACAAGATGATGAAAAAAGTAACAGCACCCTTGGTTTTCTGCAGCGCAACTTGATGCGAGTCAGCAACGAGGAAGTGAAAAACTCAGCATACTTCTCACCTGTGTGACCTGGCATTGAGTACTGCTTGACCTTATGGAACCATCAGGACCAGATAAACAATATAGAGATGGTTCAGAAGATGGCTGCTAGATACACTAACAACAGATATTGAAACACTAGCAGCATCAGAGCATCAGGGCCATGTTGGATATCTCCAGTGGGAGTCCCTACAGTCCATGTGAACCAAGGTCCAGTTGACTATGATGTTCAAGATTGTCAGCAACCTAGTAGACATACACGGACAAATATCTGACCACAGCTTCTAGTCGAACCGTGGCTAATCACAGCAAGAAGCTCAGATACATATATGCAGCTACAAATTCTTACAAGTTGGCTTTTTTCCACATACCATAGGAACATGGAACAACTTGCTGGCCACCGTTGCAGTAGGTCCCGACTTGGTATCCTACAAGCAGGAGCTATCCACCCTCACATTCTAATGCAGTCCTCAGTTACAAGCAAGGCCTAGTGATTCTCAGGGCTATGCTGGTTGAGGTACATTTACCTCTTCACTGCCACAGTAGCTGGATTGGTCTAAGTATGAAGGGACGAAAATGTTGCATGACAATCTTTCACTTTTTTCTACATTTCCTATTAACACTCTTCTACCTGACCTATCAATACATATTTACTATTATCTTGTTATCTTGACCAAGCACCACCCATTGTTTAATAGTCAAGTGTGACTGTATTAACGTATAATACAGATGTAGATGCATACGCCTATTTTGGGACTGTCATATACAAGTACCCTCTTTACAACCTCTACTTGTGCAACTTTACATGTCTGCAACTTTATTGATCTTAAGAATATACACTCGCCTTCTAAAACCTGAGCCTAGGGGCATTGATATTGGGCTTGGGTTAGACAAAGCAGGGCAGGGGTATGTGTGTTTTACAAAGACTCTAGTTATTACATGTATATGTGTATTGCCGAGTCATAGCTTTTTCTATGCATTACCGTGTATACTCGTGTATAAGCCTATACCAACTGCAAACTGCATAGACCCAGATCTGCCATCGCATAATGCGCCAGCAGATCTGGGTCTATGCAGTTTGTAAGGACTAATCAGTAGAACAAACAACATAGACCCTGATCTGCAGGCACATTATGTGACGGCAGATCAGGGTCTATGTTGTTTGCATTTGGACACAGTTTATACACGAGTATATACGGTACTTCTATAACTTCCAATAAATACCTCTCACAAACACTATAAATCTTTCTTGCCTAAACTCCATACTCTTAAGGCCTTTGATGCTTTTTTTCTAAAAGCATACCTTGTTAATGTTATCAACAACCCCTACAGACACACAGCTGTACAACCTCAATAAGTTCTACTGTGTAAAAGAATCATTGCACAGATACATGTACATGTATTGTGTGTACATGTATTGTGTCCAGTCAAGTTCCTGTGGGAACAATGATCTCACTTTCCTCAGAGCCATAATGATGCACTGGTTTGCATGATGCTACCATTTCAATCAATAGCTCACTAAGTCCTGGGGCTCAACTGTTATGAAGTCTATACCAAAAATTGGACACATTGCTTCCGATGATAAGGGACAAGATGGTTGCTAAAGTAAATTGGAAAACAGACAATGCTTACAACCAATAATATTGCAGTATTTGTACCATGATAGGCCCAGAGGCCCATACTGTAAAATCCCCTCAGAACTCTGGGATGTGCAACAGTCGTGATGCACCTTCCTGCATGTCAAAAGAGGCTAAACATGGAGTATGTATGTAGAAGCATTTTACAACACCACAGCACAATACAACAGTGGCTATATGGTGCCGACTAAAGGTAAAGTTAAAATCAATTGCACAAATATTTACAACAATAAACCAAAATAAATGTAAACATGAAGTACAATAAGATAAAATATAAAATGTGAACATGTTAAAATTTTGTAAATGTACATAAATTAAATGATAGAGGTAACAAATGTAAAGTCCTTTAAATATCTTTTTAGTATGCCAGACTCGCAATTGAAATGGTGAGGGTTTGAATCCTACCATTGGATCAGTCCAGGTCAGCTACTGTGGCGTGTCCTTGGACAAAGCACTTTACTCCAGTTACCTTGGCACTAAATAACCTACTCATGTTTCTGTGCCATCAAACACCAAACACCAACACTGTATAGAATTGTTGACAACTGTGTGTTGGGTTTATAACTGAAGAAGGCCTTTTTTTTTCTTTTTTTTTTTTGAATATATATATATATATATATATATATATATATATATATATATATATATATATATATATATATATATATATATATATATATATATATATATATATATATTTGCCAAAATATTTTAAAAGCTGGGGATTGGGCATATTATCAAGTACAAATTTATCGTTGAATAAATATGGTATATCACGATTTTATCTTGATTGTAGCAATAATGTGAAGTTAAGACCGAACGTTTCAATAAATCTTTCAAAAATTACATACCGTATATACTCGCTTATAAATTGAGTCCGACAGCAAAGAACACAGACTCTGATCTCCCATCGCATAATCCATCAGTAGATCAGGGTCTATGTTGTTTGCTCTACTGATTATTCCCAACAAACTGCATGGACCCAGATCTGTTTGTGCATTATGCAATGGCAGTTATGGGTCCAAGCAGTTTGCAGTTGGATTTGACTTATAAGTGTGTATATACAGTATCAAATTCAGTCCCATCTGCAGACATTGAACATTTCATGATAACTCTTGTTAAATGAACTCTGAAAATGGTTAATCCTGAATGATACTTACTGAATGGAATTTTATAATACTATTTAACTTAAAAAATGTTTATCACAAATTTAACTTTAAATTTTAAAGCTGCTGAGTAGGAGAACATCTGTAATGGTTCTGAACATCTGACAACTGTACCTAAACTTCAGTTTTGGAGAGATTTTTTAGCTGAATGAAAAGTAAAATTGAGAATCATTTTAGAAAAGTCATGTTGCTGACAGCATCTATACTCAATGTAGTTTCACCATGTACAGCTTTTAATTCACATGACAATCTACCAAAAAAATCAAGCATTGCAGCTGCTACTAATTACTACAATTCTACCAATCAGATTAAAATCAAGATCTCCGATATAACGGAGATCTAACAGACACTGATATGAGGTCATGTTCTGCTGGCCTTTAAATTCACCAATCAGATTACAACTTTCTCATTTATGAAAGTGAAAAACATAATTTGGAATATGTCGTTTCTTACTATAACTCTCCTAACACGATATACTAAGTTTTACTTGAAGAGTTACCAAAAAAATAAGCGGACAGGAAATTTGAAAGGTCACCAGAACATAAACCTTTAGGCAAAAAAACCCCAATATATGTGTGTTTCCAGTCAGCCGACCATCCCCGTTTCTCATTACCGACCTTAGCACCCCCCACCCCTCCAAAAATATTCTTTTTTATTTATATAATGTTTAAAAAAAAAAAAAAATACCAGCCTACCCTAATTTTAAAATCAGTGCAATAGGAAACACACATATTTTTTTTTTGTTGCCTTATTGGTGCCTGTTATATACTTGCAATAACTATAACTTGATTGTATTCAGACTAACTTTGTTCTTGTGTAATAGCAGGTTCAGAACATTTTCTTTTAAGATTGATATTCCAGCAGCAACTACATTACAATTGCTGGTATTAAAAAAACACCATTTTTTTGGGCACATTTTGGTCTTTTGATTCTGTCTAAATTTTCTTTTTTTATTTAATGACTAGTGATTACAAATGAAAACAAACATACAAAATACAAATGTGAACCCTATTACCAACTCAGATAGTTGCAAAACCTGTTCACTTTGCTGTATTATTTGAATTTAATTGTATGTTTACAATGCAATTTTATCAGTGAACTGCTTCATGAATAACAGCCAATAAATTCATTCCAACACCAAGCCAGCTAAAAAGACATGTAATCCAGTAATTGGTTGGAATGGGATGTATTTATTATGCTGCTACAAAAAATCTATAACTCTAATAGGATGGCAATTAGGTTCTATCAAATACTCCTTTATGAGCCAGTGTATTTGCAAGTATGCATGCAATACTTACTTAAAATTCAAACTACAAAAGTGTCCACAGCATATGGATGCCCTTGCTTAAAATGGTCCAACAAAGAAGCCTAATTCAAGATACAAGAGCAAAGTTGTAGGTCAAGCAGGGGCCAAAACTCAAATTTTAACAGTAAAAAAGAGAAACCTGAACTAGGTTTTGATTTAAAGCCTCAAACCTAATTTGGCTTCTGTCAATCACATCCCACAAAAATAACTCAGCAGAACTAAAATGCATGATTTATGCGCACAGTTCTGAGTCAAACAGGTATCATAACTCAAAGTTTGATGGTAAAAGGTAACCAAAGTGCCTCGAAGACATTCTGTTCGCTAAAAAGAATTTCCAGGAATTCAAGATAAGACCATTACTTCCTTTTAACTGCTGAGTCTTCAAACCATCTCTGATATTCTTCACGATAAGAAGATTTTCAAATTAGTTTTGGTGGTGAATAAATCGGATGTCAGATTGGCACCATTTTCATTCAGGACCAAGTAGACCTTAGACGTTTTTTGTTGAAAAGCCCATGTCAATATGACCATCCATTCAGGGTTCAGGGATAGTAGCGACAACAAGACTTTCAAGATGGCCATCATGGCAGCCATATTGGATGTACAATTGGCACCATTTTCATTTAGGACCAACTAGGTATCATAAGAAGTATATTGGAGTAGATATTACAATATTTTCAAGATGGCCACCATGGTGGCCACACTGAATGTCAGTTTGCATCATATTCATTTAGAACCAACTAGACACCATAAAAACTCAATTAAAACCCCTATGTCAAACTGACTTTTCATTTAAGAGGAGTAGTGATAACAAGATTTTCAAGATGGCCACAATAATGGATTTCAGATCTGCACCATTTTAATACAGGACCAAGAAGATATCATAAAAAGTCTTCTGGTGAAAACCCCATGCTGACATGCCTTTCTGGTTTTTTTTGAGTAATAATAACAAGATTTTAAAGATGGCTGCCATGGTGGCCATATTGGATATCAGATTCACACCATTTCCATTTAGGACCAACTAAACAACGTAATAAGTCATTTGGTGAAAACACAATGTCAATATGACCAGCCATCTAGGAGAATTAGTGACAACATGATTTTCAAGATGGCCATTGTGGCAGCCATCTTGGAAGTAAGAATTGGCACAATTTTATTTAAAACTAACAAAACACCATAATAAGTCTTCTGGTGAAAATCCCATGTTGATATGACTTTCCCTTCCGGAGAAGGACCTATAACAAGATATTCAAGATGGCTGCTGTTGTGGCCACATTAGCTGTCAGATCGGCACCATATTTTGCGGCGGGGATCAACTAGACATCTTAAGCAGTCTTCAGATGAGAACCCCATGCCAATATGACTTTTTGTTCAGGAGAAGCAGCAATAATAAGATTTCAAGAGGGCGACCATACTGAACATCATATTGGCACCATTTTCATTTACAACCAACCTGACATCACAAGTCTTTCAGTGAAATCCCATGTTGATGTGGTCATTCATTCAGGAGAAGTAGTGATAACAAGATTTTCTAGATGGCCACTGTGGCAGCTATACCGGATATCTGAGCAGCACCATTTTTATTTAGAACCAACTAAACATCATAAAAAGTCTTTTAGTGAAAACTCCATGTTGATATAAACATACATTCAGGTGGAGTAACAATAACAAGATTTTCAAGATGGCAGCTGTGGTGGCCATATTGGATGTCTGAGCAGCACCAGTTTTTTCATATAAAACCAACAAGACCTTGGAATGGATGGGTGTGTGAAGTTTCATGGCAATCTTCCTAGTAGTTTAGGAGGAGGAGTAGTGATAACAAACTTCTGGTCAATGAACAGTACAGCTAAAAACAATTATCTTTATATTGTATAATTATACACATGCAGCAGAGAAATCAAGATCTGAATAGTTTGAATGGTAACATTATAGCCTATTTGCTAACATTCAATTGTGAGCAGCAAAGAGCCCAATCTGCTGTCCCTTAATACAATGGTAAATCAGGGTCAACATTGTTCGCAATTGGGTGCACATTATATCTAAAAACAAGAATACTGCAAATGGCACATTATTACCCATCGTGTCCTATTCCTTACTAATGACCTTGACCTTAGCACTTGTGACTTGGCTACTGCAAGATAAGATGTGGACCTGGCTAAAGTTTCATCAAAATATCTATCTGGGTTAAAAAGTGACAGTCTCGATAAGGAAACAGGGCACCGACTTGCATTATCCCATGTGCTGACCTTGACCTTTAAGTAAAGAGTATGACTGAATAGGTGAGACACTGTCAAGTCAAGATAAACAAAAGGCTAAAGTTTAATTAAAATATCTTCATTGGTTTAAGAGTTACACCAGTGGGTTGGGTAGAGATCAGTGATTTATATATTCCTTTGCCATGACCTTCACCTTGAGGAATAGGGTATGGTTATGGTATGGGACACACTGTCTATACATGATATATAACTAGCTAAAGTTTGATTAAAATATCTTCAGTAGTTCATAATTTATCCTCCAAACTAGGATACAAGTGACTGAATTACATTTTACCTTGCCTTGACCTCGACATTAACGCAGGATTTTCATTAAAATATCTTCAATTATTCAAAAGTTATACTCCAAACAAGGGTTCAAGTCCCATGATTACATTTTCATTTGCCATGATCTTGACCCTGAAGCAGGTGGCATGGCTATGGTAATGAACATACTGTCTAGTCATAAAAAATACTTGGGCAAAGTTACGAGAAAATCTCTCCAACCATTGCAAAGTTATGGGCCAGGGCCGGACAAGCAAATTTTAAAAGATGGATGGACAATGCCATAACATAGTATTCCTGACTTAATACAGTCATTCCAAAATAAGAGTTGTCATGACTTAATACAGCCATATCAAAATAAGAGTTGTCACTGACTTAATACAGTTGTATCAAAATAAGAGTTGTCACTGACTTAATACAGTCGTATCAAAATAAGAGTTGTCGGAGTCCATTTATATCTTTTTCTGACCCATTAGAAATATGTGTACCTATATGAAATACTGAACATTACTCCCATCTTAGAAATGTCTGAACAAATGATGAAACAGCAGAAGGCAATAATATAACAGACTTTCTATTCCTTGCATTATCATGAAATGCTCCTTTCCATTTAAATCTGTACCAATTTAAAGATCAGATTTTTTTAAAAATGAAAATTATAGCTCAGTTATCTATTACCTATTTTTATTTTTCCCAATTTTTGTATAGTTACTCAGCCATTGAATGAAACATCAAAAGATTTCTAATGTCATATCTGAGTCAACTGTGTGGCAAAAAAAAACAAATCAAAGGTAATTGATCACAATTATAGTACAGGCATTGATGTTTAAAAAGCTTCTGATCTATGACTAATATAAAAAGTGTAGATGTATTTTACATTTAATATCCAAATCTTCTAGGATAAAAAAAGACATCATCAGAATGTAGATATTAAAAGAGAATGTAACTGAAATCAAATAAGGTTTGCTCAAATGTCAAATTGTATGACTTGGCATAAGATTGTGATTGTAAAGCATAAAATATTTACTTGTAATTTTGACTCTGAAATTGTTGGTATCAAATTTCTTGCGATTTAGAAAAACTGCCTGATGTAGGTACTTTTAAAATTAAAAGATAAATAAAAACTTTTTTGATAATTGCACTGATGAAGTAAAATGTCCTAAAATTTCTGAAAGGAAACTAAAATAATAAATATGTGTTGGAATACAAGTTCATGGTTTGGGAGTACACTGATGATTTAGTGAGGTCACATACTGTTGTTTAACAATACAATCTTTCAAAGTGGATTTAATTTAGTGGATATTCATTACTGATAAAAATAACGAAATTAAATTCTCCATGAATATTTGATTGTACAGTATATCATTGGGCAAGCACTATATGTGATGCTGATTTTCATTATAGTTACCACAGAAATTAGAGAAAAATGAACAGTATAAAGATTTACAATACTGTAGTATCATTTATTTTCGTGGGGCTCAATTTTAGTGGTTTTGTAAAAAAAAGACATTTTCGTGGGTTCTTAAATTCGTGGTTTCGCCTGTCAAAGTTTGCATATTACTTAGTGTTTAATTTCGTGGTTTAACCTCTACAAATACCCAAAATAAAGAATACAAAAGAATAAAACTCTGCCGATGCAAACGGGGGTCACTTGAATGTTTATAACATGACTTTCACATGTATGAGCACAAATCAAAAACCTGACAAGTTCAATACTGACACCGTAATTTTGTCCAAGTGAATAACATCAATGGAAGCTGACGCAGCCAACAACACAGCTGGAATTGTTTAATCCTGTAATTTGGGGATTATTTACCTGACAAGCATTTGTGTGTACATTGAGACTTGATTGACATGATGCTGATACAGTCGCTTTGTCCGAAAATCAGTGAAGTGTGATCTTTAATACTCTGCTGTAATTAGTGTATATACGTAGTGTTTCATTAATAAGAGTGCTTCAAGCAATAGTTCTAGTATTTTACAGGCTTGCTGTTCTTTTGGATTAAAAATGCATGCATAAAATGAAATGTGGTTTCAGGAGGATTTAAATTGTTTAACAACAGTTGTACTCGAGTGAAGAATCGATTTGAACAAGTATTTAATTTAATTTTCATATACTATTATTTTTTTTATTATTCTTTCTTTATTTTTCAACATTACTAGTGTTTGAATACCTTATGCTTTTTCTCGTTTCTCTCTATCCTTACCTATCTCGCATATCGATTTAAGGCACTGAGTGGAAATTACAGCTATCGGACATCTTATCGACACGTGTGCATTGAAACAATATAAAATGCTTTATAATTCTAATATTTTATTTCAAAATTACAGTATTGACGTTGATTTATGAAATAAAGTAGGTTTCTTAATCTCTAGGAACGACACACAGTAAGAAAATGAGCGGGGGGTGGGGGGGGGTGCCACCATCATCATACGTGGCTAATTTTTTGTTGGGTATTTAAATTCGTGGTTCGGGGCAACAACGAAAACCACGAAAATTGGTCCCCCACGAAAATTGATGATACTACAGTATCCAGCTTTACATTATTTTTTTTTAACCAACACTTATTTCAGAAATTCATCACCCTGTTAAAAGATATCAATAGTCTAGGGTTTTATCTGATGCAAGAACCTTCAATTCATGAAATTTGTGTACTGGGACCCCGATTCAAGAATCACAAGGGGCACATGGGACTCGGATTAGGCAAAATTTCCTGTCATTTTCCAATGTAGAGAAACCATTGGTTTTAGTTCCAGGACCAACTATTTTGAGAGCTAAAGGGTCAAAAGTAAAGCTGTCAAATATTAGTAAACATCTACCGGGTACCCATCGATCCTAAAGATCGAAATTGTATTAGGCCAAACAAAAAAATAAGTCTGTTTCGGGTCTTCCGACCAACCCTTTTTTAAACTCACCGATCCTAAAAAAAATTAATTAAAAAAAAAAAACAATGTGAAATCGCCAATCTGTATAGTTCGTGACGATCCAGTACCGTTTCAGTACATGCACATGTCAAGGGAAATTTGGAATTCTCGGCTTTGTTCACAGTGACATGTGTAAACAGATTTTCCCAACAACTGTGTTTAGTCTTGTTGCCATTAAATATGGTGAATGTTCCCACAGAAAGAAAGGGAACTATATGACGATGGTTCCCAATAATACAACTGTCAAGCAGTTATTTCAGTGAGAACACAAAAGCGTCAATTTTAAGCTGCATCAGCTGAAGAGACTCAAATTGAAAGATGAACCTTTTCAAGTCCTTGACCCGGTCTCGGATGATGAAATCGACATTTTAAAATGTCATCTTCGTGAGCTCTTCCCAGACCTAGACTTAAGTAAATTACAGAAAGCCAATACTTCAAAG
The DNA here is from genome assembly GCA_029931535.1 of Margaritifera margaritifera. Taxonomy (NCBI): domain Eukaryota; kingdom Metazoa; phylum Mollusca; class Bivalvia; order Unionida; family Margaritiferidae; genus Margaritifera; species Margaritifera margaritifera. The sequence goes on from JAQPZY010001697.1 coordinate 173,588, forward strand.
TCAGTTACGTACAAAACCTGGATGTTAAATCACTGCCGATCTAGGCAGTACACTTTCCAACTATGCAAGTGTAATTATACAAACTGTTGCCTGCCTGCAACTCTGGCTCCTGAAGATCTTCAGTGGTTGCCAGATCCACAACTTGATGAGAGTGGAGACCTCTACAAACCCTATAATGAACTAAAAGGTACACATTGAACAATTGTAAAATTTGATTTCGAGTATAAATATATCAATCCAGGTTCAAAAGGTTATGTGCTTGACATCTGCAAAAAATTATTTCTATATAGTTCAAATTAATTTTAATAAAGAATTTTAATGAAGCCAAGTGTAATACTTTCAAACTTAAAGAAAAAACTGTATTGTAATTTCATTGTCCCGGTAAATTAAATCAGATATCAAATTACATATTACACATAGTAGACACACTGTCATCAGATATTACCTTCTCATGTTGCATCCCCGTCACACAGTAACTTAAAATTTTCGATTTAATATCTTTGTTATTTCTTTTAATATATATAAATTGTGCACATGTGATGTACATGCAGTTGAAAAAAATGCAAAAGGTCACTGTTTTGGTTCAGTTCAAATTTAATATTGTGTTGTTTTTTTCAAATAAGAACAAGAATTTATCTGTTTTAAATATAAAAGCAGTTTAAGACATAATGTGTGCTATATTCGCCTGTCTCTCTTTTATTAAACAAAGGTGTGGAAACCACCAACAATAATAGGCCATCTCAACAGTTGAAGCAAAAGCCTGTTAGGCGCCCTGAAGCAAAGCACTCCTCTTCAACTGACGCTATGGCTACTCAGCAAGCCTCATTGTCTGGAGCTACAGCAATTGATGCAGTTACAATGTCCGGACCTGCAGCTAGACAATGTCCGGACCTACAGCTAGTGCTTCAGACACCCAATTATTAGAACAAGACATTGTAAATCCAGAGCCCGATGCTCACATGTGCACTGTTCAAAATGCTTGATTAATTGTAGTTTGCACTGAATATTTAAAGCCAAGAGCGATTTATTCCAAATATAAACCGACCAAAAGACAAAAAATATCACTTGCATTGGGTTTAAATGAATATATTTACAAGTGGTGGGCGCATTTTGCCCCCATCTCACACACTGTTCGGAAAAGTTATGTGTAGAACATCTTTGAGATGTAGAACACCAATTGAAGTTTCTTATTATGGAAGTGAGTTGGGTTGCAAAGATACAACTCCTATTGCTCATGTGAAGATTGCATGGTGATCTTGAATTAAAGAAACAATATAAAAATGTTCTTCCAATTTGTAAAGAGTGCAAACAAATTGGTAAAACAGCCATTGTTCATGGAAAAAAATGACAAAAAACAGAACTGAATTTAACTGAATTGCCCCAAAAATCGAGAAGGGATACATTGGAATTGGCGGGAATCCTGCCCTACTCTTATTATCGTAATGTTTTAATCAGACTTGTTGATCGTACATTGTTGGAATCATACCTTTCAACCATTTTCTGCCATGTGAGATAAGATTTTCCCTCATGTGAGATAACTCTATCTCATATGAGAACATGCCATATCATGTGACTGCACCATCTTTTCCATTAAAAAACATCAATTTCAACAAAATGATTTGGCAGTCATCTTGAAAATCTTGTTATCGCTGCTCTTCTTACATAGCTGGTCATTATCAACATGGGTTTTTCACTAAAGGACTTCTTGTAATGTCTAGTTAGTCCTAAATGAAAATGGTGCAGATCTTACATTCCATTAAAAAACATTAATTTCAACAAAATGATTTGTGTATTTTGATTTATATTTCCACTAGGCATTCTATAAATATATGAAAGCTGATATAAAATGTATGCATTTTGACATTATTATGCTTTATTTATAAAATGACACCACAGAAATTATGTTGAAACGTCACTAACATAGCATAAATATAGGTGCATTTTTGTGGCGACGGTAAACAACTTTTCACGATTTACTGAACTCTGCTCTATTAATATGTTCGAAAAATCATGAGTATCCATGCGAGATTAGGAAATATCACCTGCATCAAAGTCAGCATTTCAGCCAGGAACTCGACCGAGTTCGTCCCTGGCTGAAATGCTGACCCCTCTGGTGAGATTTCCTTATCCCACATGGATACTCATGATGGATTCTTAAATCTCGACTGGCTGTGTTGAACTTGAAATTTTAATTGTTGATCATGCTAGTGATATTTGCTACATAATACAATGCAAAGCAACGCTAACAATTATGTTTTGTTCATTTTGGATAGTATAATAAGATTTGTAAAAATGTCTAAAATGTTATAAACAGTTTATCATAAATATTAATATATATTAATCGTTGGCATCTATTAATACATGAATTTCTGAAATCTATAAAATGCTTGTAAAACACTGTTTAATTAATACAATATGCAATATGTATGACAACATATATATATTTCTATGTATATACATGTATACTGGTATATAACAAAGTTAACAAACAGTTAAAAGATATTTACACTTTTTTGACACCACCCAAAAAAAAAAAAAAAATACATGTACCTAGCGTCCCTATTTTTTTGGGGCAAACAAGACCAGAAACAGACATTTTTTTTTGGGGGGGGGGGGGGGCCTTACCTTACGGTAAATGTGTACAAACCCTTGCTACTAGTATTGTCCATGTCTATGTTATGAGTTCCGATGAGATAGTATCGTATAGTACTCGTGTTACCACCTTTAGCGGACGTAATTTTACACAAGTTGCATTCAGCACTATTTTCATCCAGTCGCTTAGCATACCCCCACACTTTCAATGTTTTACCCATTTTTAATTTTAAAAAGTAATTGATTTTAAATTGCTGCACTATCTTCTCTGAATACGGTACTGCGTAATGATTACCTAATGATATGAAATGCCAGGTGCTTATTGTAAGTTTCTCAACCAGCAGATACGGTCGCTCCTGATGTCGGCAGATATAATCGTCGATATGAACTTAGCGGTGTTTCTTTACATGAATTAAACGGATACCCTATGGTTCATTTTGTTACCCGGGTGGGTACCCCTTGGCATCTTTAGTCAAGAGGACACCATAATCTGTATAAATGTACCGAGGAAGAATCTCCTACTGAGCTTCAGTTTGACAGTAGGATGGTTGCTTGCTTCCTTTTAACAGCATTTTCAACACAGTATCAAGAATTGTGTGGGGTGGGAGTTGTTCATGTCACATGAAGTAGTTCCAGTTTTTTAGACGGGCGGGGGGGGGGGGGGGGGGGGGGGGGGGGGGGGGGGGGGGGGGCGGTATGTACCATATATATACAGTACATGCTTATAAGTCAAGTCCAACTGTCACATATTGTACCGGCAGATCAGGGTCTATGTTGTTTGTTCTACTGTTTACTCCCAATAAACAACATAGACCTATATCTGCCAGAGCATTATCTGACAGCTGATCTGAGTATGTGCAGTTGCAGTTGGACTAAACTTGCAAGTCAGTACATATGGTAATTGGAAATTGCTAGTGGATGATGCAGATGTCTATATCGGATTTTCAGCAAATGCTTACCGTATTTTCACGCATATACCCCGCCCACACGTATAACCCACCCATGCATATATTCCACAGAAATTCCCTAATTGTGTTAAATATATTTAGTATACCCTGCCCATGCTTATACCCCACACAAACCCTAACATAATCTCACATGAACTGACCACGTGCCAGCCAGCCTTGTCCACTGCAACAAAATGGGATGGGTGAATACCAATATGAAGATCTGGATAGATAAATGCTACAGAACAGGTGGGATTTTTTTCCACCAAAGTCACTATTGGTTTTTGATGCCATGGCTGCAGACAAATAGTCAACAGTGCAATCAATGGTTAATGTTGCTGGTGGCCATATTGCTGTTATTCCGCACTGAATGGGCCAAATGGATGACGAGTGGTGAGCACACTTTCATGCCATAAATTCTTTGTATTTTGTATTTTAATTGGTGTTACTTTAAATTATGTGAAAAAACGTTGCTTTAGAAGCTCTCGCATTGATTTATTCTCTTAAAAGACGATTGCAATTCATTTGTATTTCTATAGGTGTACATGTAACTACTCAAATACATTTATGCAAATTAAATTACCTATAAAATTTGCTGCTTACCTTTAAGGGGAATATTATCTCGTTTCTCTTCTAGGCAAATTGATAGCTCCTGAAATAAGAAAGGAATTCAACAATAATTGTTTCTGTACAAAAAGACAATGACACTGTGCAATTTCCATAAATACACCTCTCCCCTGATAACTCACAAACAATTAGGTCCGAAAATAAAGACCGCACTATAAACGAGGGGGCAGGTTAACTAGGGACCTCAAACAAATTATGAAGGGGATGCCAGTTATGCTGGACATTGAGAAAACCGGGAGGGGGGCTGTTTAATGGCTGAATCCTCGTTTTATAATTGCATTTGGTTGTCAATAAAGAGCTTTTTCTAATGAAGTTGTCCACTTTTCTGTGTAAATTACCTTTAATTTCAAGATACCCAACCTCTGAAAGATTGTTAACAACATTACTCCAAGACATTTAAACAACACATGTACTCGAAAACATTGTGTATTACATCACTGCTTTTTGCTGTTGTTGATTCACAATGAAACAATATTCCTTTTTTTCAAAAACCAGGGACATTTATTTAATGAAACACGCATCAACGTCGAAACTCTATTTTTTAAAAATGTATTATTGTTCTATTAATAAAATATTGATGCTGTGATTCATTCCAAGTAATAGTGAAACTTCTCATCCCTGTAGAAATCTCTGAGTGCCAATGGAGGAATTTTAAGTTCACTACAAACTCTAGAACCTGCTTCTCCATAATGAACTGTACCTGTGAAACAAAGCTTTTTATTCACCAAGTACTCATTTCACCCTGTTGCCTTGTTATCTTTTATCCCATCTGTGAATGAGTAGGCTAATTTAAGGTAGTTTAATGAAATTAGTTACATAATAATATTTATAACAGTGTTTGATTGATCAATTGAAATTAGTTGACCTGACACATAAATGTGACCGCTAGTTCTTATGCAGGTAGGATCTGCATGCCTTTTATCTTTTCTTTTACTCCACCCCCATCCCCTTTATTTGATTTGATAAAAAAGACAATTAATGTGATAATACAAAGCAGGTCTGCTTTTAAATGAGGCTAACAATACAACAAATACTTCTGCAAGCTGGAGATCAAAACATGGTCGGCACTTAATTAGGTTCTCACAGAAACACTCGCAGGCATAGCTGTGACGATAGAGTGACATTTTTCACAATTGGATACAAGATGGCATATTGCATTTATGATGATTACACGAAACCGAATTAAAAGATAGAACTAAAACACAAATTTCACTTGACAAAACTTATTTAATTGGTATTTACTTATTAAAGTGTTGCCATCAGTAGGTATTAATGACATTTTCATTGATCGAAATTTCATAGAATATTGTTATTTACAGTGTACTGAGAATGTTGTTCGGAAAGAAAATCAAACAAAATATATGACTTCTTATTAAAAGTTACTTTATGTCAGAGAATTTTAGTCTACCAGAGATGATAATCCTACGTATATCAACAGCAATCTGTGCAACACATGGTGCTTATGACTGGTACCCTGTTATCCTATGACAAATTATTCAGTTTTTAAAAATGAACCAGTAGCATGAAAACTGGATACCAATCATACAATAGCTTGCAGAAAATGGTTCCAATTTGTAAGGGATTTTCCTTAGTGTTTACCTTCACGAGTACAAGATTTAAAACAAAATTTCAACCTGCATTATCTGTTGAAATAATGCTGCTATTGTTTGGGTGAATTATTATTTTTTTTATCTGGTGAAGTACATTTTCTGAAATAGGAGGGATCTCTAGCATGACCATTGCAAATCATTCTTTAGCTCCATCTTTGCAGCCCTATTATATACATGTATATCTATGAACTCTAATGAGAGTAAATGGCAGTGTACAAACATCAGTGGTAGAAGCCAGACACATGGAGTCTGACCATATACATCTGGAGGGCAACACATAGTAGTAGGAATGACTTCCACCTGGTCAAGAGTGAGACAAAATATTACCACTATGCAGTTTGTTAGGAGTAATCAGTAGAAGAACATAGACTCTGATCTGCCATCGCATTATGCTACAGCCGATCAGGGTCTATGTTGTTTGCAGCTGGACTCGACTTATAAGTTTGTACATATGGTATGACTTTGTCTTTTCAAAGGATATACATTATTTTCAATAAGTATGAATGTTCCGATTCAAGTAATTTACAGTATGTACACTCTTGTAAGCTGAGTTCAACTGCAAACTGCATAGACCCAGATCTGCCACAGCAAAATGCTCTGGCAGATCTGGGTCTATGCAGTTTGTTAGGAGTAATCAGTAGAACAAACAAGACAGCCGTTATATGATGGTGTATTATGGTGGTGTATTATGCAATGGCAGATCAGGGTCTATGCAGTTTGTTAGGAGTAATCAATAGAACAAACAACACAGCCGTTATATGATGGTGTATTATGCAATGGCAGATCAGGGTCTATGTTGTTTGCAGTTGGACTCAACTTATAAGCGAGTATATACAATAATTATCTCAAGTTGTCTTTAAGTTTAAACACTTTTTCCATATAAACTGATATCTGTGTAACTTCTTGTGCCGTGTGATATCTGTGTACCGTAACATCTTGTGCTGTGTGATATCTGTGTAACATCTTGTGCTGTGTAATATCTGTGTAACATCTTATGCTGTGTGATATCTGTGTAACATCTTGTGCTGTGTGATAATCAAGCTGAGAAATTGGTTTTTCAAATAGTGTCTTCCGATTGGAGCTCTGCAGGGTTGAATGGTAAAGATTAATAAATTTGTCACGGAGTTCATAATATTTTGGGCATTCTAATAGGAAAGTGCAATTCTGATTCTACTAGTGTAGGGCAACAATTACAGAATCAATTTGATATAAGAATTTTAGAATTTTTGTACCTTCTGGTTTCAATATTCATACAGTGAGAACTCAAAAGTTGTTATGAGTGATTGTTTGCATTTAGACACACTGAAATCAAGATAATTGGCATTTTCAAACTTCTTCTACATTAAGCACAATAAGGCTAACTTGTTATTATTTGCTTTATTTATTTTTCAATAGTATCTGAGAATTTTTTTAGAATAAATGCCTCTTAGTTGACCTACATGTATATATATATATATATATATATATATATATATATATATATATATATATATATATATATATATATATATATATATATATATATATATATCAGCCGAAATGTTGTCAAAGGAACTTCCGAACCACAATCTACAGCCGCATCAATAGTATTCGAAGTCAATTTCCCCCCATTTTTCAAAATGCCATTGGAAGGAAGCTCAATCTTTTATAACACTTAAACACTGATCAATATATATTTCTCATTATTGGAAATCGACGTAACTCAGACTTGCTACCAACGTTGCTTGTTTTGTTATGTACATCAAATGTGAATTTCTTGTCTTCAAGTTAAGTTTTTCAAAGGTAACTTATTGAAGATATCAACCTTAGAGGCAGAAAACCATCTCTCACTTCGTGAAATCAAAATTGTACTGGAGCCACGGTGGCTGAGTGGTTAGTGTGCCAGACTTGTGAGTGAAAGGGTGCGGGTTCGAATCCTACCATCGGACCAGCATGGGTCAGCTACCGTGGTGTGTTTTTGGGCAAGGCACATTACTCCAACTGCCTTGGCACTAAATAACCTACTTGTGTTGCTGTACCGTAAAGCACCAAACGAAACAAAAATTGGACTAATTAGGGCATCAATCAGTTTTAGTTGGGTTATCACTGGCAAGTTTTTCAAGCATTTCAGTTTATTCCTGAAGGCAAAAAAGCTTAATTTGCTTAAATGACAAGTTACTTGCAGCAACTATTGGTATGTATCAACAATTTCTACTTGTTTATTGCTTATGAATAAACAAATACCATATATACTCACATGTAAGCTTATATCAACTGCAAACTGCATAGATCCAGATCTGCCGTCGCATAATGCGCCAGCAGATCTGAGTCTATGCAGTTTGTAAGGACTAATCAATAGAACAAACAACATCGATTCTGATCTGCCGGTGCATTTTGCAACAGCAGATCAGGGTCTATATTGTATTTGGACCCGGGTTATACATGAGTATATATGGTAGGTGTCCACTTCTCTTTTACTGAATATTACTACAGTATATAAACTGGACTGGACACCTTATGCACTGTCAGATAACAAGAACATGTCATTGGCATATTAGAGAAAATTTAATTTAAGATCATCTATATTGAACTTTTGAAACAAGAGGGAGTTCCTCGTAGATTCTCACACATTTATGGCAGTCACAGAATCTCAGAATGAAATGAAAGAGAAAACTGGAGCTATAAAAACAATTTTCATGGCTACTTGCCCATGACAAGTGACTCTGGACAAATGACTTGCCCTGACCAATTTTTTTTCTGGTCTGATTTATCTTCATAATTTATAGGTCTTCATTTTCAATTGTCTAATGTTTAAGCTATAATCTGAAGAGAAAAACATTTGTAATTATGTGGATATATCACTATTGCACTCTTAATGATTACTTGGATGAAACATAACAGTTAAATATTTAATATCCACCACTTTCTGCAGACATTTCCATGAAAATTTGTACATAAACTGTCCCATGCTTAGCTTTGTATATTGTTATATTATCAGTTAAAGTGTGTAGACTGTAGACAAAGGTGAAAATGTGTGTTGTGTGTGTGATTTTGTCTGTGTCTGGGCAGTGTTTAGGTCTGATATATTTATATATTTTTGTGTTGTAAATATTGAACATACCAGGAAGCCTCAAGGTTGATTTGTTCTTTATAACTAATTGTGACACCCTCTTAAAATAAAAACATTATTATTATTATTAGTCCTCTTGATAACTGCATATGGCACCTTAACTTCTAAAAGGACGCTTAATTTGCCAAAATATATATATCCAGCTTTAATACAAAAATCCATTATATAATCTGTAGTAAATACACATACCAGTCATACAGAGTGATTATAATCTGTAGTAAATTCTGATCTGAAAAATTGGAGTTTGACTGCAACCTTCTTCTCTTTGAAGACAATACACAAATGACAAAAGAAGCAATTAGTAGTCAAACTGATACTAAACACAACTTGAGCCTTACCATTAGTGTAAAAGAATTTTATGGCAATGTGATCCTAGTGCCAAGCCAGTGAACATTTCTGATCTCAATGCAAAAGGTAGAGCCACTGGCGGCTCCATTATGAGACAAGAAATGATACAGCCCATAATTACATGGAAGACTAGAGGATCCAACTCCTCAATTAACCATGATTTAAAGCAACCTTAGCAGAGATAATGAAGGACATGGTAATTAAAAGCCTGTGATGTCAGTCAAAATATCCACTGCTTAATTAGGCATAACCTTCCTTGCTAAACTGACCTCATTACTATACTGTTTACATACTGTAATGGCACTGTACACTGTATGTACATGAAGTATTAAGTAAAGACACCAATAACATTAGCTTCACATAGACAACATAATCAATCTGGATTTATCAACATGCAGTGGGGTGCATGCCAGTCTCATGACCAGAAGGGTGTTGGTTTCAAATCCTGCCATGGTATTCCACTGGGCATGACAATTTACTCAGAATGTCTCAGCACAATCTAACCCTTCATGTGCTGATGTGCCATTAAGCACTAATCAATTGATCATTATCAACTATGTCAGGGGTCCCCAACCTTTTTGTGCCCTAAGGCACATTTGTGAGTTCATGAGAGTGGCGGGCACCAACCAATTATCTTAACCTATTTTTCTTTTTCATTATTCATTATAATCTCTTTCCGTATAACCTCTTCCGCGGGCACACAAAAAACCTTGGCGGGCGCCATGGCACCCGGGGGCACTGCGTTGGGGACCACTGAACAATGTAATACACAGAACTTGATGATTTGTTAGTCTTAGTATGATGTTTTTGAACAAAGAGCACATATTCTGATTTGCAAGTGTATTTTTTTATTTTTGTTTTAAATCCTGTCTTTGGTTTGATGCAAGTATATGAAAAGTATCTTCTTTCTTTATAATATAAACTAGAAGTTTGCATCAAATTATTATTATTATTATTATTATTATTATTATTATTCGAATACTTGTCTCTGATATCCCTAAAGTCGAAAATTATCCTCAACAGTGTTTTGAGGGGCTGCATGACATTACTTGCATATGCACATCCAGATTCATGACCAAGATCATACAATACCGTATAGACTCACAAGTCAGATCCAACTGCAAACTTCACAGACCCAGATCTGCCATCGCATAATGTGCCAGCAGAACTGGGTCTATGCAGGTTGTTAGGAGTAATCAGTAGAACAAACAACACAGACCCTGATCTGCCAGCACATTTATGTGCCAGCAGATCTGGGTGTATGTTGTTTGCAGTTGGATGCGACTTACAAGCAACAAGTGTAGGGATGAAAATGGAATGTTCCATAACTATCATAAATTGTGCTATGAACCTAGAGTTAAGTGTTGCAGCATATTCGTCAACAATGAAGACTTAAAAATGACTAAGGTCTTCATGTCATATTTCTACAAGTCATGTAATAAGTATACACAAATCCCTTATTTATATAAAGAACATTTCAGTTCTATTGTTGACCTATATTTATGGCAGGAACAATATTCTCATTCATATGGACTGCTTGCTCTTATCAGTTCCAAGTATTTGGAATGTGTATCAAGTGTACTTATTTCCACAAATCACAAAAATACATTACTTATTACTATGTGTACATTGATAAAACACATCTCTGTGGTGATGGGTGTTAGGGTCAATCAAGCATACTTACCAAGTTACATCTACCTTTGATCAGAAATGCTTTACCAACTGAAGGATCTGATAAATAATGTCTGGTAATATCATTATAGCATATTTATGTATATAACAGCGAGGATAAAGGCAGTCTCAAAGGACTTCCCTGGGGCATGCTTATTTATACTGAAACAACACTTGTTTACACTAATACAGAACTTTCCTATCTTGAAACTTCAGAAAGAAACCTCATGCGCATACAAAAATTACTTAAATTTTATGTATCTAAATAGGACTTTCATCTACAGCACTTATCAGTAATGATTAATATACATGGTTCCTAAACAACATCGAGCAACTGTGCAATTTTTGAATAATATTAAAACTTACTTAAACCACCCAATGTTGGGATAAATGATTTTGGGCAGCTGATAGGTGGCCAGTTCAAAGAGGTTTAATCCATACTGGAATTGGGCCCAAAACACATAGGTTGCCTGCAGATCCATGTTTACAGATGGGCCAATAGACAGAAGTTTCACTGTACTATAAAACAGGTACCATAATATCTTCCTACAACACTTACATGATTCCCATAAGACATTTTTTCTTTGGCTGACACGGCGTCATGTTATTTTAGATAATTTATAATACTGCACTATTGTGCAATCATAATGTATTTTCTGTGGCGTCAAGCAGTTTAAATGCCATTTACACTAAGGCTGTCACGTTTACAAGTGTAAAGGAGATCATTTCATGTCAGCTCTGTAAACATTTACAAAACCTGCCTTCTGTTTAAACAATAAATGAAGTTCATAACAAAATGATGTAACTTTGAATCCCCTTCTTATTTAAAATGGCTGACAGTAAGCATGGCAAACAATGTCCAGTTTGGAAGTATTTCACATCCAGCAGCAAACAGAAAGGTAAATTATAACCTGTACTCTACAAACATTTTCCTACATTGAGGGTACTTTGAGCATATACACAAGTCGATTAAAAGTGAGCACATGGTCTCTTGCAAAAGAGTACTCAGGCATCAACTGCTAATGTAAGTAACTAATGCAAATGAGACTCTCACTGTCTGGAAAAAGACATGCAACTATCATAAGCGAATATGCACCCACCATGACCAACCCAGATGAAATCAAGGACAAATTTTATGAAGACCTTGAGTCTCTAACTGCAAAAGTACCAGAGGTTAGAGTTGGTATAGATCACCAGACATGGCCAGGTGTTATTGGCAAAAATGGATTTGGCAAATGCAACAACAACAGACTCCTCCTACTGAGACAATGCTAATCACCAACACAGTATTCTGCCTGCCAAACCGCAACAAGACATCTTAGATGCACCTATGCTTCAAGCACAAGTGACGAAGGCCATGAGAAGTGCAGAATGCTGGACTGACCACAGGCTCATAGTCTCCAAGCTCAATATCCAGATTCAGCCTAGCAGATGACCACAAGGCAAAAATGTGCCCAAAAAGCTTAATGTTGCCAAATTGAAACAGGAGAATGTGAAACTGAGATTAGTCGAAGAACTGTGCACCCATCTGGATACAATAAATACAAACTCAGAGAATGTAGAGGAAAACTGGGCCCCTTTCAGAGACTCTGTGTACTCAACTGCATCCAAAACCCATGGTCCCACCGCACACGAACATCAAGATTGGTTTGATGAGAATGATGCTGCCATACAGAGACTTCTGAATGAGAAACATCTGCTACAGAAGGCCTACACAGACAGGAATGACATGAAGAACTTCTATGATGCTTTGAAGACAACCTACGGGCCACAGTCATCAGGAACATCTCCAATACTGAGTGCTGATAGTGCCACGCTGCTCACTGACAAAGAAAAGATACTTCAAACATGGGCTGAACACTTCAACAACATCCTCAATCAGCTGACATCTATCAGCACGAAGGCAACTGATTGAATGCCAAGTGGAAATCAACATATCACTTGCTATTCCTCCAACGGTAACTGAAACTGTGAAATGTCAAAGTACTTAGACCAGATACTACCGGGTATACCAGCAGAAGTCTACAAAGCCATAGGCTTGCACATGGCACAGAAACTAAATGAACTCTTCCAGTCAATGTGGACTCGGGGGAACTATACCCCAGGAGTACAAGGATGCATCCATTGTCCACTTGTACACGCAAAAAGGCAACACGACAACTATCGAGCATCTCCTTGCTGTTATTAGCCGGCAAATTCCTTGCCAGAATTCTAATAAATCGTCTTGTGCATCACATCAATCAAGGGCTTCTGCCAGAGAGTTAGTTTGGCTTCAGGACAGGACATGGGACCACAGACAAGGTGTTTGCAGATCGTCAACTTCAGGAGAAATGCAATGAACAGAATTCTAATTTGTACACGACATCCATCGACCCGACAAAAGTCTCTGACACAGTCAGCTGTGGAGGCCTTTGGAAGATCATAGCAAAATTTGGTTGCCCAGACAAATTCAATAATAATAATGTAATGGTTTGGCAATTCCATGATCACATGCTCGCTTGTGTTGTGGATGAGTTATCTGAACCATTCCCAGTCACCAATGGAGTTAAGCAAGGCAGTGTGTTGGCCCCAACCCTCTTCAGTTTGACGTTCTCTGCCATGCTTACTAACGTCTTCTGTGACTATGACACTGGGATCGACATCTGATACCGAACTGACGGCAAGCTGTTCAATCTGAGGAGACTACAGGCGAAGATAAAGTTACAGGATGTCAGAAGAGCAACTACCAAAGAAGATCTTCTACTGCGAGCTCAGTGAGGGAAAGTGATCTCAGGGCGGTCAGAAGAAACGCTTCAAAGATTCCCTCAAGTCATCCTTGAAACACTTCAACATTGACCCCCGAGTCTTAGCAAGATCAGACAGGATCACTCCACCTGGCGGAGTCTCATCCATACTGGAGCCACAGACTTTGAACAGAGGAGAACTGCAGAGGCAGTGCAGAAGCGTGAGCAGCGTAAATCTCAGAACTGCAGCACGTCCTCTATCGATCAAGCAAACCCAAGCGGGATCTCCTGTCAAGTGTGCTAAAGACAGTTCAGAGCGTAAATTGGCCTGACCAGCCACTCATGTACTCACAGAAACCAAATCAGTTAGTGATGTCGTGGTCATCTTTGAACTTGAAGGATGAACAACAACAACAAAAACACTCGCCCAACAGACAATTACTGCATTTAAGTCACCAGTGTTATGTCTAAAGTGAAGTGACAGCAATGTATTGAAAAACTAGCTATGATGAATGCACATGATCTCTGACCACTCAGTATAGTTCAGTGGGAGGGATTCAAAAGTTTTGTGCCAAATTAAACCCCTTGTATAAAGTGCCAGGAAAAACGACAATTTCCATAAACGTTCCTGTCTGCTATGCAACTATACTCTAGCAACTTTTGAGATGACCCTTGATCCAAGCAGCCGACCATACTAGCGTGGAAGAAAGTTATGCAACACATATTTTTGCATAGGCATTAATGATAACTGACTTCCATATATCGTAACTGTTCGTGAATAGTGAAAGAGAAAATGAAGAAAATGTCTGCAATTGTTCACTTGAAAATTATAGGTGACTGAATTGGCATGTTTCTGCATTCTGTGTACGAGGTAATATTGTTGTGGACTTCACATTTTTTTTAACAAAGTAGTCATCGAAGACATATTTTGTAACTTTTGGTCCACATGTAAAACTGATATTTAATGAAATGTACGGACCAGGTCAGATCCAACTTAGCTGGATATGGAAGTTTAAGCTTGATTCTTGCTTTAATCTTGATAACATCATTGTCATTTATGGAATCTTTACAGCATATGAGCAAGGAGTCAATCCATATTCTGGAATACACCTTGTCTTGCTGAAGTTTCTCGATACATGTAACAATCATTCTGTGAAAATTTGAGCAGAAACTTAAGTTAACAGGTAAATAATGTTATCAAGTAATGGAAAATACTTATTTTTGGACTTAAACAAAGAGGGCTTTTCTTTTCCGATCAATATCCTTAAAGAAAACAACTCACATTTGCCACTGAGTGACAGTTCTGGCATTCAAGTGCACTAAACATATTTAAACAGAATCATTTCATGTTCCAATGATCGTGTAAACATTTTAAAAAATGTGCAAACATGACAGCCTTTATTTTCACTGTAATTAAACAAGTTAAATCTCACAAACTGGCTTTTAAATTATGTAATACAACAATTATAGACCTTTGTTTTGGTGAATATATAGTTTTATGCAATAGGAAACCTCAAATATTAACCTGTTTCAAGTTGGTCAAGGTTTACTGGTTCCTAAAACTTCATATTCACCTTAACAAAGGTTAATTATTGTATAACAGCAATACTACCATATTTGCCGGCCTATAAGTCGATGTGGAGTATAAGTCGAATTTGCTAATTTCGTCAATTTTCAATCCTTCATCCATATATAAGTCGATGCGGAGTATAAGACGAAGCCCAAAATGATAAATATTATTTTACACTATACTTTTCGTACTTTGAAATTTTTTAATTTTTTTTTTTTTTTTCACGTACGAAAAATTACATTAACATACGGTAAAGCAATTTCAATGACATAATCCATATATAAGTCGATTCGGAGTATAAGACGAAGCCCAGACTTCCGAGTCAAAAAGTATCGACTTATAGGCCGGCAAATACGGTATACGTATTTTTCAACAGAATTACTCTGTCACCAATCCTTCTCCGGTACCACAAAATGTTTAGAGGAGAAACCGTGAGAGAAATATTTTAGTTACCGAGTACGTTTAAGTGGGATCTAAATGCAGAAG
Source organism: Margaritifera margaritifera (assembly GCA_029931535.1). NCBI lineage: Eukaryota > Metazoa > Mollusca > Bivalvia > Unionida > Margaritiferidae > Margaritifera > Margaritifera margaritifera. The sequence goes on from JAQPZY010001697.1 coordinate 189,271, forward strand.
TAAAATGCAATTGGCTCAGTAAAACAGACATCTCTCTTTATATTAAAGCTCCAGATAATTTTTTGATCGCAGGAGTATGGTACTCAATTTTTAACCCAAGGAGTACCTCTCAAACTTTGCTGAGTAAAACATCTTTTCTATGATTTGACTTTTTTTTTTAATACCGAGAGAGAGAGAGAGAGAGAGAGAGAATGCCACCTGTGTGCTTTTTCATTTTTCAACTCTGAAATACATCATCCATTATCTCAACTTAAGAGTCCAATGTCAGTTCCAAAACTGATTAACTTAGCCTCAAAAAGAAGCTTGTAATCTGCATTTGTCCTTTACGTTTATACATTAAGGCTTAACATATGGAGACTGATTCTCCGAGCACATGGCAGTCTTAGTACATGTAATGCAAATCCTAGCATTTGGATGGTGTATTGCTAGTAGTTAATTACCACTATTATGAGACAACAAAGCAAAATGCATTTTTTGGAAGCACATCTTGTATGTTTTTTAATTAAAATTTGGGGATTTTTTTTTTTTAAATGATGTAATTTATGCCAATATATCTGACATCTGGAGCACTGTGTTATCTATCAAGTTTCAAAACTCTAGGACTATGATTTGAACAACTTTCTTTCATTGTCTCAAATGTGAATATTTGGTGCTGATATTTCTCATGCTACCAAGTCATATCTAAATATACCTGCAAGGTAATCGAACATAATACCTTGACACACATATTCTAGATACAAGACTGTGCTTTATTTTATAACTAATTTCAGCACCAAATCTTCACATATAGCAAAGATAACAAGAGTGATGAAAAGGTTGAATTACATTCTTTGAATTGTTAACCTCGATTCTTAAAACTAAAAATTTCCTTTTTTAACTGAACAGTGAACTAAACATTACATCTGCATCCTAGATTCCACCTGAAAATAACTGAAAGGTCCCTCTCAGGTTTTTCTTCACAAAGTATTTTGTGATGCATGAGTGGAATTAGTGGCCATGAATTATTGCATGCCCAATAAACATAAAATCACATGGTCTGTAATGGACAGGCCTGCAGACAAGTTCACAGTGCAGCAATCCTAGTAATTTACAGCATGTGGCTGAGACCCAGTCTGAAACTGACATAAACCATTAATAATAATGGCACTGATGTTGCCCCTACATACTGATGTACACCAGTCTGGAATTCCTGTGGGAGGTCCTATTACTGAATGACAGAGAAAGTATACAAAGCTCATCCAATCAGCATAGATCTACCACATTTTTTTGTTTAATCTGCAAAATGTGACCTCAACATGTACACATTATATGACATGAGATATGAAGGTACATGTATTGCTTTTCTGGTTGTTACTAGAGTAATGGTATATATCCACAGACAAGGCCATCGAAACTCTGCTCTGAATGAAACGGTGCCCCAAGTGAGCATCGCCTTTGGCACCCCACCCCCCCAAACTCAGAAAAAATATCACAAACTCCGCAAAATGGCAGTACTTTGAAGCACTTGAAATATATTTTGATTTATATATAACATTTTTTTTTTTTAAAAACCCTGCCTACCCTCATTTTAAAACCAGTGCAATAGGAAATGCACATATTTTGTGTGTGCCTAATATGTTGTGGTTCTCACTAAATTTTAATGCCCAGTGAAGGCAGAAAGGAAGAAAGAAGAAAGCAATTCTCAATCCACTGTTTGTTGCAGTAATATACAAATACATATATACACATCGATGACTGAGTAAACTTTACATTTTCAATAATTGCACAATACACGCAACAACTCTCCAAAATATTACATACCGATCACTGAACATCACCTACCAATATTGTCCCATATATGCTAATATGGCACTAAGCTAAACGTCCAAGTCTTAAATGCTAGATTTTTCAATCCTTTCACATGCAATGTTTTGCCCACTGAATACTTGAAATGTGTCCATGGGAAGTTTCCAATTTGAGTGGATGCACATTTTCTTCCCATTGACTGTCCATAATAAATTCATAGTTTTTTATGCTGACATTGATATGAATGTACCTGTCTTAGCTCTAGGTCAATGTATCTGTCTTAGCTCTTGGTCAATGTAGCAGTCTTAGCTCCAGGCCAATGTAGCAGTCTTAGCTCCAGGCCAATGTAGCAGTCTTAGCTCTAGGTCAATGTAGCAGTCTTAGCGCTAGGTCAATGAAGCAGTCTTAGCTCTAGGTCAATGTAGCAGTCTTAGCGCTAGGTCAATGAAGCAGTCTTAGCTCTAGGTCAATGTAGCAGTCTTAGCGCTAGGTCAATGTAGCAGTCTTAACTCTAGGTCAATGTAGCAGTCTTAGCTCTAGGCCAATGTAGCAGTCTTAGCGCTAGGTCAATGAAGCAGTCTTAGCTCTAGGTCAATGTAGCAGTCTTAGCTCTAGGCCAATGTAGCAGTCTTAGCTCTAGGTCAATGAAGCAGTCTTAGCTCTAGGTCAATGAAGCAGTCTTGGTCAATGTAGCAGTCTTAGCTCTTGGTCAATGTAGCGGTCTTAGCTCTTGGTCAATGTAGCAGTCTTAGCTCTAGGCCAATGTAGCAGTCTTAGCTCTAGGCCAATGTAGCAGTCTTAGCTCTAGGTCAATGTATCTGTCTTAGCTCTAGGTCAATGTAGCAGTCTTAGCTCTAGGCCAATGTAGCAGTCTTAGCTCTAGGTCAATGTAGCAGTCTTAGCTCTAGGCCAATGTAGCAGTCTTAGCGCTAGGTCAATGAAGCAGTCTTAGCTCTAGGTCAATGTAGCAGTCTTAGCTCTAGGTCAATGTAGCAGTCTTAGCTCTTGGTCAATGTAGCGGTCTTAGCTCTTTGTCAATGTAGCAGTCTTGGTCAATGTAGCAGTCTTAGCTCTTGGTCAATGTAGCGGTCTTAGCTCTTGGTCAATGTAGCAGTTTTTGCTATTGGTCAATGTAGCAGTCTTAGCTCTTGGTCAATGTAGCAGTTTTTGCTCTTGGTCAATGTAGCAGTTTTTGCTCTTGGTCAATGTAGCAGTCTTAGCTCTAGGTCAATGTAGCGGTCTTAGCTCAAGGTCAATGTAGCAGTCTTAGCTTTTGGTAATAGGTCGAATATGCAATATCAAAATAGCAGTCTGAGCTCTTGGTACAAGGGTCAAATTTAATGCTGCATACTTGCAAGTTCATATTTCAAGCTCTTGTATCTTCTTGCAAGTGCTAACTTTTCGAATGATATACAGCAAATCAATAGTAAAACTCCTTCAGGTAATTCAGCAAAATATATGTAAGTAAAAGTAAGATCAAGCGACTTTTTAGTGGCCTTTGATACATCTCAAGAGTAATTACATAGTAAGCAATAAAAAGAACATTAAACAAGATAATCCTTTGAATATGATAAGCATAATTTCAAAGTTATCTAAGTTTAAAATCTAATTAAAAACTACCATATTGGTTAATTTTTACCATCTGACCCAATAAAAGTTTTTGCAATCATTACTTTAGTCTGTTTATCTGTTTGTCTGAAAACAATAAAGGAAACAGCCAGACAGGCTGGTACCTACACAAGGGCAGTGATTAACTAATGTTTACTCCTTCATTGGTAGATACGCTCTATAGATAATTGATATGACCCTCTATCCAACAGACAGATGACATGAGACCCACAGGTATGTGTTTATAGCTTTGAGAGGTGAGGAACTAAATCCTTTCGCAAAATCTGGAAAATATGTACCTTCTATTTGTAATGTATTTCTCTCCTTGACTTTGTAACCCTCTAACAAAACCCTCAATACAATAAACTATCAGGTATCAAACTAGAATACCAAGATTGTAATAAAAGTCCTGAAGCATGAAATTAAGACTGGTTGTCCAGGTGAATGGGTTAGAGTTTTGACTACTCGACCCATGGTTGTCCCATTCACAGGTACACTGTGTGATGGCTTTGCCCATCAATTCTTACAAGTCTCTGTTTGCCACCAATGATGAAAGGGAAAAACAATTTTGACATCTTATTAGCTTGAAGCTCTTTCAACCATACCTATCCATTCAGAACCAAGGACTTCTACATATGGAATCAAATGTTAATCTCAGTCTCCCATCTTGTAAACAGGTGCACAGGGATTGGTAGGCACTTCTTCTGAAGGTGGTAAACACTCCCTATACTACCACACCCTGTTTGAAACATGCTTAGGTCAACAACAAAAAAATATGTTTTCTTTTGCACTGGTTTTCAAGTTAGAGTAGGCAGGTTAGGTATTTTTATTTTTTTTAAACATTATATATAGATCAAATAATATTTAAAGCGCTTCAAAGTAACAGGCAAAACCGGCTCAATTAGATGCAAAAATCAATTTTGGCAATGTGATTTTGTTTATAATAAAAAATAAAAAAAATTATTTTTTTTAATTTTTTTTTTTTTAAACATTATATATAAATTAATTAATATTTCAAGCGTTTCAAAGTACCTGGGCAAAACGAACTCAATTAGATGCACAAATCAATTTTGCCAATGTGATTTTTTTTATATTAAATATTTTTTTTTTTTTTAAACATTATATATAAATCAAATAATATTTCAAGCCCTTCAAAGTACTGGGCAAAACCAGCTCAATTAGATGCACAAATCAATTTCAGCAATGTGATTTTTTGTTATAATTAAAAAAAAAAAGGGGGGGGGGTGCTAGGGTCAGCAACATGAAACCGGGACAGTTGGCCGACCGGAAACACACATTTTTTTGGGGCCTTATGGGCAATTCAGAAATAGTTTTGGAGGTATACACCTATGCAGTCTCGAGCAAGGCTAGAAAAATCTACCTGTTCACTCGTCCCAACGAGTATGTCCCCTTGTCCACTGTCCTGTGGTGCATGCACAGAGTGTGTGACACAGTATCAGAACCTTTTGTGCTTGTGTCATTTTTTCTGATAATCTCTGTGCCCAATGGTAATCTATACAGCTGATTTTTTTCTTATTTCAATACTCTCTGTGCCTGATTTTACTTATTACCGTTAATTTTGTGCAACTTTTATTCTTTGCTTTTCCAACATGATTGTCATTAACACCAGCAAAAGTCTAACAGCACAGGTTTCGATGAGGAGTAAAGACCTTTCCTAAACAGACAGCAGATTATATTAGTCACTTTCTCGTATCAGCGGGATGAGCAGCAATTAGAATTTTAATTTCCCTCTCTCATTTTATTTCTCTTTTTTTGTAGAATTTTTCTTTGGTTTTTTGTGGGGTTTTTTTGTTTTGCCGAGAACTTGCAAATATGTGGGTGACTGCTGACGGTATTAAGGTCAAATAATGTATTCAAGAGTCCAAGGCTATGGTAACGGTTTTCCTGTTTGTGTTTTTTTTTTCAAAAGTTCTTACCCAATGTTATGCATGATGATGCAATATCCATAAGCTTTTTTTTTTTTTCATACATGAAAATAAAATCAAACTTCCTGTACCCAATCCAAAAGGTTCAATATTTTCATTACCATCTGACAGGACATGTCAAACATCAATATCCTACTGAGAAAAATTGCAATGCAATATGAAGTACTATAATCAAATAAGAGAGATAGAAAAAAAATTTTGGATCATGACTTACCGTTTATACTTACTTATAAGTCGAGTCAAATAGCAAACAACAGACCCTAATCTGCCATCAAATACTGTGCTGGAAGATCAGGGTCAATGTTGTTTGTTTAGCTAATTACTCCGAACTGCATACATTTATATCTGCCAGCACATTATGCAATGTCAGATCTGGGTCTGTTTAGTTTGCAGTTGGACTGGACTTATAAGTGAGTATATATGGTAAGCAATGAAACTATGCCTTGGTGAAATGGTACACAAGATATGTGCATGTGAACTAGCTTGTGTACTTGAATTCTAGTTGGTGCCTTAGTTGATAAATGAAACCTTCATTCATGTAAAAATTTATTTAACATTAATATTTGCTATTTAAAGCCAAAAATTCAGAGCAATCTAACCTGTATTGGTACAAAGGCTATACAGAAGCTTCAATAAATATTGTCTGCTACCAAATTACAAAGATTTGGAAAACTGCCTGATAACCTTAACATCAGCTGTGGTTAACCTTAGCATCAGCTGTTCTCAGTTCAAATCCACTCATTCATAGAAACCAACATAGTGTGATCATTGTGTCAGTGATAGTATGTATAAATCACACAACAAAGAAAATAATACAAAGTCTTTTAAGTTGTAATTTTAGAATCCATGAAGACAACAGCTGGACAATGATCAGTCTGTAAAGAATAAACTTTGAAGGCAACTAAACAATTTAAATAAACAAGTAACCTTCACAATTCTTACTGGGGTTTGAGTGCGTGAGGTGTGCAGCAAGAGTAGCTAGCATATATCTCCATTTTTTTTCTCTAATATACAATAAAACCTATCTAGAAATGACTTTCAAGTCAAGGAACCATCATCTTTTTGTGGACATTACTGTCCTCAATAGAAAGGTCAAAACATAGACCATCATATTTTGTGAGCAGGAGTCATCTATACAATAGTCAAAACATGGACCATCATCCTTTTGTAAACAGGTGTTATCTATACAAAGGTCAAAACATTGACCATCATCCTTTTGTGAACAGGTGTCATCTATACAAAGGTCAAAACATGGGCCATCGTCCTTTTGTGAACAGGCGCCGTCTATACAAAGGTAAAAACATTGACCATCATCCTTTTCTGAACAGGTGTCATTTATACAAAGGTCAAAACATGGACCATCATCCCTTTGCTGACATGCATCTTCAATAGAAAGGTAAAAAGTGTCTAGGACTTCTCCCATGATAAGCTAAGGGTGCCTTTCTTGTAAACTGTAATGAACAGTAGAGAAATGGGGTGGGGGCTTATCACTGAGAAAGGGTTTTCTGGATAAATATTTGCATTAATTTTGTCAACATTATGGATGGGCTTATAATTAAGCATGGGTTTAGAATCACAGCAGTGATGCTATCATGAGCCTAAAGCTGTATTGTGATATTACCGTCTATACTTGCTTATAAGTCGAGTCCAACTGCAAACAACATAGACCCTGATCTGCCATCGCATAATGCATTGGCAGATCAGGGTTTATGTTATTTGTTTTACTGATTGCTCCTAACAAACTGCATAGACCCAGATTTGCTAGTACATTATGTGATGGCAGATCTGGGTCTGTGCAGTTGGACTCGACACTCAGGCGAGAATATACAGTACCTAATTTTTTACAATATGGTTATAATATTATGATGTTTATACTACAAAGACACCTGCCTGGCCAAGTGCCAAGACCACGGTTACAGCTTGCAGAAAAAATTCCAGCGTTTTTCCCCCAATGATCATTGCCTCTAGACTGTTGCTATTGAAATCTTACATGCCTTGATTGAAATGAACTGAGCACATAGATGATCAAAGTAAAACATGTTACACTGTATTAGTGCTCTGTATTGCAGTGAATTGGAAACATGTGGTCGAGTGGGGTATCTTAAATCTATATGACATAGCCAATCTAAAACAAATCTACATGGGTGAGTGGGGTATCTTGAATCAATACGATATTGCCAATCTATTTTTTTTGCCGATATTGTAATCACATAAAATCCAACTATGATACACTGCTGCGGGATATATGATAACATGACCATATCAGAGAAATATGGGTAAGGCCTAAAAAAGAATGTGTTTCTGGTTTCCTGACCGACATTATTTTTAGTCATGGACCACCAGATTTTACCAATACCCCCTGAAATATAATGATAATGAAGGAAACAAGAATGTTGTGTCCATTTTCCATCTTTTTTGTCTCATTCCCAGACTGTTTCGTCTCATTTCTACAGTGATAATAATCATATGACTCGCATTCTATGTAACAAGCAAAGCTAGTAAGTGTTTTACCGATTTTGACTATGATTAAAAATTGGCACAGCATTGCAGCCTAGTTAGTCCAAGATTCCTCTGACCTTTCCCACCCAGTGTTAGATATTTGGAGAGTTATGTTCTGGTGGGAGGTCAGAGCACATCCATTACTGACAACATGCTGAAACCACATGGTAGTGTTAGTTATTTTACCCAGAGGCTATCAAAATTATTTGACCTTATATTTACCTTCTGTTTCATAACAGTTAAAACATATTTTGTAAGCCGACATACAAGACAAAATTACAATGTTCACAAAATGGTCTTTGTACATTGCCACTGCTACTATTGCTTGGTCAAGTGATAAAAAAATCTTGCGGCCAGTATATCTGATGGAGGAAGAACCCAGGAAGCTACTGGCAAGCTTTTTCACATACCCACGCTGGTCGAGCCCGAGACTCGAACCCATGTGGACAGAAGTGAGATGTCTGTGATCTGTAAAGGTGAGTGCCTTTGACCACTCGGCCACCTGGGGCCCCACAAAATTGGGAAGATCGTCACACATTGCACAGCAATGACCAGCTCTTGTTCAATTACTATGTCAATAAACTACTATGATTCTTGTTATATTATTTATTTTGCATGTGCATATTTTTTTCATTTCTCCAACATGAAATAAAATAAAGTTAAATAAAGACTTTATAATTCACGGACTGCTTAGACTTTACCGGGAGACCTGTATTATAGGTAACAACAGGACTACTTACACAGTGCATATCATGTTTAGCATCACTTATATCCTTGTTTATTCCAAAAATATTAGATGCAGATTTTGCTTTATTCGTTCTTTTTCACCAAATCTCATTCTTCCAGGTCTCATTTTAGCTATACATCCACTGCTGTTTTATTAACTTTGATTCACGCATGCAACATTTACCTTTTCAGTGATATAAGCGACCCTACAAATTGATGTTATCTATATGAAAAGATACATGTTTAATAAATATTTATAAATATATTAGGCACATAACCAGCATATATTCACATAACTGTCATATATTAATTAAAGAATGGTCATAATATAGGTTAAAATTCTGAATATAGACTAACTATATCATCATCGATCAATGTTAGTTTTGTTTTTCATTCCACTTTTCATTTTGGCATGCTGGTGTTTGTTTCGGCAGCTCCTTTTGATGATAATTGGTGGATCTGTCTTTTGTTTTCTGACAGAAATCCAGGCCAGTTAATTGTTTAAACCCTGAAACTGGCTTGAGTAAAGAGGGAATTTTGTCCAAAAGCAATGCCAGTGACCCCTTTGTTCTACATTAATTCTTCATGGCCTGTTGCTACATAATATTAGCACAATTACCCCAGTTGAGTAAACATGTACTTATTTAAAGTTCGCTTACATCAAAGCAAACTACCACTGAGTTATTATTGCAATTATTTTCTAAGCATTCTTTCTGAGAGTTCTTTATCATATTTTTGAGACATTATTGAAGTTTAGTGTAGTGGTGCCTATGATTCGAAACCAAGAGATGTACTTCATTCAGCGCAGGTTTAAATCATCAATGTACATGAGCTGACGCCATGATGTAAACAAGGTCACTATAAATACGAGCGATTAACCATAGACTATTTTTTATGTTGTAATACTGGTACCAAGTCAGAAAATATAATTACTGGTGACTTTTGACAATTTTAATGCAATAATGCATAAACTGACAATAGTAACCTATCGGTAAAGCAAAAGCAGGTGAAGTTACTGTCAATACAGTTACAACATTGTGCTAATGTTCAATGCTCGTCGTTGTCCGATGAAATTATACATATTTGAAATTGGTAGAACTGATAAGAAAACTGAGGAAAATTAAATAATATATTTTTATTTTTCCAACAAGTTATATTAATTTATAACATTGCCATCTAATAATTCATAATGACAGTCCATTAAAAACTGTTTTTTTTATAATAAAAATAACCTTACAATCAATAAGATACACCGAGCGATCAGTAGAGAAAAAAATGTCTTAGGTGTCCCTAGACTTATAGTATAGTATACAAAAATTCTATTAATTTGTGCCCCAACTTTTATAGGTCATAAAAAATTAGTTTTGAAAATAATTAAGGGTGTCCCAAGACTTATAGTGTCCCATGAATTACCATCATTATACCTCATGCATCTACCTCATGGTTTCACTGAATATTATGTTTTAAAAGTATGGGTTTCCCTTCCTCTGATTGGTCCATTTCCAGTTACTAACTGTAGGTACACTTTTAGACCAATCAGTGAAAGGAAATCCCATGCAGATCTAAACTTCCTTCCCTTTTCTCTTATCTGAGATGATGCATCATTTTCACAGTGGCATTTAGTAAAAATGCCTTTAAATTTGTTCAGTGCATGTCAAAGCTATCAAAGTTTAATCCAGAATAATATGAAAAGCACGACTCTGTAAGGGAGAATTATTAGCCGTTTTGACTAATGAAGGGAGGCAAAGGCGGCAACTGTCAATTATTGTCTTTATGTTTACTGTCTAACATCAAGCTCCTGTGACTCTAACTGTACAAATATCTAACACTAGTGTGCTTTGTGCAGGGATTGTTTTCCATGTTCAATCTTCATTTATTTTCTGCAATCACTACTCTGAATGTGCTAGGTTTTAGGTACACAAATTTTGGTATACTTTAAATGCCATACACAATCCATTTTATTTAAAATGTAAAAAGAACACTATTGAAACCATGTTTATTCTTGATACTGGAATTCACAGCAGTATGAAGAATGCAGCAAATGCAAAACTTGGAGGTGCATATATTTGTGGGGTAGTCTATTTACTGGTTCTGAAAAATTTATGTATTTTTTTAATACATTAATTTTACACTACTGTTGTATTGTTAAGAAATACACCTTTATCCACGAAACATTTGCTTTTTCCCCACACTGCTGGTTTAAAGATGGCAACAGGTGATGGTACCAGCATACAAGATAATTCTCTTACATCAATACTGTGTAAAGAAATAAATAATTTACAATATGATGGTCAACATTCAGTAATCTTATAACATAAAAAAAGAAAAGAAAATTAGAAATATAACAAAATATTTTTCCTACCTACCTAACCTAATTTCTTTTCAGGATAAAACCTGAAATGCACATATTTTTTTAAGCCTAAGTGAAATTAAAAATGTGTGTTCATACAAGTTGTATTGGACAGGTATACTGTACAAAGATGTCAAAATATGGAAGTGAATTTAAAAAATGGGTGTTGATACAAGTTGTATTGGACAGGTATACTGTACAAAGATGTCAAAATATGGAAGTGAATTTAAAAAATGGGTGTTCATACAAGTTGTATTGGACAGGTATACTGTACAAAGATGTCAAAATATGGAAGTGAATTTAAAAAATGGGTGTTCATGACTTTTGTAATTCATAAGCAAGCGTCCTTAACATGGAGGCGTCAACTATGATAAGTTCCACTGTTTCAATCAAATACTTAAATCTCTGATGGTGTAAGAGCTGCATGACAACTATAAACTTGTACATAATTAAATGTACTTTTTATTTGTTCAAAAAACTGAATCACTTTTCAATGAGCAAAAAGATAAATACCAGAAAGTGAACAGAAAGAAAATAAGATGTCATGTCATTCAAAAACATTCTGAAAGCTTGAAATAGATGCACTTTGCAGAAATCTGAAGAAAGAAGGAAACCATCATAATTTTCAAGACTTTTATCAATCAGACATCAAAGTTAAAGTCTCATTTGATCATAAAGTGACTAATTTGTTTCCTTCCAAAAAAAGTATGAACAATGATACCTCATCACAGAACACCCTGCATATGAACATTAATGTAATCAATTAAAATGTACATATAGTACTATATCACAGTATTGGAAACTGTGCACCTGGATTCTCTTATTTCAAGATCTGTAAGACTTGTTTCAGATGTTAATGACAATCTGCAGGAAAAGAAATGACAAAAAGTCACACACAAAAACGTAAATGAGGCAAAATCAGCCACACACTGTACAGAAATAAGACAAAATCAGGTGCGCCGATTAATGGAAAAATGACACGTGCGCATAGGTTTCAATACTGTGTACAGTATCTTTGGTCAGAAGTTGGTATCACACGAAACTAAATACAGATCTGAACACCTGCCATGCAAATGTCAGGTTGCATTATGCCCATTTTTGAATAACCTTCCCTTATCATGACCTCCCTGCTGCCCTTAAAATGGAATGGCTTAATTAGTATAAAGGCTGCTTGTGGTTATGAAGGTCTACTAACCTACCGTATATACTCGCGTAAAGCCGGGGTCCAAATGCAAACAACATAGCCCTGATCTGCCGTCGCATAATGCGCCGGCAGATCAGGGTCTATGTTGTTTGTTCTACTGACTAGTCCTTGCAAACTGCATAGACCCAGATCTGCCGGCGCATTATGCGACGACAGATCTGGGTCTATGCAGTTTGAAGTTGGTATTAAATTATATGTGAGTATATACGGTAACTCTACTTTGAAAAGACCACTAATGAGTTCCCTAGACCACTATGAGTTCCCTAGGGTTACCTCTTTCATCTTCAAGAGGGTTCAAAGAAGTGTGCTAACATTAACTGTATCTGAGATTGCAATTAAAATTCATGCAGAGTTGCCATTTATGTATGAGACCACATATCACAAAGATACAGCAATTAAACAGCTTTTTCTAACACTTTAATCTCTTGTTTAGCAGAAAAGTAATATTATGAAACTAGAGTAAAATTATGCAATATGAAACCCTAGTAAAGGAAATGATTTGATCTATGACCATATCCAAGACTAAATAACCCTGTCTAGTCCAAGTCTCCAAGATCAGTCTGCTGACAAGTGATGTTATAACCAACTGCCTTTTGAAATGAGCAAATCCTCCCCCCCCCCCCCCAGACACACACACCAAAGAGGGGGGTGGGGGCAACATTTTCTGACCTATATTTAATAAGCAAGGGGCTGTGGAAATCAGTGACTTGCTGAAGTCAATAGCTTGAATTTTATATTAATGTCGGCTCATTCATATGCATAACCATACTCATTTATTCTGTTTGGTGGCATTTTTTGATACCACTTTTATCCCATTTATTAACAGTTTTGACAATGGAGACGACAGTGAAATGGGCCAAAATTGTCTAACTGAGACAGTGAGTTACATGATGTGTAACAAGTACCTGACATAAAGATAAATAAACAGGCAAATGACTTCTGCAGTCACACCTATCCATATGAACCCTTGCTTATGAAATATAGGCTGGAAAATGCTGTCCCTTGCTAGGCAGCAAAATTTTGACATTTTCATAGGCAATTGATTCTGACATACCCATCAGCAGACTGGCATCAGAGACTAGGACTAAATCCTGCCATAATGAGCATTCACAGCCTGTTGACAAATATTCCCTTGTCAATTAGTATAAAATAAAGGTATATACCGTATATACTGGATTATAAGTGGAGTCCAACTGCAAACTGCAAAAGACCCATTTCTGCCATCACATAATGCACTGGCAGATCTTGGTCTCTGCAGTTTGTTAGGAGTAATCAGTAGAACCAACAACATAGACCCTGATCTGCTGGTGCATTATACATAAGCAAATCAGGGTTTATGTTGTTTGCAGTTGGACTTGACTTATACGTGAGTAAATACAGTACTTAAATATTTATAAAAAAAAGTTAAAAAATGTTAACATTGCAAAATTTTAATTTTGTATACACACAATGATTTACGGTGAGTCACTTAACGCATCAGACTTGAATGCAATAGTAATTGGTCAGCAATCCATCTGCATGTCAACATCACTACAGCTGGACTTACATACGACAAAATTGAAGTCTGGTATGTAGACTTTTACTAAAAAAAAGAACCAGTAGTAATAATAATGATAAATTCTGAAATTATAATGTTTACATATTCTGGCTCTGAGATGTGTCAAAGTCTACATACTGAATTATACACATGCACTCTGTGCACTTCCTGTATATCTATCTACTCCATAGGAGGCTGGACAAATGTGAAGTTTTCAGAGGGAAGTGATCTGTAAACAGCCTTATCCCCCCATGGATTTAGCCCTGGGTAATGAACTAGCCAGGACCACATGGAAATAATGCAGGGATCATGCTGGGCATCGCCAATGTCGCAAATTGTGATTTTTTTTCCAGATTGGTGACAAAATATACCATCTGGCGATTTTTTTGGCGACAATGTTTTTGACTGTTAAAACATGTATATGCAATCTTGGGTTTGGAGTGGAGGAATTCAAAGGCACCATGAAAGGAAGCCGCAAACTTGGGTATACAATGCACTGGAATCTATATATTGTTACATAAACAAATCCTTTCTTCATATTGACCGCTTATGCTGACATCTGGCCTGAGCACTGTATGCGGTGATACACTCCAATAGTCACGCTACCGGAGGACTAGCTACAATCGACCAAACGACCGCTAATCCTTTTTTTTGAGGGGGGGGGGGGGGGGAATGTACCAGGAAAAAATAAGTTTTGCTGAAACTTCAAAGAAAACTGATTACCTTTGAAACCCCAATCGTTCTGTATAAGTACGAAGTAAATGAAAAATAAAATTCAGTCTCAATCAGAACTATATACTGTAATGGGTAAACGTAAGTTAGACTTTTCGTGTTCATCATCTCATCCTAAGATTAAGTTAACAAAATTAACAGCATTAGGATTTAGTGCAAGTGCATCAGACAACCCAGTAACTGAAACAGATGTTATACCTGATAGTCCAACATCATCTACTTGTAGTGCAGCTGGTAGTGATGCTTTAAGTACAACACCACATCATGATGAACGGACACCGAAATCCCGAAAATTTGGTGACAGTTGGAAATTTGGGCGTGCTTGGATGAGATATGATAGAAAATTAAAACTGATGTTCTGTGATATGTGTATCAAGGCGCAAGTCGTCAATTCATTCACAACTGGTTGTGATATTTTGAAGAAGGAATGTGTCACCAAACATGAATTCAGGCGGTTTAAGTAACAGAGTTACATCTCTTAATTTTGCTCATTTATATTTAACTTTTGCCATCGATCCTGATGTTTCTTTTTTAAAAAATGTGTGTGCATATTTCCACAATTTACCTTCAGATGTCTTGATTTTGTTTTCACATAATTATGTGCATAATATTTTCGCAGAGATCTAGATTCTAAAGTACCTTAAAGGAATGTTATGATATCCCGACTGAAAATTTCCGAGGTTTTCTCAACAGTGTTTAGGGATCTTCCCTAAATTACAATTACGTACTGTTTTTGAGGGAGAGGTGGTCGAAACATTTGCTACATTTGGAATTGATACTATTACTGCAATAATTGCAAAACGGCGGCTGGATTTTTTGTGTGTGTGTGAAGGGGGGGGGTGCGTTTCATACTTTTCGGACAATCTTCAAGAATTTTACATTCAAACGATTAGGTCCATCCCGATTTAATATTTCCAAGGTTACCATTTATTCTCATACATAAATTGATTTTACGCAAATATATTCATGTAAAAGGCTTTCTTGCCCTATAAGAGGTCAACTATAAATCCTATACACATAGCAGCCATAGTCTCGATCTTCCGTGTGCTGATTATCTCTGTGTCAGTGAGGTCAAAAAAAAAAAGGAGAAAATATTATAAAGAAAACTAGTCTTGAACGGTAGTCTTTAGAAACTTTAAAAAAACTACATTGAAATATGTACATAGTAAGTCTTTGAGGCACACAACAGGATGTATCAATCAAACCCCTGTGACCCTATGACACTGAAATATACATGGTTCTCGTCTAGCTAAGACAGGCAGCTTAACATTCTACTGTTCAGCCGACACAAGAAATTTACAAATAAATACTGAGTCTGTAATAAACTGGATACAGTGTATCATTTAATATGATAAAAAGTCGATCAGTTTATACAACTGTTTAAAGACAATTAAAAGGCAAGGCAGTCAGAGATAACTAGACACCTTTCAGAGATTTATTGAATTGGCTCACAATAGCTAGGGTGATGTGTCATGTCAAATCCTTTGAGCATTGCTGCGGAAGAGCCCATTAGGCTAATTTGCATAGGTAAAGTACACTAAGTGGAACAACCCAATTTGGCTGAAGTTAAGTACATCAAAGAGAGAGAGCACGTACGAATATGAAGGAGACTTCGACTTTGAAACTGCATTCAGCAAGTGGGCAGCCGTAAAATCATGACGCATACTCATGTGACATTCGATTTTATTATTTTTATGAAACAACATTTTAATAGTGCAAAACATTATAAATAAGCATACAAAAGTCATACAATGATTTATTCTGTAATATTATGGTATTGTATTGTTTGCTGTCAATAAAGTAATAAATACTCCATCTTTTTCAATTTTCATTGCCTATTAAATATGGAAAAATACTTTCTCCTTGCTTGGCGACACTTTTTGAAAATTGGCGACAAAATATTGAGATTTGCGATTTTTTTGGCAACAACTTTTTTAAAGTCAGCACCATCCCTGATAATGTCAAGATACATGTCGGTGCTATGTTTTTGGGCTGCACCATGTATCATCGAGTGGGTATTTGGCAGAAATTGTGGAAAAAATGGATAGTGAGAAGTACATTAAACCATGTTAGATTGGATACGATTCAAGTCGTACTTTACCTTTTCAGACGGGATACAATTCCAGTCATATGTGCACTACATTCCATCTACCACTTCGCAGAAGTGTGCATTTAACTGTGTAATATGTCATTAGTTTACATGTACTTTTGAAAAGAAGGAAATAAAGGTAGAAGGTACACAAATGCAGTGACAGTCGAGTTTAAAAAATGCCAAAAACTGGTACAAATTTGATTTTAAAATTTAGTTTTAATGTTTGGAGATCAAAATGGCGATCAGTACTGAAGCGGTAAGTGATGGCAGTGATGTGCTTGCGGAATTAGTTGAAAATATAGACAATCTTGTGTGGAAAATTGACATTTTAGGCCGCAGGGTTCGTTATCTTTACTTCTTCAAAATGAACGGAGCTGATGATAACTGGTTATTTGAAAATTTGATTTCAACACCAGTTTTAGCATGTGGAGATCAACATGGCAGACAGCACTGAAGCAGCAAGTGATGTCGATACTGATTTTGATGAAAATATAAACAATTTTGTGGTGAAAATTTATGTTTTAGGCAGTGCAGATTGTGATCTTGACTTCAACGAAATGAATATAGATGATAACTGGTTAGTAGAAAATTGGATTTCAAAAGAGTTTTAACATATGGAGATCAAAATATGGCGGACTGTAAGTGGCAATTGATGGCAGTGATGTGGATGCCAATTTTGATAAAAATTATGACAATTATTTTGTGGGGGAAATTTATATTTTAGGCAGTGGGGATTGTGATCTTGTTTACATTGAATGAACTAAGTGGATGATAACTAGTTAATTGATATTTTTGACTTGGATATTGATGATGATGAAGACTTGGATGCTTTTCAAGCTAACAGGACATTTTGAGAACTTCACTTCTCATAAAGCTCGTCCATATACCGATGTTGGATGTGTGCATAATGTGAAATTTTACTGCATTCCTGGAAAACGATCAAATTAAAACCCATAAAATGGAATAAAAATACCGAACCAAATTGAAAAGATTTGTCAATTTACCCGTACGGATTGTTCTGATTGCTCTCCAATTCTCATGCGAGTAAATTTAATAAAATTATAACAACCTTTGACATTCTAGGTGGATTTTTTTTCTTCTCCTTCTTAAATGGCATAGAATTCCCGATATTTCATACACTTACATATAGGAAATAAAATGAATATTGCAGATAGAAAAATTGCATTGAAAGTAAGTTATAAAAAAATATGTAAAGCATGTTTTTTTTCATTTACTTTCAACTAAATTTTTTACATCTGAAAATTTTTGGTGAAAAAATATATATAACTTTGAAAAATTATTTGAAAAACTCGTCCTGTAAAGCCAAATTGACCAACATCACTACATTCTCTCATGCTAATACACCACTAACTGAAAAAATTTTCAGTTCACCACAAGTGTCTGTCTGATCGGGCTTCAGTATGAAAAGGGTTAATATTCTTATTTCATTGATGGCCAGTCATCACACAAAATTTGAAAATTCACAATTCATTATTACTTGTGTCTGGAAACAGGAAGACAATAATGACAATCTTGAATGGCCATCACGGTCACCTGACCTCAATATAATTGAAAATATGTGCGGCATATTCTCAAAATCGGACGAACAGAAGATCCCTGCATGCAATTAAAACTCACCAAGATCTAGTGAAATATGTGTAGGCTATTTGGACATCCATCACATTAGGATATATCAAAGCTTTATACAGCACCTTTCCCAGGAGAAAAAGAAGTTATCAAGTCCAGAGACCATATTTTAAAAATACTGAAAACCCCAGATAAGTGTCACAATTAGTTTTTGATTTTTTTTTGTTTTGAAGTTTAAGTGTTCATGACATCAACATTGTCAAATGTGAGTTGTGTCATTTTGGTACGTCACTGTGCATACTTATACTGGGCATGAAAAAACAAATTCCATTCCCAACTGCCATTTACCCCAGGGGAAGTCTTTACTCTGAAACTTACCCAAGAGGCTCAAACATCCCAGTGGAGGGCAACACTGGGAAGCACAAACACAAAATTCTAAATACATATAAAATGAGGTTTATTAATTGCATCCAAGTTCTTTGTCAGAATGACTCGACAATTCAATCAGCACAGACTCCAATCTGCTGTCACAAAGTGCTCCTGCAAATCTAAGTCTGTATTATTCACTTGAAATCATAAGTGAAAAAACAGTCTGGACTCTGAACTGCTGGTATTTGCACACTGTAAAAAGGTAAATCTAGATCTCCACTGTTCACAGTTAGGTGGGTTATACATGAGAAGAAACAGATAAAATAAAATAATCTAGTAATTAAATTGAAATAAAATTCACACAGGGGAAAGCTGTATGAAAGTCCTGCTCAAAAAACTTTCCAATTAAACAAGATTTAACACTTAACTAAAAAACAAAATTAACAAAATAAAAAACAACAAAAAACCTTGAACCCTGTCATATCCAACTGAGCTAACTTCCAATCAGCTAATGACACTGACAATATTGTAGCCAAGTGTAAATTCCCTGCTGTTACAACTGAGTTGTCTCACTAAGATCAAAGGCTCGAACAAGGTCCTACCTTCCTATTATTCAGTGTCAGGAAATCAAAACCACAACCCACTTGCCACTCAGTCGTGCTACCCCTGGTGCAAGTTAAACTGGCAGAAATCTGTTTTGCTTTCAAATGGTTTTGTGACAGAAGACAAGATATCCAGCAATGACTATGCTATTGCAAAAATTATGGACAATTATTTCTGATTTGTTTATCTCTTTAGTTTAATGATATGGATGTTCAATAAAACAAAACTTTTTTTATTTTCACTGACCCTCTTTCATAAAATGTCTCATGTTAAGTACAAAATCAGCTTGACATAAAATTTTAGGGAATCAAATTTACAGATGACATTTTTCTAATGTCTAAAGGTGACTAGCTTATTCTGAAACAGGTTAATTAAAATCAAGGGTGGATCAAGAATTTGTTGGAGAGGGGGTGTCAAGGTTAATTTTGTTAAGTTCACTTTGGTTAAACTATCCAACTTTTTCCATTTTTCAACTAAAAAAGTTTAGTCAACCACCCACCCCAAAAACTCCTCCAAGTCCACTATTGAAAATGTGTCTACAGTATTTGAATTTTGAAATCATGAGTTTTGAAAATTTACACATAGACATCTTTGAAGCTGTGACATTTTATGAGCAGGGGTGATGTGCACACTGCACCTGTAACCAATCTACATTCCAATTACTAATTTGTTACTATGCCCATATTTTTCTCTTAGTGCAAGAATGGGTCTTCTGGCTCCCAGAAGTGTATGGTTTTGCTGCAAGGTTATAGCAAATACAGCACACTGAAACAGGGCTGTACATATTATTTTTTCGAGCCACTTGTCCACAACACGTTACCTTGGAAAAGTGACCTGTCCTAACTATAGTTTGACTTGTCCCATTTTTCTAGTTCATACTTTCTTCATTTTCCAGTGACAAATGTCTATAATGCTGTCTTAGGGCAGCATATGTAACTATGTGGGTATAATGGTATTGTACTCTTCATTTTTAGGTAATAGATTATGTACTGTAATGTAATGTAGCAATGTCTTTTATGTGGTATGTGCATGTTGTATAGACATGCAATTTCTGTTTTTAAAATGAATGACCTGTTCCTTTTAATGTTTCAGTTGCCTGTTTTGTTGGAATAACAGCTCATTTTTTACTGTTCAAATTATCAAATGTAAAACAAAGTTTCTTAACTTTATTACCAGTCCCCCCCCCCCTCCCCTAAATGACACAGAGTGCCTAAACTTAGGGCATTCCTAGTCACTGATAGGAACCATCAGGGGCAGTTGGGAACCATCAGAAAGTAGACGGAAAGTAAATATGGCGAAAAAATGTCAGACAGGAAGAAAATTTAGGTTTGGTAGGGTCTAATCAACTCAAATATATTGATTTTTTTTTTTTTTTTACATCTGATACAATTCAAGAATGTACAAGACAAAATATCTTGGATCTGTATGCCAATGGGAAAAATGGTAGCTGCCATTATGTCCCCATTACTGACATACAAATGAATTTTCCTGCAGGCATACCGATCTAAGATATTTTGTCTCCTTGGGACTCTTTACACAAAACAGAGACTCTTAATTCAACTCTCGTATGGAAAATCATATGAAAAAACCTGTGCACCAGTCCAGAACATGATGCTAATCTGTTACAGTTCTAGTCCAGTCAGGCTGTTTTTATTCTACTTGACAGTCATCAATGGACTACGGTAATAAGTATCTTCATTTATTAACTTTTGGACATTAAAGACCACCCATCCATACTTCAAGACCACACAAGAGGACAATGTAGGTAATGAGAATAGGTAAAATGGGTATCTTACTCTTCAGTTTTTCTAATTGTTCCTTATTATCTTCACAAGTTATCTATGAATATTATTTCAGGAGATGATGAATGGCAATCTATGATACAGAATTTATAATAGGCTATGAAATCAGACTGAACCATCTGTTTAAGACAATACACAATATACATGTAGGCCCAAGAACTAAGATGTGTGAATGTTGATATATAACCATATATACTCGCTTATAAGTTTATAGTTTGTAGTTGACCATTGATAGCCAACATAGATGTCATCCAATAAAGAAAAGTTGTAGGCATATTATTTTTTTTCCCTAACAAAAAAGAATGCGGGGGATGGTGGGTGGTGGGGTGTGTGTAGGGGGGTGCACAGGGTCAAGATCTGGGGCACATAGGGCAAAAAAACTGATCCTGCGCTCAAGGTGCAACACTTTTGTCCCATATGCAAGTATTTCATGTTTGGTAAATCGATAGGCATTAAGCAAGTATTTCTGCTGATGTACTTTAGTGACTCTGTCAAAACTGCTTCAGTATTGTGTTTCCTAAAATTGTATAGTTTATATAATCTATCATCCCCATGTGTTCCTTTACCAAAGCCCAGCACAACTGGTAAAAACAAAAGCTCCAGCATTTGGCACATAATCTATGCTAACCTTCTGCTTGATCCAGATTAATAGAGATCATTAGAAGGCTGTATCTTTCTGATGCTAATTGTGTCAGGGTGTGGGGTTAACAGCAAATGTTGGCCTCATACATAAGAGGGATGGGGGGGGGGGAGCAAATTTCCAAGCTCTGTGGATGAAAAAAGAAGAAAATCAAAGCAGCAATCTGATAAGGGAGTGCCTTTGAACTAAATCTCACTCTTATAAACCTTCCTCAAGAACTTGGAATGGCAGATATTGTTGAAGAATTATCAACAGTAGGCAATACATTACCGAGAGGGAATGGTTCATGTTATAGTTTGCCAGATTGAAGCCAGTCTTGGTGTTTTTCCAAATTTCTTCCTCCAGTGTGCCAGTCAGGTGGGCATTCACCAGAAAACACTCAGCCGCTGAAAGATAACAAAAAAAACAGTCTAGCTTGGATTTTACAGTCATTTAACAAAACAAAATCTCAAATGAATTCAATGTATCACATCTACTTGTTGTGGCAATTCTCTTTCTTTCTCCAATTTCACTCAACTGATATTCATATAACCTTTGATACATGTACTTTTAAAAAAATGTGAGTGATTTAAATAATACATTCATTTTCAAATATAGCTAGTAAGATTATGACATTTCCAAATTTTGTTAGAATAATGCAAAAGTAACTAATTGACAATGTTTCATTTACATACTAATATTATCCTAATTATTCAAAAAGTCTGACATTTAACAAATATAATTACATGAACTCAAAGAAAGACAAGTTGAAAATTTTAGTAAAATCAAAGGAGTAGTTTCTGAGATATTTTTGTTCAAAGTTAATATTTTCATCCTGATTGTGGGAATTTGTGGGGGGGGGGGGGAATTTTGTGGGAACATTTCCCACATGCTGACCTACATACTGTAATATGATACAACTACTCACACCATGTCCAACTTGATAGCCCTTCCATTGGCCATAGGTAATAAAACTGGTAGGTGCTAAACAAGGTTGATTGACATGTGGGGAAAATCTATTGTGAAAATCCCCTTTCAAACATCCAATACATCAAGTATGTAGTTAAATTAATGATGTGTCAGCAGCACAATAAAACCTTTATGTTTATTTTACACCTAGGAACAGTGCTACTTCTTATCTAAACAAATATTCCCATTGTGCTCAAATCCATGTATCAATGCAATCCAGACATCTAAATGGTGTGTAAACATCAACTTTTCTTGTTTTGATATGGAAAGGTGTTTTATTGCCATTTGCAGTCTGTTCAATTCATATAAATTAATGAAAATGTTTTCTGAATAACCTCTGTGTCTCAGTCATTTCTACAAACATTCTTTCAGCCATTGTTCAGGGCCTTAATGTTTAAAACTAATCCAATTTCTCTCTTACACAATGGCTTTTATGCAGTCACATGCTCTTCTAGAATACTTGGGACTTCTGAGGTTTAAAGATAACAGCAGCAGTGTTGGCAATTTGACTAAAAATGCCGTTTGCCAGATGTGACTAACTGCAGGCCCTTCATGGCAGCTGTAGGCCCCACCATAACAGTGACAAAAAAAGAAAATAAAGAGTAAACAATGTATTCCACTGATTCTGCAGCCTCAAAGGTCAACATCTTTTTTATCATCATCATGATCAGAAACGCATCATCCGTATGCACCTCAAAAGGGTTGACAATACATTTCGTTACAGTAAAAAATGAGTCTTTAAATTGAACCTGCCATTGCTGTTAAAATGTTCGTAGCTTTCATACATTTTTGCTCTTAGTTTCATTGCTACGCCCTCCTTTTCCTCAGTTTGCTTTTGCTTTCTACTGGGTGATTTTTCAATATACCAGTAAGTATCTCCAAATTTACATGCCTTTTCAATACACAGACTGTCAAGATTTCAAATATCATTTACTTGTTGTTAATCACAAGCAGGTAAGTTTTTTGTGTGGGTTTTTTGTATGTGTTTTAATGTCACTTTTAACGCATTATTGGCTATATCATGCCTAGGAAATGGGGCCCCAAGTGCCTTTCCCAGGACACACTGAGCCACAATCAACCTGCTGGCCTGGGCAAGAATCGAACCCACGACCCTTGGATTATGAGTCTGATGCTCCACTAACTGAGCTACCGTTGCTCCCCTTACAAGTCAGAAAGTCATGAAAGAAAAACATAAACACTGTATCAAGCATTCTGACTGGACAATATTTACCACATTTCTAGAACTGAAAAGAATACCAAATTTTCCTATTCAAATATTCATGGAATGTATTTTGGATGAATCTGAATATCTGACGATGTTAATAAAGCTACCAAATCTTTTTTTTTTTTTTTTGCTGGTGCACCTTGGTGTTTATATACCCCACCCCCCAGCTGCATTTAAATTTTGTACAATTAACAGCTGCCTTTATCATATTTTCATTACTCAGTACCTACTTTTTATTATACACCTAATGTCTTACATGTATTTGTATGTTTCTGTCTCCCAATTCAGCAGTCACAGTGAACTAAAAGTCACTTTTCCTTTAATAGGGCAAGTTGTTAGGGAAAATTGGGATAAGTGAGTTAGATGCAGGGCATAGTCTACGAAGCGTGATTCAAGGTTATTTCTAAAAATTCACACCAAAATATTATTCACTAAATCACATACCATATATACTCGCGTATATGCCCATACCAACCGCAAACTGCATAGACCCAGATCTGCCGTCGCATAATGCGTCAGCAGATCTGGATCTATTCAGTTTGTAGGGACTAATCAGTAGAACAAACAACACAGACCCTGATCTGCCGGCACATTATGCGACAGCAGATCAGATCTATGTTGTTTGCATTTGGACTTGGCTTATACACAAGTATAGATGGTATATTAAGAAAATCCCCACCCCACCCCATCTCCACTTCTAGAATTGATCCTGTATACCTGGTAGGTCAAATTTTTTATGGCCAAAAAAGTTCATCAACAACTAGTATTCTGCTGGCTCTGCAAGTCAATAATATTAAAATACAGAAAATACTCATCATTCTTTATGAAATTATCAGAACACTTTCTTTCTTAAAGCCGAAAAACTGCTGCATAACTTCGTTAATAGCATCAAATGGCTTTCTTGAAAATAGGTAACTAATCCTGAAAATAGCTGATTAATACTTACTGAAGGCAAATCATCAACAGTCTAACCTGTCTTATTACATAGCCAACTAATGGAAAAGGCCAAAAGACCGAACTGGCTTCTTAACACAGGTGACCTCTGAATGAAGGTTCAACTATTAAACTTGGTTTTTGAATAAATATTGAACATCAAATACTATTACAGTAAAACCTGTCTTGAGAGACAGCCCCTTCGGCCAACAAAAAGTGGTCTCTCAAGACAGGTGGTCTCTCATAACAGGTTTGCACAAAAAGACCAGTTTACAAGGCCGCAATTCAGCACTGTTTAAGGAAAAATAACCACAATCGCTGTACATGTATTGTATTCTTTATTCATAGTTCTTGCTAAAATATTGCATGCATTCATCTGAAAATAATTTGATACAGCAATGAAGATATACATCTATCATTAAACATGAATCACATTTATATTTGAAGATCACAAGTACATGTATTAGCATATGAATTCGTTTTTAATTGACTCCTTGTCTTTTATAACATTCTGAATTTGAGTTTTACCGATATTCATACTGGCTGCTATTTTACAAGTGGTCTACCCTTTTTCAGTTCTTTCAATTAAATTAATTCTTTCTTCCAGTGATAGAATTTGTCTCTTTTTTGTTCTAGGTTCTGCCATTGTTATTACAAGACAAAAGGTAAAGATCTTCAAATTCTTTAAAGACAAGATACAGGTAAAGAATGTAAAATCCTTACAATATATGGTCAAACTATGTTATATAAACCAGTCTTTAAAAAGTTCAATATTTAATCATTTAATCTGGTGGGTACAACATCAAAAAACTTCTTAACTGAGTGCACATCAAAATACTTGTGTTTCAAGACAAGATAAGATTTTAATGAACTGAGCATTTTACTCCCTGGTTTGAAGTGTCAATGGGTATTTTGCAAATTGTACAACACGACTCATCCTTTATCAGATTTAGTTTTGGTCACAAAGATGTTCAACATGTGTCTGACAATGTGAATTACATTGAAAAAAATCAATGTCCCAAAGTACATCAGCAGGTAAGCAATGCTGCACCCAGAGCACGGGAGCGCGGATTTTCCCGCAATTTTTGGTCCTATGTCCCCCAAATTGAAAAATACGACTACTACTTTTCTTCAGTGCATGTCCATCCACGTCTGTGTTGGTTGCCAAAGGCACTAAAGACTATAAAAACTGTAAGATGGCAATTAATATCAATTTTATAACAAATTATTCAGAAACAAAAATAATCAAGGTTTGTGGTAGTCTACGGAGTTGCAAAGTGAAGCCTATGACAGCCGCTAGTGTAGTGTATTTTCAAGACTGGAGGCACACCAATGTTGATGAAGATTTAATTTATTTCAAGGTTGAAATAATGATAAAAGGGACTAAATTCATGCTAATACACAATCTGTCATTTAATCAATAAATTATTAACTTGAAAAGAAAATTAATTCAGAAAAAAATGGGAATTATTATAATAAATGCTGGTAGGTATTAAGTGAACATTAAGTGAAATAAAAGAAAGATCCAGAATGGAAAATTCCATAGTGCAGCTCTTTTTTGTTGAACCAGATATTCAAATGTGTTAATGTTTTCATGGGTTACTTGAGCACTTGATAAAACATTTAGTACAATCTTTAAGTCCCCAAGGAAAAGATCATAGTACAGTGCAGACAACAAACTTAAGGTATCAAAACTATCGAAACAAATAAGATTATCTAATTTTTTTAACATGATTACTGCATTAAATACTATCTACTATTTTTCTTCGCCCCTTTAAAATGTTATGTATCCCCCAAAGTTTGAGAATGGGGGGGACGCAAGTGTCCCCTGCCCTTGTGATCTTTTGTGCAACATTGCATTAGGGTTTATTCTGTTTGTTCTATTAGTAATTTCAAGCAAACTGCATAGACTCCTATCTGCCAGTGCATGATGGCTCTGGGTGAATACTATCTGCAGTTGGTAGAGTGTCAGACTCTAATCCAAGGGTCACGAGATCGATACCCACACAGGCCAGTCTGAATAAGAAGCCTCTGCCTCACCTTGAGAAAGGCACTTACCGTATATGTTCACATATAAGCCAATACAAACTGTACAGACCCAGATCTGCCGTCGCATAATGCGCCGGCAAATCTGGGTCTATGCAGTTTGTAAGGACTAATCAGTACAACAACAAACATAGACCCTGATCTGCCGGCACATTATGTGATGGCAGATCAGGGTCTATGTTGTTTGCATTTGGACAAGAATTATATGCGAGTATATATGGTAGCTCTAATTTCTTAGGTATGATATAGCCAATATAACGTGTTGAAGCACCAATTAAGAACCAAACCAAGGGTCCAACCCTTCACAGTTTGGTGTGGATAAAACATGGAAAACTACTGTACTTGTACTATACCTGGAGAAAGTTGTACCTTGTGAACTTTCCCCTGATAGCCATCAAGACCTAAAACATTCCCTTTACATATATAGAAAGCAGCCTAGTCTAACTGATTCAGATAACATGGCTAATTAGTATATTAGAAAGGAAAAAAAACAAGCTGAAAGTTGTTTAAAACAAGCAACCTATACTCTGATAAAAGGGTGTGTGGTACTAAATCAAGTTCGGATCTGACCCAATTGAGATAAATTATTGCATCTCTAAATTCATACTGTAGATAAAGTGTCTTTCTTTCCTTCTTTCTTTCTTCAGCTCACATACATATTTCTACCCAAAAATAGAAGATCTTACATGACCGCACATTTCAAATTAAACTTAGTAAATGGGTAAAATGTAAGAGTCTACTTATCACGTTAAAATATACTGATTTTATTTGACAAAACCACAAAAACGTGTGGTGAAATGATGCTGAAATACATTCCGATGCCTCAGTCATTATGCCTTTGATTTGCATGATATCATTTATGACATAATGAAGTGTTAATAAATGTCTCACATATATAACTTTAGCCACTTTCATTGCTCACAATGGCAAATCTCCATACCTAATTTATTACATGTACTCTCCACTCCAACCCCTATCCCCAACTCAGGACCATGACCCAAAGATGGAACGTCCTCCACCAGACCCCAACCCAGGACCATGCCCAAGGATGGTAACATCCTCATTCTATGAATGCATGTACAAAGTTTGCTAAAAAATATTTAAAAATGTCATTGTAATCGCAACTTATGTATATTTGACCTTTCACTCCCTCCAGCGACCCGAGATGATGGGACCAAAATCATACCCTTCTTGCTGTTGGTCACCACATTGGCAACCTATGAACCAAGTTTTGTCAATATCCACACAGCCATTTAGAACAGCCAGACAGATGGCTGAATGGATGGATGTGATGAAAATTACCAGTATGATATGGGTATCTTAACCCAAATAAAACAGTAGTCATGTGATAAATATCTAGAAATTTACCTCTCTTTTTTAACCTTTAGACCCCTCCCTGTGCCCACAGCTCAGAATAACATTTTTTTTTTTCATCTAGTGGATACGGGAGCAAGTAAATTTATTGCCAAGCCTGCCGACAGATGTAGAAGGTGACATTTTAAAAGACAAACTGACATTATTATACCAACTGACAGAAGGCATAAAAATATAATCAATGCTATTTAGAACAAGAGAACAGGATTTCCAGGAATTCAACATAAGACCATTACTTCTTTTTAACTGCTGAGTGTTGAAACGTTCTCTGATATTTCTGAGGAGTAACAAGATTTTCCAATAAGCCACTGTGGCATCCATATTGTATGTAAGATTAGCACCATTTTCATTTAAGAGCAACTATAGACATCATTAGAAGTCTTTTAGTGAAAACCCTAATGTAAATATGACCATCCATTCTGGAGGAGTAGCAACAACAAGATTTGCAAGATGGCAGCCATGATGGCCATATTGTATGTCACATCAGCACCATTTTCATTTAAGACCAACTAGACATCATAAAAAGTCTAATGGTGAAAACCCAGTGTTGATATGGCTTTTCGGTGAGAAGTAGCAATAACAAGATTTTCATGATAGCAGCCATGGCTGCCATTCTAGATATCGTTATTTTGGGAGCAACTGGGCTTCATATGAAGTCTTCCTATGAAAACCCTAAGTTGATATGACTTTCCATTCATGGCCAACTTGACATCGTAAGATGTCTCTGGTGAAAACCCATGCTGATATGACTTTCTGTTCAGGAGGAGTACAAATAACAAGAATTTCATGATAACCCCATGTTCATATGACTTTCTGTTCCTCAGAAGTGATACAAAAATGTTCAAAATGCCTGCCATATTGGACATCAGATCTGCACCATTTTCATTTAGCACCAAATAGACATCACAAAAAGTCTTCTAGTGAAAGCCCCATGTTGATATGACCATCCATTCAGGGGAAGTAGCAATAATAAGATTTTCAAGACGACCACTGTGGCAGCCATATTGGATGTCTAAGCAGCACCATTTTTTCATTTAGGACCAACTATACCATGGGATGATTGTGTGTCAAGTTTCATGGCAATCTTACTAGATTACACCCCATCTTTTATTACTGTTTGGGTGTTGGTGGGGAGGAATCAACAATGCAGCAGTTATGCATGCCAAGCCTTTGTACAAGAAGCTAGCTTCCAGATGTGGATTTTACTAGTGTAATATATGCACATTTATATATAGTTTTCTTGCTCGGACTTATATGGAAATTATTGCCACCAACTTGAATGGAAATTATTCCAATCACTATGAGTGGACTGTTAGTCATTCAAACAATATATCCTGTGGCTCAGAATCACTTAGAAGTTTACCATTACAAAAATGAGCACCCTGAACATGTTATTAAGATGAGCGAACCCCTTCTTTTCTGGAATTATATTTTGACAAGAACAATCTTCCATGATTTTTTAAGATATTTGGAAGAGCCGACCTTTGGTACGAGTAAGCTTTAGAGGGAGTAAATAATTTATCTCCAATTTAGTAATTCACCTTCCATCATCAAACAGATGTTCCAGAAATGTGGTGATTCTGCCACTGAAAGCAAAAACTAAGGCAGTGTAATGAAAACATTTCTTTTTACAAAAAGTAAACCTAAAACATAAAAAGGACACTGCAAAAGTGTTTTCTTCATGTACCAGCTGTTATTTTTTGCTTGCCATCGCAGCAAGTCAAAATCTTGACATTCAGCTCACAAAATTACAGCCTATATGAGAAAAACATGGAACTTCAAACAAAAAGATGACGGTCCAAAACTATCAAAACAAGAACTTCTAAGCACACATGGGTCTATTCTAAGATGCGTGATTGAAGGATTCATGTGTATTTCTAAACAACTGCTTGAAAAAAATCAACTGAATGCACACAAATCCTGCATTATATTTTTAAGCCCTACCTTAATTTCTTCATTAAATTCCTCCCTATATTCAGAAAATTCGCCCCTTTTTTCAAATGGAGAGATTTCCCCCACACAGGCACACATATATTTTCAGTTCTAGAATAGACTCCTGTGCACAAATGAATGTCAAGTACACCTTGAAAGTCCTCAAAATGCAGACACTAATAGAGAGCTATGTGCATGTAGTACAGAGCAATCCTAGAATTCTGAAAACTGCACTAGTTTTAAAATTAGGGTAGGCAGGTATTTATTTTTTTTAACATTATATAAAAATAAATCAAATAATATTTCAAGCGCTTCAAATTACTGGGCAAAACTGGCTCAATAAGATGCACAAATCAATTTCAGCAATGTGATTTTTTTTTTTTTTTTACTATAGGAGAAAAAAGTGCTGGGTTCAGCAATGAGAAACAAGGATGGTCGGCCAAACAGAAACACATGCATTTCTTTTTTTGGCCTTACCATTCCAGTCATCTTTATTTGAAAATTTGAAGAAGAAAAAGATCTTAGAACGTACAGTGAAAAAAAGATATTTCTAATGCCCTTTGGATTGTCTTCTTATATTTGTTTTACCATTCAGCTAAAATTTGAGGAACAAGAAGGGAGGACCCACTAATTATGAAAAAGATATCATTACTATGTGCATGTAGATATAGACTTACCTTCCAGTCATGAGGGGAATATTTCCAGTGAAATATCAACTTAATATTATACACATGAATGATATTATTGTCTCAAATTTGTCATCATCATGCAAATGATCAGGGGTTTCAAGTTCTATCTCATGCTTTTCAATGTCACGTCTTTATCTTTAATCACCTTCTAGTAGGAACAAAGCGTTGAACAATTCAGATGATGTTCACCTCCCAATTTTGACAATAATTTGTGTTCAAGTTAACTCTGTGTGTGTGAATGTGTGTGTGTATGTGTGCCTTGTCTAAATCAATAACTAACATCTAAGACTAGGTGAGACCCTTGAACACATCACACTATAGGTGGACACAGAGGCTGGGCAGAAAATGACATGCGAGCCTGCATTGTTTTGTATCGTAAATCACTTACTAGGCACAATTAACTGACTGTTGGCAGAGACAATATGCTTTTCAGAACATTTGGGACAATAGAGGGTTTATTATTTGGGCAATGGGCATTGAGATAGAAGACAAGAAAGTCCCTAGGCTGTCCATTTGTAGAGTTCTGGAGATTCATGTGCATAGTATGCCAGGAATTCCTTTAACTCATTAACCCTGGGAGATTTTTTTCATTTTTGCGTGAAATGGGGGTAGACAACTCATTTTTGGGGTTACTTCTGAATGCAGCAAAATACATCTGCTTGAGAAAGTTTCTCGTTTAGCCGGATGCTTAGGTGTATCAGAAACATTGTTTTTGATTGGCTATTATGCTCGCACATGTGCAGAAGGGTAAAAGTTGGACTTTTCTCTTTTTCGTATTGGACCCCCAATTTTTTTGTCCTTGCCTCTTTTTACTCCAAATCTCAAACTTATCCTACTTTTTGCAAAGGTTCATCTGTCTGTGTGCAGTTCAGACCGGTCTGCTTTAGATCTAAGACCAAAAAGTTTAAAATCCGGACACAAACTCCGGTTTCGAAACTGGCAATTTTCAACCTAAAAAAAATCATGTCTCAAAAAATACATTTTTTTCGCTGTACTTTTTAATGCCAGTAGAAAGTTGACATTATTTGGTATCATTGTAGAGCTACATCTGTCTACTTTCCTGCAAATCCAGCCACTTTAGTGTATCTTAAATGATGTTGATGTTACAAAGCTTGGAAGTAGGGTACAACCTCATGACGCGTAAACGTGGCGTTAGGAGTTAACAAGTTAACAGAAACTGTAGAAGGTCCAGGGCAACATTCTTCCAAAAGTGAGACTCTAGTATAAAGAAAACCATGGATCAAATTTTGAAACCTGTGAGTCTAAAAGTACTAAAACTGAAGGTCCTGGAAGCAGGGAATCACTTAAAATGAAAACAGACCTCTGATATATTTAGGTAGAAAATTCTGTCTGGAGGCAGACAGACATTTTTTGGAAAATGTGTCTGCCAAGAAAATGGCTGAATTGCACATTTCACCTGGTGGATATGGATCCTGAATAAAAAGGCGGAATCACTCGTTTGGCAACACTTTTGGCAAAAATTCTCTAAGAAAGATGTAAAATTAATAAACAAACTTGCCATTTGTCAGGAATCTAATGTGGAAGTGAAGTTCTTGGGTGGAATGATGAACCTGACTGCCCATGTTCTCCAACATTTTCCCATTCTACCTGCCAATGTGGTCAAAACTGAGATGCAACTTAAACTGTAGCCTATCTCATGTAGCTTGGACTTGTCCACATGTAAGGATGTTTATCAATCATTGTTCACTTGAAGAGATTTAAAAGAAATTAAAATCATAAGAAACTTTGACTCTTTACTCACTTATTAATATTTTGCACTTTTCAATACATTTTCCCAATATACAGTGGAACCCCGCTATAACGCGCCTCGCCATAACGCGAATTCGGATATAACGCAGTCGTAGCATGGCTCCCGAAATTTTGTATATTTATTCACACATGGAGAAAAGTAAAAAAAACAAAACAAGAAATTAACTTCATTTTGGGCATGAGATTAGTTTTGACTTTTAAAATAATATGATCGTGGCATGGTTCCTGAAATTTGAAATTCATTTACGTGTATTTTTATCGGACCGTGAAAATATTTGTTTAACGTACGAGAAATAGTGTGTAAAACGTTTATTTTAATTTGGTGGAAGAATTCGCGTATGACTTTTAATAATAAACGATCGGAACTTAACAATTTATCCAGGTTCTTTAAGTGATTTTGGAGAAGTGATCGTGCATGAATTCTAAAATAATATGATATATATAACGTACGAGAAATAGTGTGTACAACGCTTGGCTTCTGAAATTTATCAATTTGAACAGGTTGTGGTGAAGCTCCGTATTCTACTCTAGAAGAGAAAACAGGTTTCATTAGGTTTTTGAATTGTTAAGCCGAAGTAAACATTATCGGAAGTGTTACGCTGCATTGAACGATGCTGGATAAAGGGTCTTGGGCCAGCTTTTATGCCCTCGACACAAAATGATAGTGACGATGAGCTTGAATTTACAGGATTCACTGAAGACGACGTACGTTTAGCAGAAGAAGCACTCAAAAAATACGAGCACAGTCATCATGATATCCTTAAGTGGTATTCAGTAGATGACATCTGCCCTATATACGAACACATATCAGATGACGAAATTGTTACAAATGTCAGCAGGAAGAATGAAGCTGCACAATCAGAACCTGAAACCAGTGACGATAATGATAACGATGACGATCGCACCCCAACCCCCCCACCAAAAGTGTCTGAATCAGTAGTACATTTAGAAGCAAGTTTAAGGTGGCTGGAAACACAAGATGTTGACAGCGTCAAAGTCCTTCAATTAAGAAACATTCTTGACTTTGCTAGAACCCAACAGTTCGCGGCAAAGAGGCAAACATCATTGGATATATTTTTCAAGAAATGATGAAATTTAAATTTGGAACCACACTGACTTTGCACTTTGCGCAACGATTAATTTAGCAGTTTTCACATGTTTCATTTGATGTTCATAAAATCTGAAATAAAAGTTATTTGCACGCTGAAATCATGCGTTGATTGTTAATTATTCTTGCAGTTGTCACATATGATAAAATTTTAGCGGTATGAAATTTGTACAGACACCGTATGTAGACCCGGGAATAGCTGCATGCAATGACCGTACGATATCAGACGGCAAGTAAATGGTTTCAATATTTTGTTCATCCTATATTTTACACGACGAATTCAGACTATTACAAAATTATTTAATATTTTAAATCTGTACGATTTTCAATGAAATTACATCCATTATGGATGAACTGCATGCCACGACGGCACGGTAGCATACGGTGTTGATACACTTTTCATGATATAGCGATAGTCTGGTATTATCGGTCAATCTGTATTATCGTTCAAACAAATAAAAATTAGTAAATGTTTTTAATGCACAGTAATAACCTATAAATATATTAGCCATCGATTATTTTGAATATATCTTAATTAATGCATTCCAGTTAATATTCATCTGATGATAAGCCGACTTTTGATCATTGTACATGTATACACGTATATGTTCTCGGAAAAAAAGTTAAATATTGTAAAACCCCGCATTAACGCGACCCCGCTTTTAACGCGATCCGATTTTATGGACCCCGATCATCGCGTTATAGCGGGGTTCCACTGTACTGCAATATGTACTGCAATACAATGTCCTGTATTGCAACACGAGAATTCTGCCAATACTCAGCCATACTTTCTATAGATCTGACATATTTGGGTAGAAAATGCTGCCTAAAAAGGATATTTTTTAAGACTTAAACAGAAGTAAGAGTTACTGACACTTTAATGTCATGAAAAACACTTTAGGGACATGATATGAAAACTGACCTAAAACTTGAAAATAAGGGCTTTTGGGATCTTATAAAACAAAAAAAGGGCCACTGACTGGACTTTGTGAGAAAAAAGGTGGCTGTTCTTAACATACATACATACATACATACATACATACATACATACATACATACATACATACATACATACATACATACATACATACATACATACATACATACATACATACATACATACATACATACATACATACACACACACACACCGGAATCCCCTCATGATTGATGAAAAAAAAATTTTGGTCCTGAATTTGTCTTTTTTTACTATCATCCTTTTTTCCCAGGAAACCGAAACCCCTCTACTCCAAAAACC
The DNA here is from genome assembly GCA_029931535.1 of Margaritifera margaritifera. Taxonomy (NCBI): domain Eukaryota; kingdom Metazoa; phylum Mollusca; class Bivalvia; order Unionida; family Margaritiferidae; genus Margaritifera; species Margaritifera margaritifera. The sequence continues at coordinate 224,034 of JAQPZY010001697.1, forward strand.
GAAACAAATTTCAATCCCAAATTTCAATTTTACTCAACAAAAAAAAAACAACCATAAAACTGAAACCTACTTCAAACCTGGAAATGCATTTTAGCTGCTAAATTCCTGACCAGATTATTTACGGTTAGCAAACACTGTAGTAGGCTTATGGGTGAGTAAATGTCCGAAGGGTACACGACGTTAAAAAAATACTGGACACGTGTGCTGACACAGAGTAGGGCCGACAATAGGCTAATATGAAGTCTTTGCACCATAAAAACAGTCAGCTTTTATGGTAAATTATTAATAACTAAATGCTTCTAAGTAAGCCATTTAAGAAAGATTATGTTTATCTGCCTATTATATAATTGTTGATATGTGCTATTCATTGGTATAAAGCGATCAATAGAACACTTTTGCTCGTTTTTTAATTAAATCCCAAAGATTTACAACAGCGTGGTTACGGCAAATTCAAACTTTTCAAAATGCAATGCGCTATGACCTCACACTTCAACATAAATGTCAAAATATCTAAAATGGGGGAGGAAATGCTCAGACTAAACAGTCTTTGACATATAATTATACCATATAAATCTTACAAAACCAGTCAAGATTTATACAGCCACATTTTTAAATATGATTTGTAAAATCCTCATTTGTTCTAACCTTCTAGAGGAGCATTGAATCTCATGGATTTACACAATTAACTCTGAGAGAACTTGGACATTGTTGGATCATTCAGATTTTCGAAAATTACATATCATAGCATAAATAAACGCTGACTGGTGACAACTGAAACTTTAGTAGACATTGGACTATTACAATTATGAAAACTACTAGTCTGATAGGAAATTTACTAGCCTTGGGCTAGCAGACCACAGCTAATTTCAAGCCCTGTAGTAAAGTTATAAAAGTATCTCATTCCTTAATTGTTTCTCAAGACAAGGACTGAATTTCTATGCAGAATAATTGTATTTATTCACATGACTGGATGTGATTTTTGGAAGGAACACACGTTGTTCAGGTAAATTTTCATGAACCCTTTTCATACTAAAGCCCAATCAGACAGGCAGCTGCGTAGAACTGGAAATTTTTTCAGTCAGTGGTGTAGCAGCATGAGAGAATGCAGTGACGTTGGTCAATCTGGCTTTACAGGACAATTTTTTGAAATTATTTTTAAATGTTGTATACCATTTTAAAAAGCATAACATTTTCCTTAAGGTCATATATTTTTTGGCTGAAAATTGTCAGACGTAAAACTTCAGTTGAAAGTAAAGTTATGTAAGCAAATAAACATGCTTCACATTTTTTTTAATAACTTACTTTCAATGCAATTTTTCAATCTGCAATATTCATTTTACCTCCTATATGTAAATGTATGAAATGAGGGGAATTTTATGCCATTTAAGAAGGTGACATAATAAATTAAAATCCATTAAGAATATTGAAAGTTATTACAATTTTATTAAATTTACTCGCATGAGAATTGGAGAACAAACAGAATAATCCTTACAGGCAAGTCGACAAAGCTTTTCATTTTGGTTCTTCAGTGTTTTTATTCCACAATAAATTTTGATGTAATAATATCAGAGTTATGTTGGATGTATTTTGGTCCATTTCCAGGGATGCAGTAAAATTTCATAATATTATGCACACACCCAACATTGGTATACAGTGGGACCCCGCTATAACCCGGTAGTTGGGAGCCATAGAATCCGACCGGGCTATGAGCCGAACCGTGTTATAAGCAACCATGTACAATACCAACACATTTTTGGACTTAATGGGGGGGGGTTACATAAAGACGGGTGCGAAAATGCATGGCACAATTACCATTTTTGATCAATATATATTAAATGAGAAAACCATTTGCTGATATAATATATTACTTTATTCAGAAAACCATGCATTGGTACATACACGTGTCTAATTTATATATATACATGTATAATCTATTGCATGAAAAGAATATCAACACCGTGTACTCACCAGCGAATCTTGTAACATACATTGAATCCATAATACAAATATTTCCATCGAAAATATCCACACACGGATGTAGAATATTCAATAATTTTGTCACAGATCATTATGTGACTAATACAATGAAGAGAAAGTAACAAAAATTACGTAACGGGTGTATGTAATGAATGATGAAAAAGTACATGTATGTCCGACGATTAATAAACGGTGTCGCATACATTTTACACCACTACATTTCTCTAGTCTGGACAAACCACTGATACAGGGCTGCATCAAGTTGGGTGTCTCCTGCTAGTCTTGCTTTTTTCCTCATCATTCCCTCACTTTCGTACAAATCCAGAACCCTCTCTCTTAATTTTGCTTCATCTTTCTTCCATCCTCGAACTGTCGATTCATCGAGACCTAAATCTTTAGCTACATGCGATTGTTTAACACCGGACTTAATCCTGTCCAATGCTTCAATCTTTTCTTTAACAGTAAAAGCATTACGTTTGCGTTTCCCATTTTCCATTCTAAATGTATACAAATTAACACTTTTAATCCTATTGGTTTGAAAATCTACAGCAAGAATAATAGTCATTAAACAATGGGGGTATATTTGTAGTAAATTTACGACATTATTTACTGGCCAACAGATTGCATAAAACAACACCGCCAAGCCTTACGCACATGCTGGCGGCTTTGTTTCTTTGATGCTATATAAATCGTTGCCCTATGATTTGAACAAGTATAGCTCGGTAGTTCACTTTGATGATAAACAATGTACTTAAATTAATTGATTTATACAATTTGGTGAGAATCTTTTATCAACCGCCACATTGGCTGCTGCTTAGTTGTGTATGAAATTACGAGAACATATATCGGAGATTATTTGAGCAACGACTGTATTCGGAATGCATTCAAGACAAACAAAGTAGAAACGATGGCTTCATTACTCAGGAATCAGTAATTATAATATTGACACTTATGAGCTGTAATTTTTCAACAATAAACAAAGATCAAAGTTCTCAGTAGGCCCAGCAATTGGTTCGTATTTCCGACGTTTATTTTGGCACAAAAATAGAAGAAATTTGATAATACATTTTCTACACGTTCTTTTTCGCACTGTTTAGACGAATATGAGAATGATAATTAAACTCTTGACGTATTTAGTTTTTTTCATACTTAAAATTTTTTTTTTTTTTTTTTTTTTTTTTTTTTGGTCTTTGAGAAAAATAACTGTAATAAATTACCCGAAATTTCGGGAGCCATGCCACGACCGGGTTATATCCGAATTCGGGTTATAGCGGGGCGGGTTATAGCGGGGTCCCACTGTATGTGCGAACTTTATGAGAAGTGAAGTTCTCAAAATGTCCAGTTAGCTTGAAAAGCATCCACATCTTCATCATCGTCAATATCTGAGTCAAAAATACCAATTAACTATTTATCATCTGCTCTGTTCATTTGATGCAACCAAGATCACGATCCCATAATCCTCACTGCCTAAAATATAAATTTCACCCAGAAAATTGTCTATATTTTCATCAAAATTGGTATCAACATCACGGTCGCTTCAGTACTGTCCGTCATTTTGAATTACAGGGGTTAAAATTAAGTTTAGAAATCAAATTTTCTACAAACCAGTTATCATCATCTCCGTTCATTTCGTCAAAGTCAAGCTCATGATCTGCACTGCCTAAAACATAAATTTTCCCCAGAAATGAACTATATTTCATCAAAATCGGCATCCACATCACTGCCGTCACTTGCTGTTTCAGCGCTGTCCGCCATGTTGATCTCCACACATTAAAATTTGTGTTTGAAATCAAATTTCAAATAACCAGTTATCATCAGCTCCGTTCATTCTCACTGCCTAGAATGTCAATTTTCCACACGAAATGGTCTTTATTTTCAACTAATTCAGCAAGCACATAACTGTCTTCACTTCCCTCTTCAGAATATGACTGCCATTTTTTATCTCCGCGTGTTAAAACTCGATTTTGAAATCTAATTTTTGCCAGTTTTGGCGTCTTTTAAACACATTCTGGTAATGTTAGGTGTACCTTCTACCTTTATTTCCTTTTTTCAAGAGTACACATAAATTAATGACGTTTTATACAGTTAAAAATATGTTTCTGCAAAGTTGGTAATGGAATATAGTGAACATACGACCGGAGTCGTATCCAGCCGGTAAAGGTAAAGTATGACTGGAGTCATATCCCGCTGCAAAAGGGTTAAAAATGTATGAAAAAAAACCAAAACAGCGGCCTTAATTTTGTTTTCTCACTTGTACACACTCACACATACACATGTTCTCTAATTACATTCTCTCTCTGTCAAGTCACATAAACACTTATAAAAAGACATATTTTTTCACATCTTTGGGAAACCCTCAGTAAACCAAAAACTTCACAAAACCAAAAATTAAATTTTGTCCCAAGGGTTTTTGGCTTTGATGGGTTTCACTGTTAGTGTTAGAATGCATTGGTGCAACAAGGCCCATGCAAATCTTTTGTACTACAATGTACAATTTGTTCCTATGACTGAGGCGTCTCTGGTTGTTCTTTGTGTTCTCTGATGCGGTGAAAATGCATGTCTTGAAATATTGATAATCCAAGTCTCCAGGTAACCTGCTGATGAGCTGCTAGTGACAGGGAATACATCAAAGCCTTCACATGAAAGAGATGTCCATTCCTGCTTGATTGACAGGTGAAACATAATATTACATTAAATGAATGAAATACCATACTTGCTTGCACACAGCACCATATGTATTGTACAGTGTAATACTGGTAGTTACAATCCTGAAGTAATATTGTGTTTGAAAGAACTGGCTAGATTCATTTTGATCTGTCAAAAAAACAATCAAATGAAGAAATAAAATGTTTTCATGTACATTATAATCACTTCAGAAAGTGTTCATGGTTACCTGTCTAAGAATATGTTGTGGCCAAACTTGTCAAGTAAGATCATAATTTTTGGACTTGAACACTATGAGAAATTTGTTGTTCTGCTTGCCATACAAAAGACAGCATCTTAGTATTCCGACTTTTATATGTAAATAGACTGAAGAAACAAGTTCTACATCCATGGACACAGTGAACAACACATACCTGACATACTCTAGTAGATGATTCACGTGATCAACATACTGGTGCAAATCAAGATCAAGGCAGCATGCATTCACATTCCAAGAGGCAAGGCATCAATTGGAAGATAAAATGAAAATAAAATTTAAAAAAATGAAGATATTAAGCCAGCTAGGAGCAAGCCAGGAATGCATATAGGATGTTTTGAATATAAAAAAATCAGGGCAACTTCAATGAAATTAATTTATAATTATCAAAAAAAGCTAACAGAAATATTCAATGAACTCTCAAATTGAGAACTCATTTGGAAACACTACTGATAGAAGATATGAAATTTTTTTTTTTTTCAAAGGTGCATATTTGTACCAGCTCTCAATTTTTTTTTACAGTGTTTGTCATTGCTAACACTGCACCCTTGGCACGTATTATGGGTACACATGCCCAAAACAGAGTGTATTGTGCATGAATTCTCAAATCAAAAACTCATTTGGAAAGCAACTACCAGCTCTCAGAATTCAGGTACACAGCTTGTAATTGCCAATATTGCATCTTTGGCTTGTAGTTTGGGTGCACATGCCCAAAAAAGTGTCTTGTGCACAGAGTTGAAATGAATAACTAAACACTCTAATAAGAATGCTGTTTGACTGTGATTAGCATGGATCGAAGTTGCGCTGTTTGACTGTGATGAGCAAGTTGTGCTGTTTGACTGTGATGAGCATGGATCAAAGTTATGCTGTTTGACTGTGATGAGCATGGATTGAAGTTATGCTGTTTGACTGTGATTAGCATGGATCGAAGTTGCGCTGTTAGACTGTGATGAGCATGGATTGAAGCTGCACTGTTTGGCAGCATTTTGTATAAGAAACAGAAGGCAAAATGTCAACTATGCAAGACTGAATTAGTCAACTATGCAATACTGAATTAGTCAACTATGCAAGACTGAATTAGTCAACTATGCAATACTGAATTAGTCAACTATGCAAGACTGAATTAGTCAACTATGCAATACTGAATTAGTTTACAAGGGAAAAACTTCCAACCCGCTAAATCACATGAAATTCAAATACTTAATTATTTAATCATAATGTCAGAATTCTGATTAGTCACACTGTTCACAAAATCAGCATTTCAAATTTTTTTGTCATTCAGGTGTTCTTGAAAAGAAAACGTTAAATATGGCAAGTTGATGAATAACATCGTATAGACAGAGGTTATGTCAAAGTCAACAAATACATTCCAGAAAGTAACTTAATTGGGAGTCTTAGCACTACCGGATTAAATACTTATAATCTTGTAATTCAATCTAAACTGGATTGTTTACACATCAAAATCAAGAAATAACTGAGACATTGATTGTGTGTATGAATTGTCTTCAATTGTTCACACTCCAGCCAAGTCATATCAAACACCAATTTGTGCCATATTCATCGAGAAAAATATCACTTCCAAGATAATTTTTTACAGATAGCCCCCAAATGTTACTAAACAAGTAATAGAAAGCTACTGCCCTTCTTAACCTCTATCCCATATTCAGTACTATATGAACATTTTTGGTGTGAACGAGTTTAATGATAAACGGGAAAATAACACCAACACTCATTTGATCTTTAGTCAGAGTCCAAAAGATAACTTATTCAAGACCAATAAAATGTCATTATTTAAATTACGGAGTTCACAGTGTGTTCAATGTTCAATGCAGCTTGGAATGGGGGGGGGGGGGGGGAGAATGTACAGCTCAGGAAAAAATGTCCCAAGCATCTGTTCCTGGGATGAGTGAGTTGCAAGAGATACTCATCCCTGTCATCACTTTACTCAACACAGTACACTTGTCCACCACACACACTACTTGATACAAAACTACAGGCACCTGATGAAAGCTTGATAGTAAAATGGGCCAAAACCATGACAATATTATGTTCCGAGTGAAGACAGCGAGTACAAAATCCTTCTAATACATGATCCCTTTGGTAAATATATAATGTGACAAGGTTTGTAACTCAAGAAATGTAGTTTTACATCTAACCCAGGATTTCTTAATGGGTTTTTTTTACACTCTTTAGTCATCCAGGTTTCAGTTTAATGTGGAGAAGTTTTGCTTTTCAACGAACTCTCATAATATGTGAGACATAATATGTGGGTACATAATTATGTGGGAAGTTAAGAGCCAGTAAATGTCAAAATTGTGCAATTTTTCATCTGGTCAAACAGTGTTTCATTCTGCCCAGATCACTGACATTTTCAATACTGCGTAGCTTTATTGATACATTGTCATGTCAAATCAAAGATGCCAGCAGATATTTCTACAAGTATTTAATTATTTTTCACATAAAAAATGTCACTAAATTACATCTGAAAGAAGAATTCCAAGTCTCTCTGCAATTTTCACTAACTTTTGTACTCAGTAATCAATTTCAGTCAAACCTCCATTTCTTGAGAACTACTCAGGGCACTTACATGTATCAAACTCAATATTCCTGATTGGTCATAAGTGTTAAAAGGTTATTACATCATGGTCCCACTTAAATTAAGACCAAGTAGCTGTTGTCTCAACATAATGTGCTTTCTAAATAGGTTACAATGGCATCCACTGTGTGAAACTTTGTGCAAATTGGCAGAGACACTTAAAATGCTTCTTTCAAATGTATGTTAGCACCATTTTTCTTGTGAAACAAACTCACAAAATGCACACCTTTGTCAAAACAGATGATGTTCTTGCCAAACTGCATCAGAACACTGAATGTTTCTCGAGCTACGACGACTGACATGCCAACCTCAAATAAGGCCTTCTAAGTAAAGGCAATCAATATTTTTTGTAAGTTAGACCAATATTCAGTATGGTGTAAACAAAATATCATGTACTGCAGTGGTCCCCAACGCGGTGCCCACAGGCACCATGGCGCCCACCAAGGTTTTTTGTGTGCCTACAGAAGAGGTTATAATGAATAATAATATATAGAAAAAATGGGTCAAGTTAATTGGATGGTGCCCGCAACTCGCTCATAAATTCACAAATGGGCCCGAAGACACAAAATGGTTGGGGACCCCTGATGTACTGCAATTTTCAACTTAGGAAATTTGTTTGACAAGTTTAGAAATGGAATATTTCAGCGAGGAACTTGTTTTAACCTTGTTTTCTTACTGTATTTGATACTAAAATCTGCATGATCAAATTAACTTTAAGTGGAAACATAGATAAAGAAAAATGTTATGATATAATACAACATGATTAAAATTAAGTTAACACAGTTCTGTTCTTGGCTGTTTAATTTTTCAGTTTAAGGTCTTTTACCTAAACATAACTCTCTCTTAAATCTAGCCATTTCCAACACCCTTACTGATCTACCCATTTATCTATTTTTTAAAATGTATATGTCTTTCTTTGTTCTTCTAACTATATCTGCATTCTAACCCTTCCTTTCTTTCCTCATCTACATCTCTAATCTACATGTAAATACTGTTTAAATATATCTTTTCTGACAATTATACTTACTGACATATTGTTTTAAGGTCTAAACGAAAATAACAAAATGAAAGTTCCATATTTGTAAAATAAATATAATACAATTTCCCTAAAGTATCCTTTACTTTATTTTACTATACATTTTTCAATACTTTAGTTGTGATGTGATGAGGCAAGCTCAAATCTCCTAATGGCAAGCTGACTTTTATCAGATTTGTAATGCAATGTTCATGTACCTTTCACAATCCAAAAATACAAACTTGGACGTCTGTAAATAAAATCACACCACTGCCACAGACAAGGACAAGAGTCCCATGAAGGACTAATTCTCTACTGCCCGAAAAGAATTTCCAGGAATTGAAGACAAGACCATTTCTTCTTTTTAACTGCTGAGTGTTGAAACCATCTCTGATAATCCTGAGCAACAAGATTTTCAAATAAGCTGCCATGGCATTGGAGGCAAGATCAGCATCATTTTCACAAAGGACAAACCAGATACAATTAGAAGACTTTTGGTGAAAATTCCATGCCAATATGACCATCCATTCAGGAGAATTAGTGACAAGATTTTCAATACGTTGACTGTGGCAGCCATATTGTATTCTGTAGGGCAACATTTTCATTTAGAACCAACTAGATATCACAAGATGTCTTTTAGTGAAAACCCTATGTCGATATAACTTTCCATTTAGAAGGAGTAGCAACAAGATTTTCATGATGGCTGCCATGGTGGCCATATTTGAGGTCAGATTGGCACCAATTTTATTTAGTATCAACTGGACATCATAAGAATTTTGTGGGGGACATTTATATTTTAGGCAGTGGGGATTGTGATCTTGTTTACATCGAATGAACTGAGTGGATGATAACTTGTAATAGGTATTTTTGACTCGGATATTGAAGATGATGAAGACTTCGATGCTTTTCAAGCTAACTAGACATATTGTGAACTTCACTTCTCTTAAAGTTCGCCCATACATGTATACATGTACCAATGTTGTATGTGTGCATAATATGAAATTTTACTGCATTCCTGGAAATGGACCAAAATAAACCCAACAAAACTCTGATATTATTACATTAGAATCAACTGTGGAACAAAAATACTGAACCAAAATGAAAAGCTTTGTCAACTTACCAGTCAGGATTGTTCTGTTTACACTCCAATTCTCATGTGAGTAAACATAATAAATTATAATAATCTTTGACAGTCTTGGTGGATTTTTACTCTTTTTCACCTTCTTAAATATTGTAAAATTCCCCACATTTCATACACTTACATATAGGGGGTAAAAAGAATATTGCAGATGGAAAAATTGCATTAGAAGTAAGTTATAAAAAAAAAAAAATGTAAAGCATGTTTTTAAGTTCACGTAACTTTACTTTCAACTGAATATTTTACATCTGAAAATTTTCAGTGAAAATAAATGACATTAAAGAAAATTTTATGTTTTAAAATGGCATATAAGCTTAAAAAATTATTTGAAAAATTTGTAATGTAAAGCCAGATTGAGGAACGTCACTGCATTAGCTCATGCTGATACACCACCGACTGAACAAATTTCCAGTTCTATACAACTGCCTGTCTGATTAGGCTTCAGTATGAAAAGGGTTAAACTGATGATTTGACATATTTTCATGTCAGATTATTAAAAAGATAATGAAATATTATTAAAAGTTTATAAAAATATTTAAACTTTTCTTACTTTGCTTCACCAGAGATGTTGTTTAACAAAAAATGGCAACATTCTTGATAGCAGAAGTGCTCTTTTCATATGTCTATACAATGAAATATTGGATAAAATGATTAATTTTAGCAGTAATGGATCGGGATATGTCCAGAGTGCCATAATTTGCTTCAGATGGGGCTAAAAAAATGCAATTTTTCACTTGTTTTCAAGAATCATGTCTGAATTTTCGGCCTAAATGAAGATAGCAATATAACATCTGGTATTTATAATCATCAAATTAGCACCAAAATTGACTACAGAACACAAGACTTCTTTTTTTCTTTCCACCTTCCTTTTTGAAGTTACAATGGACACAAAAGTCAATATTTTACTTTGATTATTAATACATTATACTGAAACAAAATGCGATGGGGTTAAAGCAGTGAAAACAATGCAAGGCAAAGTGAACTTTGCCCGTTGGGCCTGGTTTGTTTAAATGACAGATTCTAAGGTGTCCATTTTGCGCAAATCAACCCCGAGCATGGGCACTGTAAGTATTCGGCTTATCCAAACATGTGAATTGTCGAAAAGCTGACATTAGAGCAGACAGTTCCCCATTTTCAAAGGGATAGATATACATTCCTTCCTTAATTAGAACAACCTTTTTGAGTAGCTGGTTTGATAGTTGACAGTACAAATTGGTATTGGTTGATGCTCACATTCGGTGCTTTGAATTGCTTAAATTCAACACATGGCCTGACATTCATCTGCCAAAGTATGCTTGGTGTAGCATGAAAAGTTAAATGACTTTTTCCATTACTTAATTCTAATGAATCAAATCATGTTTTATTATGACATTCTATTTCATGCTTTTTTTTCACTGAAAACGGAATAGAGTTTTAACTAGTGTTGAGTATTCTTGTTTGTTGTCTAGTGTCTGCTTGGTAAATATTCTGCAAAGATTCATATCCTTTAAAACAGAGAACTTGAATTCAATGTGAAACTTACAAATGGTGCCATATGATCATAGGGCACCTTTATTCCAAAATAACACCTGTAAGTAACAAACAATTATTATAATGCAGCCTAAATTTAAACTATAGTAGATGAATAAACAGATACATTTATTTCATATTTGGAACTTGTAAAAAATTAAATTGGCAAAAAAAGAAAGAGAATGATGTTGGTGATACAAGTGCTGTTTGTTCCTGGTGTGCAGAGTGCAAAAAGACAAACTCTTTCATTATTATATGTACTAATTTGCAGTTTTCTGCATTAACCCAACATGAGATGAATCCCAATCATGTACATACTGTGGAAGGAAGAATTGCTCAGGAGAAAAAAAGCACTGTTACCAATTTTACTTGAAACGAATGTTGATGAGGAGGCAGAAAAGGATCATGCCAAGGTAGTACAGATTAGGAGAGGTTATTACTTGGCCAAGAATGGACAGCCGTTGAACCTGTGCAAAATTTTTTTGGACTTGCAGGTACTTTTATTTGAACTTGCAAAAAAGAAAGAAAAGGAAATAGCGGAACTAGCAAAGTTCAAATAATTCAATGTTTATATTGCACATTGCATGCATTTTTATTGTATAATAATGTACTTTCTTCTTATTATTCTTATTATTATTATAATTATTATTTTTTTAGTTCAGCTTTTCAATATATATTAAAAGTCTAAATTTGTTAAAATATTTTTCAAGATAGTTTTTACCAGATACATGTATACATGTGGTGCAGGAATAAATTGATATATTTTTACATGGTGATTTTTCAGGAATGCTTTTATTTAAATTGATGAGTATGTGCATTTATAATCTGAAATGCAACCACTAAAAATGTTGCAGGGATTTCCCTTGATTTGAAAAATGTCATTCTTTTATGCAGATTCTGCCCATTATAGAAAGTACAGACATAACAATCCACAAAAACTTAACATTTATTTTCAGTGCTTAAAATCAGACATCAACAAGCGAGTTGCTCACTTTGTGGGCAGTATTGTTATTCCAGCTGGGAGAGCAGACACTACTGTGAAGGGAAGAAAATTTCGGTGAGAGAGAATGGGGTTAGATTTAGCAAAGATCGTAAGCATGGCAAGTGACAGTGCAGCTGTAATGACTAGAAGAGTAAATGGTGTTGAAGCCAATCTGTGGAGCGAAAATACACAACTTATTCAGATTCACCATGTTGATCGTCAGGTTGTACTTGCTGCTGGGCAAGCATGCTGGGATGTACAGTCCTTCAATGACTATCAGATGCTACTCAAAACAATATATAGGTATTAGGCAAAAAAAAAAATATGTGTTTCCGGTCGGCTGACCATCCCTATTCTTCGCTGCCGACCCTAGCATTTTTTCCCCAGCCCCCACCAAAAAAAAATCACATTTCCGAAATTGATTTGTGCATTTAATTGAGCCGGTTTTCCCCAGTACTTTGAAGCGCTTGAAATATTATTTGATTTATATATAATGTTAAAAAAAAAAATATACTTGCCTACCCTAATTTTAAAACCAGTGCTATAGGAAACTCACATATTTTGGGGTTTTTTTTGCCTTATAACTGTTGTGAGGTATAAAAAAACCCAAGAAAAATGGGTGATGTGCTTGAGGATACAGATGTGAAAAACCTGTCCTTGAAGGAGCCAGCCTGGACATTGCTGTAACTGTTGTTTTGGATGTATACACAGCATTAGTGGTGGCTCTGGAGCATAATGCAGCCAAAGAGATTCCTTTGGCTAAAGTCCCAACGAGAAAAGCGAGATCAATCACATTTCTCCTTTCAACAGCATTTTTGAAGGATGTTGTAACTGTTATTTGGAAATTGGCTTTGATCTTCCAGAGGAATAACTTTGATGTCTTTTAGGTTAACTCCACTGTTGAAAGCACTATTGAGAGGCTGGAGACATTTAAGGCAGAGAATGGGAATGCCTTGCAGAATGCATGTGATGAAGTTGAAGACAGTGCAACATAAAAAGGTGTGAAAATTAATGACAAACAGCTCAGAATGCGCTTTCAGACAAGTGCTCAGGACTACTTAGACAAATTGACAGACGATCTGAAGAACAGATTTGAGAAAAATTCAATGGAGAATCTACAGCTGCACAACAGTATTATTAATCCAAAAATGAGCACAAGGGATGCATCCATGATGAAACCCTATGGAGGATGAATTGGACAAAATCTGTGGTTTCTATGGAAACAGTGAGGATGGAAAATCTGTTGTGGACAGAGAGGATGAAGGAGGACTTCACTCAGATCAAAATGGTGATGAGGCCAAACAAAAAAAAATATGTGTGTTTCCTATTGCACTGGTTTTAAAATTAGGGTAGGCAGGTAGGTACAACAAAAGTACTGTCCAAAACCAGCTCAATTAGATATATATAAAATACTGGGGGTGTGGGGGTGGGAAAAAGTGCTAGGTCGGCAACAAGAAACAGGGACAGTCAGCCGACTGGAAACACACATTTTTATTTTTTTTACCTGAGAGGGCTATGGAACTCCAAAATGTCTTTGAAGGCTGTATATATGTACCAAATGTACTTGCGTATAGGCCAGTACCAACTGCAAACTGCACAGACCCAGATCTGCAGTCGCATAATGCACCGGCAGATCTGGGTCTATGCAGTTTGTAAGGATTAATAAGTAGAACAAACAACATAGATCCTGATCTGCCAGCACATTATGAGACGGCAGATCAGGGTCTATGTTGTTTGCATTTGGACCCAGGTTATATGCAAGTTTATATGGTATGCTGCAAAAAACCCACAAGGATACATTTCCTGACTTTGCTTGCCTTGCATAGCTAACTTGAACTACTCCAATAACATCTGTAGCTTGTGAGATCGGCTTTTCCTCTCAGAATCATGTGAGAGTTGAATCTCGAGACTGTCACTAAATTAATTCATGTAATAGAGGAGGGACCAGAACTGAAACAGTCTGACTCCAAGCCAACAGCTTCATAGTTCTTCAAAAAACAACGGAAAAAGTGACTGTGTTGACATGTTTACAGAATAATACCGATATACAGGTGTTTACTTACTAATTTGGATTACACTCGTGTGCTGCCATTCGGCCATGTACAAGTGTTATACAGGTGTTGATCTAATGTTTAGAAAAAAAAAATTTTTTTCTTTTTTCCTGTGATGATTTCATGTTAATAATGAATGCAATGAAGTAGCATAAGTCCAAATCAAATGTTGCCTTCCAGAAATGAAACAATTTTAGTTGTAACCATTTTTTTGCCATATGTCAGTCAGTTTTATCTTGGTAATAAATATCTACCGTATATACTCTTGTAAAATCCAATACCAACTGCAAACTGCATAGACCCAGATCTGTCGTCGCATAATGAGCCGGCAGATCTGGGTCTATGCAGTTTTTTAATAACTAATTAGTAGAACAAACAACATAGACCCTGATCTGCCGACACATTATGTGATGGCAGATCAGGGTCTATGTTGTTTCCATTTGGACTCGGCTTATACAAAAGTATAGACGGTATTAAATGAATTGTTGTTTATACATATTATGATTCTCATATTTACATCACTAAAATGCCCCGATTGTCTATCTCGGTGTCTGCCCCTCTCTCCAGTGTTGTTTTCTCTGCACAGCATACATACACATTTAATCATAAAGTCAATCTTGTGCAACAAAATGGTTCTGTTGACAAACATCATAAATACAAATCATTTTTCTTTGATCCTTTCTCTGCCTCTCCAATGCAGACAACTCTTTCTGTGCAATGCAACATAAAAAACCTATAGTTTTTATTTAATACTAAAAATGTACAACAAAAATTGTGTTAAACTGTTTTATTGCAAAAAATATAGCTCATAATGTATGTAATTCTTGCACTAGTGCTGGTTGGGGACTCCCAGGATTTTCCATGGAAGTCCCCATTTTTGGAGCCAGGAGTCCTTGACTCTCAACTTTCAAAATCAAGGGAAATCCCTGTAGTGTTATGATCTGTCTTAAGAGACCACCTGTCTTGAGAAACCATGATATTTTTGTAGAATGTGTGGTCTTTCAAGACAAGTTCTACTGTATTCTCCATACTGTATACTTTGGTCATTACACCATTTATTTTGACCATGTAACTTCAAATGATCACAGAAGAAACTATACATTGTAATTAATTGTAACTGCTAGTATTGCCATGTCTAATTTATAGTAATTGCAAATAGGTAAAAATACTTAATCAACTGCCATTAGAACAAACAATCTATTTTTTTTCCTTAGTTTCTAAAACTTGAAAAAAATGGACTGCTGGCAAATCCAATTTTGAACTGACCCCTTAAACATGTAAAGTTGAGATTACCGGTACTCAACCATAAAATCAATGATCACTTTGATACATGACCAATATGATATAAACAATTACCATAAACACAGTAAGTGTAATCTAGATACTACTAGCAGTCAGAATAAATTACAATGTATGGCTTCTGCTGTGCTCATGTGTAGTCATGACCAAAATACAAAGTGCTGATGCCATTTAGTGGTGGGTGAGGGGGGTAGGCTGAGCAGGTACCCATCCCCCAAAATAAGCGTGAAACAACCGAAACAATTCCTTGAGTATGTTTTCTTTACAGTTAGATGGTTAAAATTATGCCCTGGAAAAGCTTAAAATGCAGAAGCTTCCAGAGTCTTGCCCCCCGGGACCTCATCAGGGATTACATCTCACAGACCCAGCACCTACTTGTTTATGCCCCCCCCCCCCCCCAAAAACAAAATGTCTGGATCTGCCTGTGTATTGTAATGACCAAAGTGGGAACATAAAGTATGATAGATGGTTGAGTAAAAGATTTATTTTTCTGGGCAAGAAAAAACTGTAGCCCATACCAACTGCAAACTGCATAGACCCTGATCTGCCATCACATAATGTGCTGGCAGATCTGGGTTTTATGCAGTTTGTAAGGACTAATCAGTAGAACAAACAACATAGACCTTTATCTGCTGGCGCATTATGTGATGGCAGATCAGGGTCTATGTTGTTTGCATTTGGACTCTATTTATATGTGAGTATATATGGTACTTTTAAAGATTATTAAACCCCTGTACTAACATGCTGAAATTTATTCCCAAGATTTTCCCCAGATCAATTTTGAGAAATTTTATAATGGAATTTTGCAAATTTATGGCAAGATGACGGGTAAGATCCAAGTAAACCAAATGTTTTTGGCAACCTGTAATTCAGGTCTAGTAGCTCATATGTTAAAATTATGAATAGAAGAAAACACACACACATTATATATATATATACAGGAATTTACAAATTTTATAAAAAATCAGCTTGCCCAGGGCAAGCTGACTGGAGAATTGAACTTGCCCTTAAAAATCTGAGCTAGCCCCAAACATAATATCCCAACATGAATAAAACAATAAGATGAAATAAAATATGGTATATTTTAATGACATCATGTTATATTTATGTAAACTTTTGTTTTCTTTTTATCTTTATTTGACACCTTAAAACCATATGCTGATAATTAAAGTTATCCAAAAATATATATGTAAATAATACATGTAGATAGATATGTAGATTAGAAAGAGTTAGAATGCTGATATTGTTAGAAGAACAAAAGCAGACATGTACATGTATATAGACAGATAAATGGATAGGTAGAAAAGAATTTGGAAATAGCTAGATTTTTAAGAGAGAGAGAGATAATCAAGGCTAGATTCTTTGTAATGATTTATTTGCACTCGTAAATGAAGGATTTGCGAATACTTATTTTATACATTTACTTAATAATTATCATTTGCATCAAAATATTTGACAATCCGACTTTTGAAAACGATTTAAGAACAATTGTTACTGTCCATTTAATTGTTTGCCAAGCAGTAAGTATGTGTCTGTCTCCTGTAATTATCATGTAAACAACAGATCCAAAACATCGCTTGTGGATGCTACATTTTTGTAATATCAATCACGCTTTGAACGAAATCCTCCAGGTTGTTAATCGTTATAAAAAAAAATATGTGTTACCTATTGCACTGGTTTTAAAATTAAGGTAGGCAGGTTTTTTTTTTTTTTTTTATAAACATTATACATAATTCAAATAATATTTCAAGTGCTTCAAAGTACTGGGCAAAACCAGCTAAATTAGATGCAATTTCGACAATGTGATTTTTTTTATTTAAAAATTTATGGGGTGGGGCAAAAGTGCTAGGGTCATCAATGAGAAACAGGGATGGTCGGCTGACCGGAAACACACATTTTTTTTTTTTTTGGCCCTGAGTGTCTTTTTTTCAAAACACACCAGTCAAAGAAATCTCACGAGTTGTATTATTAACAATTAACACCTACTCAACATATAATCGGTGTAATGCTTCAATGCAATTTTTGAAAACCCAATTGTTAAGAGTCGACAATCTGACAAACTGCCAGGGGCAAAGTTAGGACCTGAAAATCTGTGAATCCCGGATACGTACAAATATTGCGACTAAAATGTAAACGATTAAAATATAAATACATATTGCTTATTTGTCAAACTTGCTTTAAATAGTAAATATTCACATTATGATGTCTGCACAAGAAAATGCAAGACTGACCTTGACACTGACTACAAGATGGAAATTATAAATACAATAGATGAAAGAAACTGTGGCCAGTTATGTAGAAGAAGTATGCGCTACACATAAACGCTATATAAAATTTGCAGAACATAAAGCATTAGGAACTGAACACTACCCCTTGTCAGTTAAACAGCACACACACAGATATTGTTTTATGTATTTTACCCAGACTACCGACGTTAAATAAAATTTCTTGTATCTTGTATCCCCCTCTCAATTTTTGGGACTTGCACATGGGAAAGTGCCTTGCAAACGAGCTTGCCCAAACCAAATTTAAGCTTGTCCCCGGAGTCGCGCAAGTGGAAAGTGGACTTGTAAATCCCTGATATATACACACAAACACATACATATAAACACACAGGTACACATACAGGGTTTCCCTTTGACCCATACACCCTGGTTTAGATGCATGAATTTCAAATCTGACCAGAAACTGATGCATGTGCATTATGCCCCATGCCTCAGTTTGGCTTTTGGAAATTTTGCCGTAAGCGTCAAATTCTATAATCAGTGCCTTCCAGTTATTCTGGTTACATTTTTTTTAAAATTAAAGTACGTACAAACTTTTTTTATGGTCCAGAGTGATTTAAATGAAGCATAAACTAGACAACAAGCTTCATTCGCATCCTGAATTTAACTTCGATCATAGTTATGTCCCTTTGATAGTTTTTTTTTTCTTTCGCAAAATTTGTTTTTGCTTCCATTTTTAAATATTTTTCAAGAACATTTTTAAGGCTAGCAGGGAAAAATAGTGTCGGTCGGGTAACCAGAACTACACACATTTTTTTTTATTTGGCCAAATAACCTTTGACATTCTTGATGTTTGACTCTCCGTACCTATGCACCTGTATGAACCACTAATCAATTAACATTGTTCACTCCAGAAGTGCAAGTCAAGTGAGATTGTCCGATAATTTACATAAATATCAATTTTGATCTTTTGCTTTGAGAAAATAAACAAATTATTTGAGTGACACTAACTGAGATAATTGGAATTTAACACTTTTATAAAGCAAGACATCAAATTGTCCATGATGACTAGAAATTGAAAATGGCAGATAGAAATCAAAGAGACTTGTTTGGGGTAAGTACCATGTGTTTGTTTTGCTGATATTATATTATCCTCAATTTTTGCTGTTATAAGTAATGATTTCAATTGATTCTCTGTTAATTGGTCGCACTTATGGTATAATTAAATTATTTCCTACTTCATCATATCTATCCCACTCATACATGGCTGAATGGCCGCACACAAGTATAATCCAAATTAAGTAAGTTGATCATATCTAACATTACTGTTACATGGTGTACATCATTCTACTATTGACTGCATTACATCATGTTATATCAAATGTGTAAAATTTAAGTATTTCATATAAACACCATGCCTTAGCAGAATATTTTGACTTATTTCCATGGGAAATGTAAGCATGATCTTGACTCAGACTGAAAATGAACATGGTAGTAAAAAACTGAAAGAAGACACTTCTTCAAAATGCACACAAAAATTCAAGGATGTATGGAAGAAATTTGATGAATAATATTGCCTTGTCAGTAGTGATATACAGAATATGCTGAATCAAGCAAAACTTGTGCTAACCCAGAGCTATAGCAGCCAAGGAATGCCAAAGTCGGTTAACTTAAGCTTACTTTTCTTTAACGAAATGAATACAGCTAATCACATCTGGCCAAAAGTTCTCAAACATATTCATTCCAATAAAGAAAACATACCATAAGTTCACCGACTTTGACATTCCTTGGCTACATCGCTCTTCAACCAACTAAATGGGGCACAACAGAGTATGAAAAACTCAACCACTTGATTGTGCTTAGATATACTTCAGTAAGGAAAAAGGAATTACAATAAGCATAGTACAACTAATGCAATTAGATTTTAATCTGTGCAAAAGTGTCAATATGGGCTGCCAACTATGCAAGATATTCTTGAAAAATTGCACTCTAGTTTCAGGGTAGACTGACCCCGGAACACGCTACATAGCACTGCTTGTTCAAGCAAAAGACTTTGCACCCCCACCCACCCCTCATGCATATCAGGGTCCACATTTTGCGTTGTATGATGAGGGTGGGGGTGGGGGGGTCATGAACTGCTTGCTTGTTTCTTCCAGGAAGCAATTAAAAAAAAACAAATATTATATTACAGCAACTGCATACCTATCTGAACCTTTTAAAAATGAAGTCGCAGACCAAATTCTTTTAAGAAAATAAAAAGATAATCCCAAAGATCTACAGAGAAACTGAAGGACAACTGTTGGAAACGTAGTCCAAGACCAGAAATTAGAGTCTTAGAAGCAAATACTCTTACTACTGAGAACTATGAAAATTTGTACCTCAAGCCCATTATCAAGGAAGAAAGGAAAGACAATTTCCATATGAATGATTTTCTGTAAAAGATACAGAGGTCTCAGCTTCAAAATAAACTGGGCCTTCGTGTTTTGACAATAGTGTCAACTACTGAGCTATATTTTCTTTGATGCGATGCAATGATTTTCATATCAATGAATCCCCACCACAACACCAATATGCCCCTTTCTCCCCCCCCCCCCCTTCCATCAATCATCCTGTCAAAATGTCATTCAATACGTTCACTGTTTGATTGCAGGCATACTGACCAGTAACCTTCATGTTCTATTAGAATTAAAACCCCGCTTTTAAGAATCCGTGAACTTCTCGAACCTAATAATGGCTAGAAGCGTGCTATGTTGTCCGCCGTTTGACCGCGGCGCTTCAATGCTTTGGAATCGGTGCAATGGCCAAAATGAACGCAACCATTCGGAAAACAAACCCCTACCACCTACTGTAGGCCAAAAATAAAAGACCCAGTCGGAACTCACCATGTTTACTGGCGTGTTTTCCCATTTTCACGCACCCATCTCAACTCAAACTGCTCGAGGAAGTGGAAATATGAAGTAATCCAAGACAAAATGTACACTTTTCCTGTTTTGAAACTTTATGATTCACAATAAATCCCCAAATACCTCAATAGCTTAGTTGTATGCTCCAACCCACTACTGAAGGCGGATTTTAGATCCTGTATACACACAAGACAAGCTTGACTGTGGGCGAGTCCATTATTCACAATGGGGAAGACAGGTTTCTGTAATAAAAAGAAAATGTTAATTATTAAGTAACTCCTCTCTTAAACAGAATATTTCCTATCAGTTTTAAAATTTACTATAATATTAAATATATCATTTAGATTGTAGGTAAAGAATTGTAAAAGTCAAATGTCTTGTATCATCCATTACACACCTCAGTATAAATAGTGCAAGTCGGACATAAGAGACCAATTTCATTGGGTATTATCGTAGCTCGCTTTGTACCGTTTTATTGGTTTCCATACATTCACCACAATTTCCTTTGATGTTACCGACACTGAAATAATTACACTGGAAGTGCCCGTGGCAGTTAGTCAACTTGAATACGGTTCTTTCATTTTATCACAAGCCCGTCCACACTTTTTTTCTTTGCTTTCCTTTGATCATAGAAACACTACGAATGGCCGAACCCACCTATCATTAACGTTAGGGATTAGGCAAACTGTCACCATTCTTTGAGTGTTACGCTACTATTATACAAATCCATATTTGCGGAAAATATTACCTTTCAATCCTGTTGAAAAGAAAATATCGAGACAATTAGGGACCCATAAAAGGATACCAGTTAAATCAGTTTGTATTGAATACCCTGTAAATATTTGCAGATCAAACAGATATTTAAACTGTTACACTAAGATTGTAATCTAGTAATATAAACAAACAAAGGATGAAACGTAATATATGTTTATTTCGTACTAACTGTCATTTTGTATTAATCTTCAACAACGGCGATGATTGCAACAACAGTTTACGGCTTCTGTATTTTGTCAACGTTAACATTGTTATAGATGTATATGCACAGCCGTAGATATTCTCATGATCTTTATCATCCTCTAGTAGATGTTGTTTTTATTTTTAGATAATATCATCACTGTCGTTGTCCATGTAGTTGTTGTTGTCGCCTCTCTTGATATTTCGTCCTTGTCCTTGACAGACCACGTGGGACGACATTATATCGTGCTTACTTTTTCCATGATCAATGATCGTTTTATCTAACGTCAACGGTCAATCTCCTGTGGTACAGACCGAGAGGTAGCGCCATTTGACGATGACAGTAATGGCATCAACATAGAAGCTGATGAGGAGGAGGAAAACGATGACACTAATGTTGTGGGATATTTTTCATATTTTTCAAAGAAAAAATGTACGGCCATATATCATGTACACATACGTACATATTGTGGCATTTTATCTTTTGGGATAATATAATTTGTAGGGTTACCATATTTGAACTTTCAAAAAAGAGGTCACTCATATATATATATATATATATATATATATATATATATATATATATATATATATATATATAGATATATATATATATATATATATATATATATATATATATATATATATATATATATATATATATATATATATATATAAGAGACAAAGGTGATATTTAAGGACCGAAAAGGAGGACATATACGGGAAAAATAGGGTGATGAACCATTTAAAAAATTTTAATATTTTATTTTATATTTGGGGGTGAAGGGGCTTGGGATTTTTTTCAAGGGAAAAAAATGGGGGGGGGGGGGCCTGGAAACATTTACAAACAAAATTCTTGGTCTTATTCGAAGAAAACAAAAAAATTAATACCATCCATCATATTAGTTGAACAAAACCATTATCTTGTGATAAGAAAGAAAAATATCCTGGTTGGAATGAAAATCAAAAGCCCCCCCCCCCCCCCCTCATTAAATGATGGTAGGTCTCTTAGTGTTAGAATTAAATGGAGTGAGGGAAGTTCAAATAATCTTAATACATAGAGGATATCTTTTTTTAAGTAAATATTAGGAAATATTGTACGAGTGAAGTGGGAAAAGTGGGAAACATGGTATTGTCACGAGTTTCGAACCCACAAGTGACAATACAAAATGTTTCCACTTCACGAGTGAAATATGAAATATTTCCTAATATCTACTCAAAAAAAGTTTATTTTCTTTTTATTATATATTATTTAAGCTACAAATTGTCGATTTGCATGGATCTTTTCTCCATTCTGTGCCAGTGTGAATAACGGCTGCATTACTACATATATAAAAAGAAGTTCCGAAATTTACAATAATTTTAGGACAGTGAGCTTTTAGAAATTTAGCTTCTGCAAATAATGCTTCAAATTGTGTATTTTGTCAAAATTATTACTGTTTTCAAACAAAAATGAAGAGATTTTTTATTTTCGTTAACACATTTCTTGCGCGGATTACTACAGTAAATATTGTTGGGTAGGGTTGCTGTAGAAATATCAAGGAGCGGTCACAGCCAACAAATTTCGGAGCGTAACATCTTTTAAACAAAAGATTTTGATCATTGTGAGTTTACTTGTATGGATTTTGGTTTTTTGTTTTGTTCATTTCTGCTTTCAAATGTGAATTTGTGGCCTTGGCAACCTTGCAGTCTAGTTCGGCAACAGACGCTGCACCCCAATTTCGATTATCACTTAATTTCGGGTTGAAATCAACACTCATTAATGCCCGATTTCTGCATCGTTTTCAAACATGATTATGACTGTGTTGAGAGTTAGAATCGCTACTTAAACAGTTTTAATACTATATTTAAGAGTTTTTCCTAAAAATGTGTCTGTTTGTCGTAGAGTGTAAAAGGCATACCGTATGGATGACAAAATATCTAATGGCAACAGTTCGTGTATGTTCAAGAAAAGTTAATACTTGAATCCAACTTTTTGTTCATTGGAGTTAATTTTTAGGCATTTTTTTATGGTGCCTTCTTATTGATTAAATAAATGTATACTAGAGTGTCTACAGTCTGACGCATTTTAAGATCTGTTCATCAAAGAAAAATGAAATAGACCTAAGTATGGAAATACAAATTTGAATAACATACTTAAGGTCAGACATATTTCCTGAATGGGAAAAAAAGTAGTTCCAGAAGTGATATCGCCACTGTGGCGATAAAAGTGGTATCACTACTGTGGCGATATCATTTTTCTCCCACTGATATATTTCATTATCGCATTATGAAATATATAATAAATATATTTACTTGCATACATTCATCAAAGCAATTTTAATTAGCATCTGTACTCTGTAGTGTTGTAATTATGTAAATTCACCCGCTTTTATTGTAACATCTTGTACTTTGATCTAGGTTTCATCGTTTTTTTTTTATATAAATGGACCAGTGGCATCTACAAAGAAACCACCAATAAATAGTACAGCTGCCACAAGACAAACTTCACTGCAATATTGTAAAACATTAATCCTTTAGTAAAAAAAGTTTGCAAAAAACCGACGCAACTGTGTTGTTGATAAAAATCCAAAATCGAAAAAAGCAACATGAAAAAATAATAACACCCCCCCCCCCCCCAATGCACCAATAAATTTTTATAATGATAAACATAACAATATTGACATCGAATCAGCGTGTCCCTGGGCAAGGCACTTTACTCTTATTGTCTTTGCACTAAAATAACTTAATTGTGTTGTTGTGCCGTAAAACGCCAATCAAACTTTCAATTTTTATTTGCATTTATCTGGGAGTAGACGACTATCATTAATAATATGTATGTGTGACAGCATTACTACGCAGTTGGTCACAGGAAACACAAAGACAAAATATCATCTCGAGTTATCTCCCTTTTTCCTAAGGGTTTTGGCTCTGGACACCATTGCCGCTAAGTAAGCGCCACTGCTATACAATATTATCCCAACGCCAACCCCGCTCGGTGGACACGTATGTCTATTAAGAGTCAAATAAATAGTTAAAAACACTTTAAGCACTTCTGTTGTCAAATCTTTCAGTTTCAGAGGTGTGTAGTTCTTGCACGTTTTCCACGTTCCTCACCATTCGCAACTTCTCAGTCAATGTTCGAATGTGTGCTGACATCTACCATTAAACATGTCATTCGGACCACCTCGGTTATTTACGAAACAAGGATTGACCGAGAAGTTACGAATGGATCGAACTAGGTTTTCATTCGCAACTTCTTAGTCAATTCTAAGGTCAATCTAATAGTAGAAATAGCCGAGTTGGTGCGAATAGATTGCAGTTACTTTTTTTTAGAAGAAATTTTCTGCGAACAAAACGTATGCTTTTTTTCTGCAAATTACTGCATCGACATACACCAGAGGCATATTTTTGTCTCGCAGAAATAGCCGAGGTGGTCTGAATGCTCACAGTTCATACTCTCTCAGAATATATCGCTGGCATTTAGCCCCTAAGATCACCAAAACCTTAGTCCTTCGCTGGTACCCGGCTTAAATTGGCAAGCTCATATCATAGGCCGGTAACTATTGTAAAATCTGTGTCTTCTGAACAGTTAGTCGTGTGCCAGAGTGGGCAGCATACGAAGCAGGGAAGCAAACTTTTGGGCGCTGAGGATCATTGGGAAAACATTCACAGCTTCGAGGTCAATCCTACGGATTATAGCTCGAATGTATGCCAATAGCCTCGGCTATTTACAAAACAAGAATTGACCGAGAAGTTGCAAATGCATGGAACTATTTTTTAATTCCCAACTTCTCTGTCAATCCTACGGTCAATCTAATGGTAGAAATAGCCGAGGTGATCCGAATAGATTGGGGGCGTTGTGACAAAGACATTTCCGGCGAACAAAATGTATGATTTTTTTTTTTCTTCTGTAAATTACTGCGCCTACATACATCAGAGTAATTTTTTGGGTCGCAGAAATAAAGCCGAGGTAGTTTGAATGGGGGAAACACGTACGGAAATTTCGTACTTTCAACAAAATGGAGAATGCTAGTTTCTGCGGTCTCACGAACACTGAAAGTGTGATGCATTTGTCTTCAAACCTTAGTCCCTCGTCTCCGCGCATTAGTACACGATCACGTTGACTGGACCCTACCTTCCTTCTCTAATGACTGATTGAAAAAAAAAAAAAAAAAAAAAAAACGAGTTATAAAAACCCAGACAGTGTATGGTGGCTTATGTGCGCTTCATTGCGACGCTATTGGTATATTGTGATGACTGGTGCGTGCTACCTTATAACGTCGCCAGCCCTGTGCTCCATCTCTGCAAGTCTTTCCTCCTACGTGTTAGGTAAAATCTTCACATGCTGGACCAAAAGTCTTTGTAGAGAAAATATCGTATAAATTGAGTGTGCTTCAGTTATCAAAGCATACTGTTTTCTCCATTTGGCATTTTATCACCGAAGTTACAGTTGAGTTTTTGTTATATGTTATCCGGCATTTTTTGGAGAGACTGAACTGTAAACAAAGCAACGTGACATGGGTTACAGATTTCACTTCCGGGACAGCACCAGTGCCCAATTACTCACTGTGCACTGTAGCCAAACTACACACAGACAATTACACAATAATCCTCCTATTCAGAAGAATAAACAAATTCCTTTAAATCAGTACCAAAAATACCAACATCCAGACCAAAGTTAATCACCCCCAAAAATGGAATTTATGAAGTTTGGGGTTTTGGTTTTGGCACAGAAGACCTAACTTGAACAACCCAATTTCCGCGAACGATCTCATCTTAATTTTTTTTTTTTTCAATTATTGTTGGAGGGGGGGGGGGGAGTAAATGGCAAAAAAAAAAAAAAAAAAAGTCAGCTTGAGATGCGGAAGTAAATGAAATTTTATCAGATTGTGTGCATTTTTTAAAATATAAATTGTTCCCACCTAGTCGGGGAGAACTCAGTCTATCAGAAAACGTTAATCATTATCTCTAACCCAATTTCCGCGAATGATCTCATCTTATTTTTTTTTTTTTTTTTTTTTTTTTTTTTAAATTTTAAATTATTGTTGGGGGAAAAGTAAATGGCAATTTAAATGTAATTTTATCAGATTTTGTGCATTTTTTTTTTTTTTTTTTTAGATAAATTGTTCCCACCTAGTCGGGGAGAACTCAGTCTATCAGAAAACGTTAATCATTATCTCTAACCCAATTTCCGCGAATGATCTCATCTTAATTGTTTTTTTTGTTTTTTTTTTTTTAATTTTAAATTATTGTTGGGGGAAAAAAGTAAATGGCAAAAAAAAAAAAAAAAAAAAGTCAGCTTGAGATGCGGAAGTAAATGTAATTTTATCAGATTTTGTGCATTTTTTTTTTTTTATATATAAATTGTTCCCACCTAGTCGGGGAGAACTCAGTCTATCAGAAAACGTTAATCATTATCTCTAACCCAATTTCCGCGAATGATCTCATCTTAATTTTTAATTTTTTTTTTTTTTTTAATTTTAAATTATTGTTGGGGGGAAAGTAAATGGAAAAAAAAAAAAAAAAAGTCGGCATGAGATGCGGAAGTAAAAGTAATTTTATCAGATTTTGTGCATTTTTTTTTTTTTTTTTATATATATATATAAATTGTTCCCACCTAGTCGGGGAGAACACAGTCTATCAGAAAACGTTAATCATTATCTCTATCATCTTTCCTTTTTTTTTTTTTTTTGGACAGGTTTTAAAATATTTAAAGTATCAAGTTTTACCCAGGGCCTTCTATTTCTGAAATATAAAGTTTTACTTGCCATTCAATTTAATATTAAATATGAACACATTGCTCTGGATGAAATCGGATATATAATATAACATTTGTAACATTATAGATTATTATATCCATATAATAAACATTTTTGCATGCAATAGAAGAAAAAATATTCTACCTAATAACACACACACACACATACACACATACATACACTGAGGGTTCGGGGATGTAGAATAGGTTTGATGCGATA
This sequence comes from Margaritifera margaritifera, assembly GCA_029931535.1. Taxonomy (NCBI): domain Eukaryota; kingdom Metazoa; phylum Mollusca; class Bivalvia; order Unionida; family Margaritiferidae; genus Margaritifera; species Margaritifera margaritifera. The sequence goes on from JAQPZY010001697.1 coordinate 251,563, forward strand.
TCCTGCATGTCGTAAGAGGCGACTAATCAAGGCATGAGCAGTCGTGACGCAGTGGTTGACGTGCCAGACTCGCACCCGAGATGGTATGGGATTGAATCTTTCGTCGAATCAGCCCAGGTCGTGGTGTGTCCCTGGGCAAGGCACTTTACTCTAATTACCTTAGCACAAAATAACCTACTTGTGAAACTGTGCCGTACTTCTCTCTCTCTCTCTCTCTCTCTCTCTCTCTCTCTCTCTCTCTCTCTCTCTCTCTCTCTCTCTCTCTCTCTCTCTCTCTCTCTCTCTCTCCCTCTCTCTTGTACCAATATCTGATACTGGATGATTCATTCTGTTGTTTTTTTTTAATTAATTGGGTTTATTTGTATAATGTAATATATACATGTTCGTACGGTGATACAATATATTTTCTATCTAATGGCCCTTTGTAAATTTGATCCGGCGATACTACATACCGTAATCAATAGAAGGTCTGTCGAGTTCAGCAATTACAAGCAATTTACTAGGGGATTTTATGACGTTATGTTTCAGGAAATTTGAGTCACTTTGTCAGCTTTCGGTGAGATAATTGGTGCAAATTTGATTCCTGCAATTCTTCGCCGATCATGTATAAATGAAATTACCAGTGATATTTGGCGCACATGTAGTAAAAAGGAAAACCATATTACTCATGTTCTGACGAGCATGACCACGAGTTTCTTGTACGTAGTTAGAAATTATTTCAGGAGAGAAGCCAGCGATAAAACGCCACCCTAGGTAATCTCGAGGATATATGTATCACTTCTTTTAGTTTTCTGGTTTGTTTTGTCTGTTTTTTATTATGTCTAAATTTTTTTTAAAAAAAGAGCAATGCCAAAGAAATGTCGCACATACATGCGCATATATATACATACAATTTTCTGTCAAAAACAGACAGAATAGTCGCACGAATTGAGAAAAATAATGGGAACCAAATGCACCTACCTTCTTCTCGATCATCATGTTTTTTTTTTTGTTTTTTTTTCCAACGGCGTTGATGCTGTCTTTGGCGTAGACGTCAAAGTTTTATATATACATTTGCGTCATTCCTCTGAGACTTTCATATACAGTCATGAAACCTTATGGGTATATTCATATTGAAAAAGTAGGTAATACTGATATTTCAAAATATTTCAGTGCTTATATTAGGCGTTCATATTTGGCTCCGTTTCTCTGAGGCTGTTTCTTGTACAGTCATCAAACCAGATAGATGCATTCATTTTGATAGCTGTTAACCTCTTTAATAAGTACTTCGCAGTGACCCACTTTTTTGTTCTACTAATATTTTTTTTTTTTTTTTTTTTTTAAGTCGTGAGTCATGCTGCAGTAGTTCATGCAGGATATTGCATTCCGCGGGATTCTTGTTTTCCATTCATCTCATTCCCGAAGATTGAGAATTAAAGTTCCAAAATCGCTGATATAGTTAACAAATTCAGCCATGTTACCATAGTTCAAGTCTCTTTGTCGTACTGTGTAAGTCGCCCGGAAAAACTCATATCATAATAAGGATTATTTTTTCCAAAAGAAATAGTTAGTAAAACTCGTGTGTATGTATGACGCTTTATGTAAGCCCTGTTTCGAATGTTCAGGGTAATATACTGTTACCCTTGTTCGTCTATCAGTCCTGTTTAGAATATGGTATCTGCAAGACGACAGGTAACAAGATCATAAGAACTGTATAGTTCCAGTCCATGAAAAAGAAAATCGCGTGTAGAGCTTATCACCCCACCCTCATCCCCTCACCCAACCACCTCCTCCTACCCCACCCCACCACACACACACACATACACGCACAAGCGGACGATATTTCATTAGATAATGAAGGAAAATACAAATGTGTCAGGGCAGTTGTAGAGACATGTTTTTTTTTTTTAATTTTTTTTATTTAATTTTATTTTCTTTATGTAGCAATTGTCAGGCTTTTACGTCATTCCCTACAGCACCCCTTCCCCTGTCCCTCTTCCGCCTTCCCCCTTCCACCCCTCGGCTGGTTTAGAGATTTTAAAAAAGGAAAATAAAACTAAATTACTATCCTTATCAAAAACTACCTGAAGGTCAAAAGAATTACAAAACATATATAATTTAAAGGAAAGTAAGATACTTATCCATGATTTAGTACAGTCATCCTTACAACATTCAAGAAAATGATATCTTTTCAATATGGCTCTTCAGAAAGAAACCTCAGATTTCTTACATAATATTAAATTACAAAAGATACAACTCTGTTAAAGAATAACACTGTCGACAAGGGCAATAAAAAGGAAAGAAAGAAAGGCAAGTCGAGGCAAAACACATCCTAAATATATATACACATAGAAAAAACATATACAAATCTAAATATCATTAAATAAGGAACTTAAAAAACAGAGCAAAAGCATACTACAAATAGTTGTACCTGCTGATAATACACGACTTGAAAATTTAATATATTTAAAATTTACGATTTCATATCAGTTATTTAAGTATTAATAAATTTATAATCTATTGAGAGAGAGAGAGAGAGAGAATATGTTAGGCACAATATCAGCAGATTAACTAAAATCTCCTTTGATCAATGTGTATGTACTCCAAGTATCATTATTTTTCTGAAATAAAAAAAAAAACAACAAAAACTGTAAATTTGTTTAATCTATCCATAATCTAAAATCTGTAATAAATAATGAAATGAATGTCCTTTGGAAAAAAATATATGAGATATAGTTTTCTTCTACAGCCTACAAAAGAGAACACAGTTTGACATGCCTTAAATTCATTTTATACAACACAGGACGCAGAGCTATATATCCATGAGGTATCCTGCATTGAAAGTCCTTGAAATTATTTATTTTTGATTGATTTTCTATAATTAAGGCAAATATCTGCCCAGTTGAATGCTATATTGTTAACTATATTGAATGCTATATTGTTAACTATACCTACTTTTCACCTTGAAATTCACTTGCAGTTTTTGTTGTATTTGTTTTTGTTTTCTATACATTAACATTTGTATAAGTTTTGCATATTGGCAAAACTTCTACATTTTCAACATTTTGTGTATTTTATATCAAAATATCCATGTCTTTGCAATATATTGCTGTGAGCATAATACTTAATAAAACTTGCCTTGTTCAGAGACCTTTAAAAAAAAAAAGCATATTTGTTTAATTTCCTTTTCTTCAGTGAAAAGCTCTTTCAGATACAAAATACTAGCATCAAAAACGTCTTTCATAAATAACCACTTTGCATTTTCCAAACTTTTTATATTGTTCGAGAAAAATTTATTTGTTTGATCTGCTGTAATTTTTGACTGGAAATGTCTAAATCTGGCAGTGAGGAGATTTCAATTTTACAAAATAATACATGATCTAACAAAAAAAGAATTTGCAAGAATTTTCCAAGGATGAATCACAGATGTATCAAGAGATCTTTTGATCCATTGCAATTTCATAGCTTGAATAACAGTACCAAAGTCAGGAAAAGTGTGACCTCCATTTGTAAAATTATTAATTAGTAAATATTTTTTCACATTTGTTCTGTTTCCATTCCGGACAAAGTCTAACATCAAACGATCAACCTGTTTTTATACCTTCCTCTGGTACTGTGAAATTATTTTTCTGATATTTTATTTATAACCATTTATTATCGTAATTTGTTACTATATCTGACAGAACTATGCAACTTTCTGCACATATTAACCTACCTTAGTGCATAAAATCCTGAAAGTTTCAACGGAGGTTAACTGGCTCGTTTTAGTGTTTTGTAACAGTAAACAAACTGACTCGGGGCCTGAATGACATGGAGTTAGGTGACACATCACAGTGCTTTTTGCAGAAAAAGCAGTCTTTACAATTTTATAAAATCTGAAGTCTACCCTTTTATTAAAAACATAGCTTGGATTTTAAAAATAGGTAAACTGTGAAACAGACCATTCACAAATGGTACTATTTAATTTTTTCTTTTATTTTGTTTGTTTGTTTGATTGTTTTTTTTTTTTTGTTTTTTTTTTTGTTTTTTCTTTTTATCTTCCTGAGTAGTCACCCTCAAGGGGAGCTAATTATGGTCTAAGACCAGAGTCGATAAAATACCCTCTGGTAAATCATTGTAGCTTTGCTGTTAACCGTAGAAAACCGTACTAAAACGGAATTAATCGATGTAGAAAACCGTACTAAAACGGAATTAATCGATGTAGAAAACCGTACTAAAACGGAATTAATCGAGACTAGTGTAGTAGAAAACCGTACTAAGACGGAATTAATTGAGACTAGAGTACGAATTTTAAAAGGTGTAATTTAGACATGGGGCATACTTAGAGGGACATCTTGTGGAGTTTCCATTTGTTATGATCAACCTAATCGATTTGCAAAAGAAAGTAGAGCTATAAAGATTGGCATAGGGCTTTTAGCGGGAAACCTTTGTAACAATTATTCCTCGACCATGAAAAAGTAAAATTTGTTCCAAATTCCACCGTCATGTACATCTTGAAAATATTAAACCAGATTAAAAGGTCTCGTATGTACACAGCAAGGAACCTGCGACTCTGAGTTTTGTGGTATTGTAATCTACAAATTAAGCACAATTGAAATGCTTGATTCATTTCCTTAATACTTTACATGAATTAGCGGGAACATCAAATGAAAATATTATCAGCGTATTTTCAACACGTGTAGCTCTTCATATGGATGCAATATTAACTGATTTTTATCTTCGTTCCATCGCGAGTAGTAACAATCACCGGGGATAACCGTTGATATTTCAGATCCAATGACTACGCACAATACGCTCAAATTACGCGCTAAATACGTTCCAGGCAATTGCTTAATTGCCGGTCAAGGGTAGGTTTTGCCAGTTTTCTCCTTGCTGCTTTATTCTTTGTATCATGGTTGTAGCCCACGTGATACTACAATTATTCGTCTCAAATAAAACTGCCACATGTGCCTGGGGATTGCGAGAATTTCACTTGAATTCTTCATTGCATACATTTTTCTCTTAATATACATCAATAAATGACTGTCGCTGCTTTTTAAAGGTAGATCAGACGTCTAAAGGGTATTTTGTGGGGAATTGTTTTGTTGCCGTTCACGAGCAATCTTCTAAAATTACGTCGAGAGAGAGAGAGAGAGAGAGAGAGAGAGAGAGAGAGAGAGAGATCAACAAAGAATGACATGTGATTGTGGAAAAACAGTTTTTAAAAAAAGCCATTTTAACATTACTTTTTAAAATCTAAATAATGGACGATAGACCTAAATTATATTTTTATTAGATATGTCAAAACTTGATAAAATGGATGAATTAATGAATGCCAAGTTTTAACAACTAACATGTCGTGCTCCTTATCCTCGTCCTGCAATTCAGTTTGACGCTCCAAACACAGACTTAACATACGTATTTAAATATGTATCAAACGTATTTAACACGATAAAAATATATTATACGGAAACTTATATTTTCACATAAAAACCATTAAATGTTTTTTAAAAAACACTTTAGCGTTAACAATGATGGCTCTATGGTTAAATGCCCGATACAGTGTGAATTGCGATTCATGCAAAGTCTACTAAACTGAGCAGTGTGGATGGTAACAGTTCTTTGTGTTATTTCTTACCGGCATTTGGCTATAGAAATATATCATAATTAGTCAAATCATGTTTGGTTTGATTTTGTGGGTTTAACGCCATTTTTCAGTACATCATACACGGCGGCCAGTATATTTGATGGAGGAAGAACATGAGAAGACCCCAGCAAGAACTACCGACTCACGGGAAGCTGCTGAAAAGCTTTCTCACATACCCACGTTGAATTTTATTTTGTATTGTGAATTGATCAGAACTTTTCATCACCGTGGTATTTTTGTTTCATGTACTCTTTGCTGTATTAATTTACATGTTCTCTGTTTTCTTCTTTCTATTTATTTTTCTGTATTCTGTTGGACTCAAGATTTGCAGTATGCACCACTTTAGTAAAAATCAGGTAATTTTTATTTAATTTCTCCACACATAGGGCATGTCTTGAAATCCATGTCTTTTACTTAAGAAAAATTTCAGAATAAATTGTACTATTCAGCGTAATATTGAAATATGACTTGCGATTAACCATTGTTCTAATTTAGACTTATGCTGAGTTAACTTTTAAAATTTCTTTGCAAATAAATGGAAGGTGAACAAGACAAAATGGTAACAAAAAATCTGCAAATATTATGTAAGCCTAAAGTTCCGCGTAAAGTTGAACTTGGCAGACAGCTTGGAAAACGTTCACAGAAATGTATAAAAAGCCCAAACTGAATGTTTAAAGAAATAACAAAAAAAATCTAAAACATCACAAGATACAGCAGGTGTGCCCTCGGCAGACGCTGTACCTTCGGCGCGCGGCACACTACGTAACATAATGATATAAGCTCAAACACCAAGCTCTATTATTTGATAGATAGTGGTGTAGCTGTTTTAGTTCTCTTCCTCATTTGGTGTAAAAGCAAAGAGTTTTTTTTCTCCTTTTAAAGTTGATAAAAAGGCAGAACTTGTACAAAACATTATGTTAGAAACTAAGAAGTCAACACCACTAAAGAACAACAGCAAAGCTAGTACGAAGTTCAATTTGACAAGAATTTGCCTACATACAACGGCGAAGCCTGGACTTTGTGCACCTCAATCCCAGACATGCTTTAACTTTTTCCAGCTAATAAGTTGCGTAGTTTTTACCTACAGTCAAATGTTCAGTAATACCACCAAAAAACAAACAAAAAAAAAAAAAAAAAAAAAAAAATACTGTTAACTCTGTATACCTTGTCGCACTTAAATCAGCTCCACAGTTGCTACAACATGCTTATGAAGAAGTTGTTTAAAATGTCAATAGGAATAGGACCAGCACCAAACATGGATACTGGAGACATTGGAAAACCAACTATTCCATTATCACAATTGACTAACTGATAGCACATGGACGTTTTACAGGACAAAAGTGTTGACACTGTACAAAGAAAAGGAAATAAAACTTATAATGACAAATACTTTAGCGTTTTGTGGCTACTAAATAGCATAGCTTTTATCTCACTTATCAAAATTCGACCGAAATAAAACCAAACCAAACACTATCAACACAATTTATCATGCAGCACTCAAGGTAAATTATGGACAAAATCATTAAAATGATTCATGCTTTTTGTAGAACATTAAATATAGATTAAAATCCGTTTCTCCTGCGAAATTTACTTTAACTGAATGCCAGAAATTTATCCTTAAAATTAATGAAAAACTAGATTGTCCAAAACTACCAACCGCATTTCCCCCTTGACTAAGGCTCTGTTTCCTGTTATTTGTACAAAGTAGCACATCAAGTTTTGAATTGGGTTGGGGTTAGCATAACTACAATTTCAGTTAGAATAGGTGTAACAGCAAGGTGTTATATTAACAGCTACCGGTAAATTTATACATTTTTCTTTTAGTGGGCTTGGTGCAACATTAATACGATTTGTTGCAAAAGCTTTTCAATAAGAAGTTGATCTACAAAAATGTTTTATAATATCATAAAATAGTAACATATGCAATGAGTAAGTTGAACAAGATCAACATGATAAGCACATCAATAAGTGATAATGAAATTAACTTTGAGACGTTTTTGTTATCAAAAAGGAAAACTGGTACGTGGAAATAAAAGGGCAATCCAGATCAAAATAAACAATTTACAGACTCAAGATATAGAGGAATCGAAAAATAAATTTATGAGGAAGGGAACAAATTAAGGAAAAGATTCTGAAAGCGTGAGAGAGAAGAACCATTATGGAAAAGCTTACAACAAAGGATAGAAAGTTAACAAACACATTTGAACGGTAGCTGTTTAAACTGTCCCCATACAAATATTTGTATTGTGCTGTTGTCACCCTGCGGCAAGACTGTGTTCATGCACACATCATTTCCAGCACAACTAATGAAGAGCTATATTGCAATCGACGATATTTATTAGAAGAACAACTATTTTGCCAATACAGTTGATAATATAAATGGTAAACTATCCTTTTCATTGAAGAGAATATATTTTGTAGTTGGTTACCACAATATTTCTGATGAAATCATAAACAGTATATTTGACTACATAAATGACAAGAATGAAACAAGGACTGTTTCAAATGCTGATGGTTTTATAACGGTGACATGTACATGAAAAAGTTCAAGAGGGAAGGACTGGAAATGGTGACGACGATGAAAGAATAGATGTTGAATGTTTAAAACAATTCAAAAGTTCTCGCCACTCCGATTAATAAATAATAGAATTCATACACACCTTACACTTGCTTAACTCCAGTACCGTAAAGGCTGCGTAAAATTGATTTTGTTCATTTGACTTTTTTGTTTTTCAAACAAGGTAACCCTTATTCATCGTCAATATATCTTTCTGCAGCTGATAATATATTTATTTATATATACATATTTTAACTGCTTTTCTTCTGAGATTTTCCATTTGTTTACTACATACAATGTTATTCCTCAGTTTTTAAAAGTCTTTCTCGAAATAATTGTTAGCTTTGTGTCTCAAATTTGTATTCAGTTCTATACAGGGTTTTAACCACGGTTGTTGTTCAAAGAAGACAACGTTGTGTATCTTTTCAGTTCGAAGCTAGTTGACTGTAAAGCTTTACGTTTCCATTGTCAGTTATATATATTTCTTTGTTTTTTCAATACACATAATAGTTTTGGCTCAGATGGTTTTGTGTCCTTGAAGTCATTTATCAACTTCTTTTGTATTTCTGACAAATCATTTCTATCTGGAATTAATTTCTCTGGAATTGCAGGATAGTCCTTTAAATAACTATGCAAGTAGAATGGGATCTCCAAATCCACTTCAAAAATAAAAATAAAACTAGAAGTTATCTGGTCAGTGGCAGCGCGAGGGTTCGAGGCCCCCGGGGACAATTTTCTTTAGTGGCGCCCCTACTGAGGCGTCCGGGGGCAATGTTCTTTAGTGGCGCCCCTACTTTGCCACAGAGCACAGTTTTTATGTCAGTTGACAACCTCCACCCCCACCCCCCAATCTACGTCCCGGTTACAGCTGCAAAAAAAAGCTCTAACGCCCTCCCCCCCCCCCATCGCTCGTCGCCCGGGGGCAATTGACCCCCGACCGTCCTCGCGCCGCCACTGCATCTGGTATTTCGAACAGATTTCTTCTACCCCTCCAATTTAATCATCAGTTGCCCATATAAAGATTATTTACCGGTATGTATTGTCTCATGTCCCCTTAAAAACTGGTGACATCAAGGTAATAAAATGAAATACATTGACCGGCTCTTTCGTACTAACCATCACTTCTTATCTTAGCATCTTTGTCCAGGTTGTTTTCATGATTTCCTTTAGCATATCTATGTCGTATCATGCTCGTTCCACCTCCTATTCCACTCCCAGTCATCAAGAACATTCATAGTCTGTTAAAAGTTTAAGTTCTACAGCTGATATCTTTAAAACGTGCATTGTGTGCTAATACAGGAGTACCTTAATAATGAGCATGATCTGGTTGGCAAATTTTCACACAGACATTCCTAAGTTCCTCAATAAATGTTACATAGGATCAATGTATCTTTCTTCACGTAATAGTCACGTAGATCTCGAAGTGTTTTCAGATTAAGATGTTCCAGACATCCTGCATATATTGATAATCGTCATTTGATAAATTTGAATCATTAAGTGATGAGCGAAACGTTTCTATTGGTAGTATGGCTATTTCATTAAACCTTTCAAAGATATCCATGTTTTCGCATGGGTGAATGTCTTTCCTCAAATATTTAAGTGTCATATTCGTAAAACTGCTTCAGTGTTTATGTAAATCTTATATAACTAACAATTTTAGCCAGCTGTGATATTTTATGTCACATGAATATAAAACTGTCTACAATTCTGACCGTCCCTTTATTTCTTTTCCTTCTTGTATGTACCTACCAACTTTAAAATCCTTGCTGAATTAAATTTATATTTTCATCAATGTTCAGTATGATTGTTACATCATCTTCTAGATCATTTCTACCCAATGTTAATGAACAGATGGCTGTCATTACCGGACATGTTATAAATGAACAATGCTATGTATTTTGGATTTTTAAAATTAGATTTGCGTTCGTTATCAGCTGATTCTCTACACATGCCTGTTAAACAGTCAAAGTCTCTTACTTTCTTCTGAGTTATGGTACCTCCTATTCACGATGCACTTGGCGCGATTTCTCCCTCACAAATGTACCAGATGTTCGTTAAATTAAACGTTGTTCATGTTCCTCTGTGAACCACAAAAGTTTTACACTTTTCGGTCTTAATTCTTCGTACATTGCAATTTTACCCAACGCATCGTAAAATACTAGAATGCAATCGGTTGCTCCGTAATTTATTGGTTTATTTCTCTTGTTGGTTTATTTAGCTTGCAAACACAACTCAGATGGAATGTGTTTGACTGTTTATATTGTCCAGGATAATCTATTAAGAGGTGTGTAAATTTCGCTGTTCACAAGTGTCATGATACTTTCAAAGTCACGATAAATAACATACAGAAATATTAATTGTTGTTGATAGTTTTTAAAGTTTAGAACCGAACCTTTTTTAAGCATAATATCTATTGAGTTATCTACGTTGTCTTTCATATTCTGATAGATTTTTGCTGTGTTGAAATAATTTAAGCATATTTTACAGATATGTTTCCATCCATAATGTCAGTTTATCTGTGAAGAGACAAATTTTGAAAAATCTTTTACTCCTACGTAATGTCACCTTCCATCTTAATAGTTGTTAAGACCGCCATGTGGAAGTATGATTAACATATCAGCATGTCATTCTCACTCTATTTCAGTTATTCTAATCCGATTGATGTAACATGATTAAACTATCTCCATTTTAACAGGACAGTTATTAAACCAGGGACCGTTTCTATCTAGATCGTATTTTCGTGGTCTCTGTGGTTCATTTGGGTCAAGATGTAAAATTTATTACAAGCATTAAATAAACATTTCTTATCCGTATATTTTTCGTTAATACGAGCTTTTTATTTTGTTCTGAACCTACTCAGGCAAACTTAAGTACGAGCTTCCTCAGAGTCGTTGATACATATGAATAATGTTCAATGTCAGTCATGCAAATACCCATCTTATACTTACGCTTATTTTCTGTCCAAATTTGCTATGTAAAATGTAAAATAAATGTTCAGTGATATTATTCATCTCTCCTCTGCTCAGTATATTTGTTTTGTAGTAAACATTTCTATGCTCAGCTTTCTCTCCATCCTGGGTGGATCTTTTGAAGAACCAAATTGTCGAATTTTTAAACGATGATCTTCTGCAGATATGATTCAATGTAATTGCAAACTTCATACAAATCTTTATTGTTGAATCCATAAAATGTCTGCTCATTACATTCTCTTAAATAACTCTATAAGACTTTCGTTATGATTCTAATTAAATTATCCCTATTCATCCTTCCTAATTCCTTTGTAGTTCCAAAGCGAAATAAATTAAGTTTTATTTCTCACTTGTTTTTATATTGGTGCGCAAGTATCAAAGTCTTCAGTTTTATTTATTTTACTAGAAATATTTCAATTCATATTTAACATTTTGTACATGTCTTTAACATTTAACCTTTGACATACATTTTTGCAAAATGCCCACCGCGCTGTCTATAGATTCTGTCCCTGGGAGTAGTTATGTTGAGAAGGCCAGGGGAGACAACTTTCTTAAGCTGATCTTTATATACTTTCAGCGATCGGACTTAGTTTTCTGTAAATTAGGAATTTTCTTATGCCCTTTCTCTATATTTGGTTTGTTGTCGTGTTACGCGTCTCTTTATGTGCAAGTCCCAGATGAGACCAGCTCCTCCACAGAGTCATTCTAGCTTCATAGGGCGCTTCTTTAGCGTTCACATGGCAACACACACACACAATGTGTATGGGAATGTGAGAACACCTTCTAATATTGCTATTGAAACGTTATTATTATAATAATGTTGTTCTTGTGACCGACTTTAATAGTTCACTAGACCACTCATTTTTTAAAAACAAAGAATACCCTCGATTCCCGAAAACACTCACTTTTAAAACAAGCAGCAAAATAACAACACAAAACACCTTCTACTGCCGAAAACACTCAAAAAAAGTCTTTGCTATTTTAAATTTAACATTTGTGTATAAAGGTAAAATTATCCCTTTTCAGATAGACAATACTGGAGGACATCTGATAGATTTTATTAATGATTATATATGGTGTTGGATAACTTGAGGGAAAAAAATATTTCATTTAAAAAAAATTTTTTTTGAAACAATACAACAATTATTGATGAAAACAACAGGAAGTAGGTTTCCCGTCAGTGTCTATATCAGTAATGTTTCTAGTGATTTCACCATGTATGCCTTGTTAAAAAGAGCAAAATTCCGTCGACTTTTCTAGGAGCAGCTGCCAGCTGGTCCTCCACAAAAACAAAATTATGACCACCATTGTTAAAAATCATCTGCTAGATAATTTACTTCAATACAGTTTTGTTGTATACACTGATATATATGAGGCATATTTAGACTGTAATTAAATATAGATAACTATACATTTAATTGTGAGTATAGTCTTCGGTTTAAGCGTTTGAAGAATACGCGTGGCAAAATACATTATTAAGGGCGATTCTCCAGATGTTTCTGCCAAGCATCGAGCAACATTCTAAAATTATGTCATTAAGCTGGCTCATGCAAAATAGATAAAATTCCAGCAAACATAGGAAAGGTCAAAAGTTCGCAAATTTGGAAACGGCAATATTTGCACCGCACTTGTACGTGAAGTGCGCCTTCAACTGCATATTTTATCAAGAGCTTCCCAATGTTTGTTTTGCGACTGAACATGACATTTTTCGTGTCTGTAGAAGGGGACTAACATCTGTATGGACAGTAAATATGTAAATGCTAATGGCTAATATATGTATTTGAGTTAAAATCAGGGTTGGTTTTTGTTTCTCCATCTTAAACTCCTACACCTAAATATATACACGAGAAACTAGTTAAATCCAGCGCACGAAAAGAGCAGCAAACTACTGGTCTAAGTGGTCATAGAAACAGTGTGAACTTCTACTACTGAGAAACCGGTTAGATCCGGCTCACCAAAAGAGCACCAAACCGCTGGCACCACGGAAATGCATGCTCTAAATAAAATAAAGAGAGAATTAAAGAATCTACTAGAATTCCGAAAGGATCTGATGATCATCTCAAGCTCTTTAATAAGTCTGGGAATCTAGAGAGTATGATACCTCGCCAGGGAAAACTCCTAGAAGTTCTGTACTTCCACCACTTCCACGAATGTCTAACACAATAATGCAAAGGAATTGCCGAGGTTCAAAGGCAAATATTGATGAAATTGGGATTCTACTTTCAGAACATGAGCCAATAGCTATCTGTCTTCAGAGGATCTTTTTCAAAGAAAATACTAGAGTTAATCTTAAAAACGTCTCAACCTACAACAACTTTTCAAGAAACACTGATAAAGCCGCTGGAGGAGTGTCCATCATCATAAATAACAAAACTTCTCACTGGAAAGCTAATCTCAGTACTACGTTATAGGCTATGGCGATTCGTGTGTCCATGTACAAAACTCTTACACTTTGCTGAGTATATCTCTCTCAACCACTCCTTTCAATCAATCTGGTCTTGACCATCTTTTTGATCATTTTGGCTTTCTTGGCGACTTTAATGGTCACCATACACTTTGGAGCTGTAAACATATCAAAGGAGAGAGGGAAGAAAATAGAAAACATTGTTTCAAAACACAATCTTTGCCTTTTCAATGATAAGTTGTTTACCTACCTGCATTCTGCCAAAGGATCATACTCGTCCTTAGATCTGATCATTTGCAATCCGTCTCATTTACGTGACTTCTCTTGGAAAATTGGGGACGACTTTTATGATAGTAACCACTTTCCAATATACTTCAGAAGTACTACTGCCAAACCTCAAGGGCTAGGGCAAAGGTGGAAATTGAACAAGGCAGATTGGGAAACGTTTCAGTCTCTCTGCGAATCAAATTTGCTGTTGTTGTTGTTGTTGTTGTGTGTTTAACGCCATTTTTCAGCACATGATAGACTATACATGGCGGCCAGTTTTATCTGGTCGAGGAAGAACCCGGGAAAACCCCGGGAAGAACCACCGACCAACGGGAAGCTACTGGCAAGCTTTCTCACATATCCACATTGGCCGAGCTCGAGACTCGAACCCACGCAGACAGAGGTGAGATGGCAGTGATCGGTAAAGGCGAGCGGATTAGACAACTCGGCCGCCCGGGGTCCCGAATCAAATTTGACAGTCTATTTATTTAATAACATAGTGGATCCAATACCCCTATTTACAAAGGATGTTGCTGGAGATACAATAACAAAAACTTCGGCGATTCCAAAACGCGTCAACAAACCATGGTTCGATGATGCATGCAAAGACTCAATCAGGGAACGTGAAAATATCCCTAAAGATTTTCCATGCCAATCCAACAACTTAAAATATGTAAGTACCGTCTATACCGAGCGAAAACTTGTAGTACCTTTAGAGGCAGCTAAAGAAAATCATGGAGAACCTATGTCTCTAGGTTGAACTCTCGCTCCTCTATTAAATCAGTATGGAATATGGTTCGAAAAATCACTGGCAAAAATAAAAGCAGCAGTATCAGGCACTTATAGAAATCTGATGAAAGGGTCACGACTTTGCCAGAAATCTCAAATACATTGGCCGAAACATCCTTGAAATACTCACCACAAGAAAATTATTCTAAAAACTTCCTCCGTGCCAAAAACCTGAAAGAAAATATTCATCTAAATTTCAGATCTGTTAATGCTGAGGATTACAATGAACCTTTCACCCGAAGAGAGCTTCATGACTCTCTTGATCGAGCCGTTGACACTTCACCAGGAACAGATGATATCCAGTATAAACGTTTGAGAGTCCTGCCTTATGCAGCTCTAAATACACTACTAAAAATTGTAATGCAATTTGGGAAACTGGAGACTACCTGCCGTCTTGGCTAGAAGCAAATGTGATACCAGTACCTAAACCTCGAAAGAACCATACCGACCCTTCCAGGTATCGCCCCATATCACTAACAAGCTGTATCTGGAAAACCATGGAACGGATGATAAATGATAGAATCATCTGGGATCTCGAGTCCAAGAAACTACTATCAGACGTTCAATGTAGATTCAGATGTCAGAAAAGCACAACAGACCATCTTATCAGACTTGAAACATTTATTATAGAAGCTTTCATAAAGAAAGAAATATTGCTGCCATCTTTTTCGACTTGGCGAAGGCTTATGACACAATATGGACGTACGGCATTATGAATGACCTATTCATCCTAGGTCTAAGGGACCGCTGACCTAACTATATACACAATTGTTTGCAACATAGAAATTTCAGAGTTAAGGTAGGCAGCATCCTTTCAGAAAGCTATCCTTAGGATATGGGTGTACCTCACGGAAGCATATTATCAGACACCCTATTCAAGATCCAAAATTAACAGTACAGTGAAATGCCTTAATCCAGAAACTGACTGCTCCTTATATGTCGATGACTTTTTGATCTGCTATAGATCAGAGAGTATGCAATCACAGAAAAGCTAAAACAGAGTTCAGAAATGGGCAGCAGAAAACGGGTTAAAATTTGAGAAATATAAAACTGTATGCATGCACTTTTGCCGATTACATCGAATTGATGATCATCCAAAACTCAATCTCGACGGTTGTCGTATTCCTGTTGCGGAGAAGATCAAAGTTTTAGGTCTTAATTTCGACCGAACTTTCCTTCCACATATTAGATACCTCAGCGAGAAATGTAAAAAAAACCCCCATCGATTTAATACGAGTCGTGGCAAACAGGGGTTTTTAGAGCAGATCCGGTTGCATAGATCTTTAGCAAGGTCTAAACTTGACTATGGCTCGATTATATACGGTCAACTTTCTAAATATTGCCTGCATATTCTTAGACCTGGCCTTAGACTTTGTTTGGGGACATTTAGAACTTCCCAGTCAGAAAGCCTCTATGCTGAGGCAAACGAAACATTACTTTATCTCTGACGAACAAAACTGGCTCTTCAGTATGCCACCAAACTATCTTCTAATTATCTAATCTCATATATGATGTAGTCTTTACGTCTATAATACCAAACTCTGTACTCTCAGAAACCAAATTTCATTCCTCCTTTTGGCATACGAATTCGTCCTCACTTAGAAACAGCAAAAATCAACATAGGAAATACTGCAAAATTCTATGTTTCATGATCAACACTTTGGTTACCAAAACCCCCCAAAATAATATTTTATCTTTACCAGTTGAAAAGGTCCACGAAAAACCTTATCCTTTTTCAAGTAAATTCAATGAAATCAGAGTCAGCTATGGTAGCTTTATATGTCTGCATACAGACCAGACCGTTCGAAACATGGAGACAAGGTTGGAGCTGCCGTTGCAACAGCCCATGGCACCATCTCGAGCCGGTCACCTGATAAAGTCTCCACTTTGACGACCGAAATTACACCCATACTCAGATCTTTGAACTACATTGGAACCTCTTTAAAAAAAAAAAAAACCATCAGCTTTTCGGGATCCCTTACTGTACTGAAAGTATTGCAAAACCTTAAAATGTGACAACCAGTTAATATCCCAGATGTAGAGAACGATGCATTGCTCATACAATCTCGACAAAGTATTATACACTGTTGGCTACCTAGTCGCATAAGTATTAAAGGCAATAAAAGGGCAGATAAAGTAACCAACGCTGCCCTGCAGTCATCCGATTCCGAATGAAAATCCAATATACTGACTTCAAATATTATATACATTAGCACGTTATGTATACTTGGGAAAACATGTTGAATTAAAATTCCACAAACATGCATTCATAACATCAGGTCCATTATTGGACACTGGCATCTCATTTAGAACAAATCACAGGGATGAGGTCGTATTGTGCCGACCGTATATAGGACACACATACCTTACTCATGCATGCCTCCTGAAGGGTGAAAGCAGTTAATGGGGTGGTATGGGACCTAAACAATTGAAATGGGATTATGGGGCGCCACGAGAAAGTCCAATCTCCGAAAATCGGAGTTAATGCTAAAATTTTCCATAGGATTAATGATGGATGGCACTATCGAGCCCTTGATGATACAAAAGCCCATTACTTAACAATAAAATGACACATGACTTTTATAAACTTACGTTTGGCCTACTTATGTAGATTTAAAGGCCCAAAAGTAGAGTTATATGACCGAAAACAGACATTTTGGATAGTGACAAGACCAGAAAGTAGAATTTTTATGACGTCATGACCGGAAGTAGACATTTTGATAGCATTGGGTGGAATCAATAGAGATATCCCAGAATGCCCTACCGGAAATGTGAAAAGTGTGCGCATGCGCACTGAAAAATATTTGCGCATGCTTGCTGAACTTTATACGCATGCACACTGAAAAAGGTCATTTTTTAAAATTGCGCGCATGTGCACTTAATATTTTTTTTTTAAAAATACGACCAAAACTAACTGTGGTACAAATTTACGAAACAGAGACTGAATTTGTGTAAGACTGAAAAATCTCGGAATATTATGCTAAAAATATTGCATAGACTAAAAGTACTAAAATGTCACGGAATTTATCAGAGACTAAAAAAGAAACCTGAATTTTATATCACAAAATATGGTCTAGGCTAAAAGTCGTACCAAAATTCCGAAGCTGAAACAGAATTTAGCGGAGAAAAAGAAAAATCTGGAAACTCCTATAAAAATATGGTCCAGACTAAAAGTTATACTAAAATTACGAAACTGACACGGAATTTAGCGGAGTTTAAAACCATCTGATACATCATCGTAGAATGGTCTACACTAAACGTCGTCCGAAAATACCATAAACTGACAAGGACTTTAACGGACACTAAAATAATCCGGAATAATATTTACAATTGTAAAACAAATTCTTAAAGAAATGTCATATACAAAAAGCACACGCACAAAATCAAAAAGCAAATATTAAAGAACTTTACAAATATCTAAAATGGCAAAAAATATCTAAAACAGAAATATAATCTTTAAAAATTAAAAAACAATCATTTTTGTAAAGAAAATCAAATAATTCCAAGCATATTTAACCAAGCGGAAACTTGCAATTCTTTTTTTTATAAAAAAATAGCATCATTAACAATGTTTAGATCGTCATAAAAGAGAGAAAAATTATTATGTGTGCATGTATGTGTTAGTGCTCGTACCCACCTCCTCATCGCCTTTGATATGTATGTATGTATGAAAAGAAGAAAGTAGTCCCCTACCCCTTGTTTTTCTGTTGCAGTTGTGGTATTGGTGAGTAAATAGGTGTGTTGGATTGCATAAATAAGTTCTTGTCCGTATTTTGTATTATCAAAATAGTCCCACACTCCTTGTCTGTACGTACGGATGTGTATTTGCTTCTTTATTATGAAGAACGTGTGTTTGCTTGTTTGTTTGAAATGATGTATTGTTTGTTTGTTAAGAAGAATGTGTGTTCGATTGTTTGTTAATAAAGATGTGTGTTTGTTAGTCCTTAAGTAGGTGTGAGTGACCCTCCACTATTCCCTTTTCCTTCTCTGTTTTGTTTTTAAGTGTTTGCTTGATTGTAAGTGTGCGTGCTTATTTGTCCATAAGTAGGTGCGAGTGACCCTCATCTATCCTTTTCTTCACCCTCTGTTTTGTTTGTAACGATTGGTGCTGAATTGTTAATATGTAGATTAGTAACCATTACATAACTCCCCTTTCCCTCGTCCGTCTTGTTTGTATGTGTGGATGTTGAACGGGAAATAGGTGATCATTACCTGTCCCCACATTTTTCTCATCTGCATTGTTTGTAAGGGTTGGATTGCAATTATGTGTGCTAGTGATCATCACATAATACCCCTTTCCCTCGTCAGTTTTGTTTCGAATGGGGTATTGGAGAGTAAAGTGTGTGTTGTGTTGTAATTATGCGTGTTAGTGACTATCACATAACTCTTCTTTCTTCATCGGATTGTTTGTATTTATGGGTGCTGGTCTTTAAGAACGTGTGTGGGTCTGCAGGAATATGAGCTTGTATCTGTGTGTGAGTTTTGATCAACAAGGGTGAGTATTGGTCATTAAGAATTTGTGTTGGTCAGAAAGTATATGTTTTGGTCAGTAAGTGTTGATGTTCCATTAAAAATGTTTACCTGTTCCCTTTTCACACTCTACATACAGTATCTATCTATTTATCTATCTATCTATTTATCTATCTATCTATTTATCTATCTATCTATCATTTATGATTACCTCCTACCTTCTTAAATCATAACTATGTGTGAATATTTCTTTCTGTGTTGTTTCTTTCATAAATACACACATGCACACACGCACATACACTTGCGTTTTCTTTGTCTGCTTTTTAATTTATTTGGCTTCTAAGGATTATTGTACTATTTGACGATATAGATATAGACTCTATCTGTGGTGGTAGTGATGCATACGAATCGACTGATGTACATAAAGTTTTGTATGACACTCAACACAAAATGTCGTCATCGTTGGCGTCACTTGATTTGTGTCTTTTCGATAGAGATTTTTATGATATTTAGTGATAACATTCGCTCATGGTATACTAACCTTTACCACCTGATTGTACTCCCCCCCCCCTCTCTCTCTCTCTCTGACTTTCATGCACACACACACACACTATATATATATATATATATATATATATATATATATATATATATATATATATATATATATATATATATATATATATATATATATATATCTTTACTTTTGCTTACAATTTGTTCCTTTTTTGTTCATTTTATTTGAATACTTCCTTTACAATATATTTATCTTTTGGCAGTTCTTTTAAACATTTTTTTACATTAGTAAATTTTTTGCAATTGTATTAAGTTTTTTGTACATTCTTTTAAATGTTTTCATTCTTTCACTATTATTTGAATTTCTTTCCCAAAAATTTACAATTTTGTACAATGTTTTGCAATTTTTCAAAATTTTTATTGCATTTTTGTTTGTAAATTTAAAAAAAGAAATTAATACAATATTTTTCTCAATTTGATCTTTTACCCACACTTTTTTTAAAATAAATTTTTTCAAATCTATTAAAATTGTTTAACTTCTGTTAAAAATTTTGTTTCATGTTGTAAGTTTTATTTATTTCTTTGTAAACATTTAAGTTTCAATTTTTTATTTTTAATTTGTAGTTTTGTAAATTTGTTTTGAAATAATAGTTTCTAATCTTTTTAATTTTGTTTGTTATTTTACTAACTTTATTTTTAATTCTTTTCAAATTGTTTTTATTTTTAAGTTTTAATTTTTTTAATTTATCTTTTAAACTTATTTTGTACATTTTTTGTTTAAAATGCTTGTTGCAATTTTGTTTGTTACCATTTTTTAATATTATGTTAGACATTTTTTCACTTTTGTTTTAAATATTTTATTTTTGAATTTTATTTTATATTTGACACTTTATTTTTAAATGTGTAATTTTTTTAACGCCTTTTTTTAAAATTTGTATTTTGCTTGCAATATTTTGTTAATTTTTTTTCTTCAATATTGTATTTGTATTTTAAAATCAATTTGCTGTTTTTTAAGCTGTTTCTTAAAACTTGTAAGTTTCAGTTTTTCACAATTTGCTTGAAACTTTATATTTTATTGGAAATTTCTTTTTCTTCTAATTTTGAAATTTTTATTTTTGTCTTAAATTTCATTTAGATTTTTTTTTATTGTTTAATTATGTTAATACTTCCTTCAGTTGTTTTGTCATTTGCTTTTTATTTGTTACATTTATTTAAGAATTTTTTGTTGACAATTTTTAAATCTTTCAGAATCTTTTAGTGAGCACTAAAGTCTTTCTCTGTTTTGGTACTTTTTTAAGATTTTTGTCCAGGCCATTTTAGTATAATATTCCGGATTTAAAAAAATCTCCGCTAAATTCCGTTTCAGCTTAGGAATTCTAGTACGACTTTCAGTCGAGGCCATATCTGTTAATATAATATTCAGGGCTTTTTTGTCTTCGATAAATTCCAACTCAGTTTCGTAATTTTAGTGGGACCTATAGTTTCGGCTAAATTTCTGAAATTTTTTAAGTACGCATGCGCGTAATTTTTTCATTTTTTTTTATAGTTCGCATGATCGAATTTAATTTTCTTAGTGCGAATGCGCAAAATCAGTGCGCATGCGTCCATTTAACAGTTAACTCCACCCACCACTAAGACATCCTGGGATATGGGTCATTTTACTGTTAATTCAACGGGCGCCCAATGCCCCATAGTGCCATCCAATATTAATTCTATGGACATTTTTACTTTAAATTCCCGGTGTGCCCCAATCCAAGATATCCGAAGAGTGCATCTCGTAGTACTTAGGGCCCCACAGTGCCATTTGTGTCCCATGCCAGCCCGATTACCTACTGGTGAACCTCGACTAGAGTGCATAATCCAGTAGTGTCCACTGACAGTGAAACACATTCTTGTCGAATGTATCGACTTCCACGCTGTGAGACAGAAGATTTTATAATGTACCACCCGAAAAAATCTTAGAATGACTTATGTATCATCATTTACCTATATAGTAAGGATTTGATATACTTTACAGCTATATTTTATTTTATATACATCTTACAGAATTTTGACAGCTTATATTTTGTAGTACTTCATATTTACATATATTTGTTATGCTTTATCTTCCTAAAGATTGTGTGCAAAATCTTCATTTTTACATTTTTAAAACTTTACTATTGATTGGCACCATAAAGCCGTTATTGAGATTCCATTAAACACTAATGCAAATATACATGCTAAAACTGGTACAAACTTTACAATGTTCAAGAATGGATTATTGTTGCCAGTTATTGTTAGTCGTATTAGCCTTAAAATGGTATGGACACTTGACACCGAAAGAATGTATTGCGGCACCAGCTACAGATAACTGTGCCACTGGACTTGAAGCGCCGGGAGGCAATAGTCAGAGTTTACGTAAAGCGCATGAGCAGAGCTGGATTACCCAATAGGCAGACTAAACACGTGCTTAGGGCACCAGCAAAGCAGGGGCACCCCCACCCCCCCCCACCCCAAAAAAAAAAAAACATTAAAAAAAATTAGAAATTACGTTTTTATGTTTGTTTTTTTTAATGATATATGGGGGGGGGGGGGGCACCAAAATCTATTCAGTTCTTAGGGCCTCTAAAGGTCTTAATCCGGCCCTGCCCATGAGCATAGGTGATAGAAAGAGCAAAAGTAATAGCGATAACGAGCGCATACGTCACAATGTAAGCATATGAAACAATGCCCGACGTAAACAACCGTAAAGTCCCTTGCCTTAGTGAACGCGTCGAAACATGGCTGCGCATGGTAGCATTGTTACTCCTGCGAAGGATTACAAAGGGGTGGCTGAATCTAAAGGTATGTATCAACTGGCCAATCACCTTTAAGAATGATTCAAAATATCGTTTAAAAAAAATATGTGAGGTTAATTTTATCAGTAGATTACCAGTTACATGGTAATTGTGCAAAAAAAAAAAAAACAACCAAAAAACCCCCAAAACAAAACGGTATAATCATTGTAATTCGTACTTTACATACTTATTATTTGATTTATCAAAACGTTGTTCATATTTCTAGTCATGCGAATATCTCATCCAGTTTAGCTTTGTTGAATAACACATATAAGCCGCAAGTAAATCTCATAGTGAAGTTTAAAAACCAATATACATTGTTTCAAAGGAGTTACACTAAATTCCGATTTATTAGACAGATCTGAAGAACTAATGAATTGGAGACCAAAAAGTATAAATACTTAATTAGGAAATAATTAGAGGAAATAGAAACCTCAAAACATAACTTTGTCATGGTATTAGACGCTCTAAATTACTTTTTTTTAATAATTTGCACTGCAAAATGATGAAGAGTATTATATATAATAACGATTCGGATTGCCTGTAGCACTTGTTTCTGTCGTTTCGAGCAAAACTGTGCGTTTCTAATGGATCGACAGTGCACTCGTATGCCATAGCATATTTTCAAAACTAGCTAAAATAAATAAGCTGCATTCAGGTCACTTCCTACTACAGGAACGATCTGTGTTTTGCTCCTTCTTTTTTGAGTCTAAGATACATTAAAAAGCAAAAAGCATCTTTTCATGAAGTGGTTGCTTATAAGTAACAACCTAATAATGCATTCATGTAGAGTCTTCAGTTTTGTTTTCTTTCAGCATAAGCACTTGTCCCTTGTGAAACGTGCCATACGCAACAGTTGCGCAGAGAAACTTCATAGATTTGTCAATTTCACTCTAGATATAGGCAGCCGCTGCTACGCTCAATCCGAAACGATGGTACTACATTGCAAGTTTTGATAGATACATAGCGTTCAAGCACGAGAGAGAGAGATTTCTCAAAGTCAATACTTAATTAAGTGATTAAGATTTTATACAACTAGCCCCTAGATTTCTACCTGACCTATGAATTTGGGTCTTTGTTTACATACAAATTTATATATTAATAAAACGTAGCACAAACAGTTGACATTAATTAGAAATATCGACTACTATGATTAACAACTTTCATTGTTAATGCTGAATCTGATCCACGAAATATTTTTTGCCATGATTCCATTTAGTACACAATATTTATGTACCTTTGGTTCTCAGAAATTAGACTTAATAACTTCAAATTTAAAATGATATATAAAATGTCACAGGGAAAATATATATGTCGACAACTACACTGATATGGTGATTTATGTACCTGAATGTGCCCTTCTCTATATACAATTTTAAAAACATCTGACTGTCTAATTTTAAAAAAAAAGTTCATCTGAAACATTTGACACACAGTAGCAACAGGGGATGATTTTTTCAGAATTATAGAATATACAAAAATGGAATGTTTTCTGCATAATTTGAGTGTGCAGATTTCAAAAATGAATCCATCTTTATGATATCTTTTCAAATAAATTCACAGGAAGCATTCAAACACATGTACCGTTCACCATTTTTAATATTGGTCTTTGGCACTTTTTGCAAATTCTTGACCTCATGTTATTTCAAGCTGAAATGTGCATATTTCTTACATATGTTTATATAGAAATGTTTTGTGAACATTCAACTTTAAGAATAAATTGACTTTTTATATGTTCCAGGTAATTCAGAAGACCCACTGTGCCTTTTTATCAAGCACCCCCCTAACGTTTTTGCATGAAATACTATATTTTTCAGTCATACACAAGTTGAAATTATATGTTGCTGTTAAAATGGAACCTTTTCTGCATAATTGGAGTGTGCAGAATTAAAAAATAAACCCATCTTTATGATATCTTTTCAAATAAATTCACAGGAGCCGTCCACCAATGTTGATATTGGTCTTTGGTCACTTTTTGCAAATTCTCGACATCATGTTATTTCATGCTGAAAGTTGCATATTTCTTACATATGGTTATATATACATTCAGCTTCATGAATAAATTCACTTTTTCTATGTTCCAGGTACTTCTGAAGCCTTTCAGTTCCTTTTTATCAGGCCCACCCCCCAACATTTTTGCATGAAATGCCATAATCATGAGTCATACACAAGTTTAAATTGTATGTTACTCTTAAAAGCAATAGTGCAAATGTATCACAGTGTTCTTGTACATATATTCATTGATCTGAAATCACAATTTAGTAAATAACAATTTCAAAATACTGAAAATAAGCTTAACTTTAATCTCTTTTTCACCCCTACTAAACATGAACATTTTAATTGGAATACCAGTATATCTAGATAAGAATCCTACCTAGAGCAGATGACCTGACATTGATAATATCTAAGTGATCACAATCACATACATATTTTCAATATCATTATCAGTATCACCCGTCAAGTCTCTAATCTCGAAATTACATTACACAACAAAAGTTTTACCAAAATGTTGTAATAAATTTGGTATAATGAATGACAAATACTTTTGTATAATCTGATTCCTTGGTATAAACATCTACCCTTTCATAAAATCAAGTTTTCCCGTGTTTTTTTTAACCCAATT
Organism: Margaritifera margaritifera; assembly: GCA_029931535.1. NCBI lineage: Eukaryota > Metazoa > Mollusca > Bivalvia > Unionida > Margaritiferidae > Margaritifera > Margaritifera margaritifera. Next base: position 276,579 of record JAQPZY010001697.1, read on the forward strand.
TATGTGATGTTGTTGTCATTGTTTCCATTTTGAAGGTACCCATGTGCCGGGAAGAGTTACCGTTCTTGCTGTTACGGGTGACCTTTACAAAGACGTAATTCGTGGGTTTTCCGCAAATATTCGCACATGTTTTACCATTATTCTCGTAAAAAGAACTCCAAAGTATATAAAAAGTAGGCGTACGTGAGCGTATATGTTGGTTTATTTACTTTTTCTGCGTTTTGAAAAATTCGGTGTTCGCTTATTTTCGCCGAATATGTTGTACAATAAGCCCAGTGTCATATACGCAAAATATAGACATTTGACCTTTCAACCATGAATACATTTGGATATAATAATTTCGGCTTTTTACATACGAAAGCTGAGAAAGTACCAGCTGAAATGAGGTTGACATTTTGAGAAAATGTTAATCTTGATCGCCAGTGCCCTCTAGCGGCGGCGCTTGTTGCTACACACAGTTTGGCTTTTTGGGACCAGGCATTCACTCTCAGAGCACAGTTTTCTATTCGAACCCTGTGGTAATCGATATACTGAGTGAGACATCTGCAGCATCTGGTACATATTGAAGTTTAAACAAAAATGATTTACGCCAACACAAGCATTCATAGTTTCGACTTTACGAAACATATGATCCTATTGTTCAAATGTCGGTATTCACTTTTATATTTAAGTTCACATTAGTGCAAAATACGATACCGTTAGTTAAACCTTATTTTGAATATGTTTAATTGACCTGTTAGTGCATATACATTCAGGAAACAGATTGTAGACTGTGTACTACTTTGTTGCGCAAGAATTTTATGCTGTTTGTTTACCCCAAAAGTGGAAAATTGATCTTTCATAGAAATCCAAATTTATATATTTATTTATTATTTGTTCATTTGTTTGTTTATTCTTCTTTTGGTTTTTTTTTTTTTTTTTTTTTTGGGGGGGGGGGCTTGAGACGACTTGACGACGTGTCCAGTCCTACCCATTACACAATGCAGAAAAGGGCTCCTGTGGACATGGCTGTATGTTTCGATATTTCGACCTCAAATAGATTTTGCAAGTAACAAACCTAAATAAACAAAACTAGCCCGACACAATTAATTTAAATTTCCAAATAAAATTAAATTTTCGAATACCTTAATATCTACTTTAGTCTCTAATCTACAAAAATGTAAAACCCTAAACCAAACTTTCTCCACAACAGCACAGTTGCAAAACAAATGCTTCATTGTTTTTGCCTCACAATCCCAGAAGGGCTTTATTAGTTATAAAACCCATTTTCAAAAAGACAATATTTTTCGTAGCGAGTATGTAACGATTGGTTCTAAATCTGAGTCACCATAATTTATTATCTAAAATAATTTTATACGGAATCAACAATAATTTAGTCAATCAATCCCTGTCTTTTGGTATGCTAAACACCCGAGGCCATTAACATGGGACACACCACCATTTTCAAATTTTTTTCACCAAGATGTGACCTTTCACTATTTTGCATTTCTCAAAACACCTAGCCACATGTGATACTCCACCATTTTTCATTTAAAAAAACCCCACCTAGGTCTTATGTGACTATCGACCATTTTTATTTAAAAAAAACAAAACAAAAAAAACCCTAAAACACTAACATTCAAAATTAATTGAAAAATCCCAGGCTACTAACACCCATAATTTTGTGAAAAATTCTAGCGCCCCACACCCTTCTTATCCCTTAATTAAAGGCAACTAACACTCAAAATGTTATGAAATATCCTAGTACACCACGCTTCATATTCTTCAAATTGTTTTGAAAAATCCAAGGCCCCTAACAATCAAAACTGTTTGAAAACCCTAGGTCACAAATAATCAAAATATTCTGTAAAAGTCACAGAAGATTAATCCTCAAAATGTTTTGAAAAATCAAAGGACAATAACCCTCAAAATTTTAAGAATAACTTCCAGAATCTATTATTCAAAAATTTAAAATAAATTCTTTTCCTGAAATCCATGACAACCTGATTATAACGCTACTTATCTTAATGTCAATTTAATAAGGAAGCTTTTCAAGTTCTTCCGATGGCGAAGAGCTAAGGCTGACGGATTCTGAGCACACAGTCGCTGTTAATATGTGTTCTGGACCTGCCACGGACATACTATTTGCTGCTTACACTTGCCGCTTCTTAATACAAGTATGATTACAAATTTGTGCCAAGGGATTGACTTGCAATTGATTGAAATTAAAAGTGATGCAAACTTCCGATGCAACACAATACGGAGAGTAGTTCGTAATCACAATAGCTTTACTAACTTCCGAAGATTCATAAATATGTAACAATTCTAATTTAATTATGTAGCAACAAAAACGCCAAAGCCTGTTTAGATTAACCAAGAAAATTATTTTAAATATCTATACTGCGATCTTGAAAGTCCAGTTGCTTAAATATAAAGCAATAGTGGTCACAAATTAATCAGTACGTCAGAACTCTTAAACAGGACGCTAGGACTCTTAACTAAGACTCTTAGTATGGCTAGAATTATAATAAAAAACAGGATAACATATTCTGAACTAATTAAACGGTTAATTGAACAATCTACATATGCATTACACAATCAAGCTAGAAAAAGATTTCCCTATAGAAGGATAAATGCTAGCTATTTAAATGATCAGTTCCAGGCAGACATAGTTGATATGCAAGTATATGAAAACTACAATAATATATACCAATACATTCTACAGAGTTACATCCCTTCTCAAACGACACCTGGGCTAAGAAAGTGAGAACCTAAAAGGAGACGATATACACGACTCTTTTAGAGAAATATTTAATGAGCGAAAACCAGAAAAGATACAGTTCGATAAAGGATAAGAATTTGACAACCGAAAGGATAATGAATTAATTGGAGAAAGAAAATATCGAATACTTTTTCACTTACTCAGACAAAAAAGCGTCTGTAATGGAAAGGTTTAATTGAACGCTGAAGACTATAATCTGGAAATATTTTATCTAAGTGAAACCTGGAAATGGAAATATATATTACCTAGGTTTATTGATGGATACATGAATTAATATCACAGATTGATTGATATGTCATGAATTAAAGTCAGTGACCTTAAAAACAGGTATAAAGTATGTATTCACTTTCTTTGGTTATTTAACTACAGATACCAATAGAACACTTAAATATAAAATAGGTGAGAAAGTTAGGATCTCAAAATATGAATCTAATTTACTAAAGGCTATCTTCCTGATTTCACGGAAGAGATGTTTACAGTAAGACAAGTAACTTTAGGATATCATATAGTATATAAATTGGAAGATTTAAAGGGAGAGAATATTGAAGTAATATTTTGAGAGGAGGAGTTATCTCTGTCTGACAAAGAAGATGACGTGTTTAAGGTTGGGATAAGTTTAAAAACCCCAAAACTGAATGGTAAAACTATGTGCTGGTAAAATGGAAAGCATATGATGAATCTTTTAATAGTTGGGAGTCAGAAGAAAATATTGTATCATTAAATGTAGAGTTTTGACTTATAGCACTGACGTCCTGAAATAACATTGCAATATTTATATGTAAATAATTTATATTATATAAATGGAATGTTATAATTGTGTTGAAATTAAGTCTATTGATCAAATGGAACATTGAAATACGCACTATAAATGATGTTAAAATTGTTCAAATATAATGAAATCTAACTTTTATTATAGAGGAGTAAATGACAAAATTAGAAAACATAACGAAAAATTAATTACTTGTGAATGTGGAAATACTCTAACAAGAGGCTCAATGTTCAAATATAAAAAGTGTATTTCATAATAATCTTGTAACTGGAAAATGGTACTATAAAAGGTGAAAAATTTTAAACAATAAATTTTAATTGAAATTTTTTTACTAAAATAAATGGTGAAAAATCTGTTGGATACAAAAAATACCAAAATCTGCAAAAAGATAATTACAACCTTCTTTAATTCATTTTCCAACGAGAAGAGAAATGAAAATATATAAATCAATCTAAAACTTAAACTAGTGCAAGAAAGCTACAATTCTCATTTAATAGACGATTAAATGAATATAGATATGAATCTAGAGAAGAAACTAATCGGAGTTGTTTGATTCTTATTAAAGAAGTTGAATCCAACTTACGGAAAATGCTAAGTAGAAAGATTAGAGAGACAAAAAAGTATAAAGTAAGAGATTACAACCATCTAACTGGCAAATATTGAGGACTAGCACACAACGATTGTAATTTAAATACCCAAAACATATTCTTTTTTATTACTAATTTATCTGGATACTATTCTCACCTGATGATCAAGACCTCAGTAAAAAATGATCCAGATCAAGAAGTATCACTAATACGACATAATGATGAAATATATATCTCGTTTAATAATGATGTTGTAGTTCGAAAAAGATTAAAAAGAGATGTTTTTTTTTTTATAAAAAAAAAGACAATTAGACAATAAGATTCCTAGAGAGTTGTAGATTTGGTGAATCATTCGAACAACTTGAAAAAAATCTAAATCATGAGAAATATGTAGGAACAAAAAGTAATTTTTGAGCAATTCGATCAACATATTTAAATTAAGCCATTTATCAATATGAATGCATGGATTCTTTGGATAAATGTAAAGAAACAAAAGTACCAAAAATGAAAGATTTTATTAAATTCTTTCAAGATCTAGAATTGACGTTGATGATACCAATACGTAAAAGATGTGATGAGACATTTAATGTAAGAAACTTTAGGCCATCTTCACGACTAAATCTGTGATCTGCACATATACGATCTTCATGTTTAAAAAATTACAAACTAGACCTAGCACATTATTTTAGTGCACGAATATTTCTCCTGATGCTAGTTGAAAAGAAAATAAAGGTAGAATTATGCTATTTTTTAAATGATAGACTCTAGAATTAGCAAAGGGATCAGCATGATACCGAGTAGATATGCTAAAGCATGTCATAAGTATTATAATGAAGATAACCAAACACGTGGGAGACGCATGAGCGAAGAGAATAAGTCTCAAGTTCTGAATGATGAAGAATAAAATACATCAAGGCTAAGGCCATTCATCATGTACCTAGACACCAAAAATGTGCATGTTTCGGCCATATGCCTACCAATGATTCTTAAAAACTTTAAATGGGAAATCAAGCAGCAAATAAAAGTAAAAAAATAAAAGTTGATGTTTTGGTGTCATAATAATTCATTTGGTGGAATTTTTGAAGTAGATTTAGAAGTACCAACGCATTTCCATGATTATTTCAAAAATTATCCGTTAGAAGCAGAAAAACTAATTCCTAATTAATATGATTTATCACTTTAAAAAAAAAATTGGTAGAAGATAAAAAGGGTACAAAACCTTCAGTAGTTAGATTTTTATGCACGTTAAAAATTAAAGAGATATATGTTACCGACTATCGTAATTTAAAATTGTATGTTAAGTCAAGACACATAGTTAAAACTATACATAGAACAAAAGACATATTTGAGACAAAAAGCAACAGATGACTTTGAAAAGGATTTGTTTAAACTTATTAATAATGCTGTCTTCAGAAAACTAATGGAAACTTTAAGAAAGAGTAATAAAATAAAAATATGTACAAATAGAAAAAAAATCTGTTAAACTTCGAACGAATATTTCATTTGCAAGGGGAACAATCGTTGAAAAAGATACGGTACTCGTTAGCATCAAAAGAATAAAATAAAGCTAACAAAAACCAACGTATAAAGGGTTTACTGTATTAGAGGCTAGTAAAAGGTTGATCTACGACTTCTATTACATTTAAAGTACGGTGTAACACGAAGCCATTAATGATCGATACTGATTTTCTGTGCACAAGCCTTGAAACGGATCACTTCTACAATGACATGAAGCAAACTATTCATTTAAAAAAAATTATACAAGTGACTATAAAAAGATAACATATTTGGAATTGCGCCGGGAACTAAAATAATAACATGACTTTTTAAAGATGTATTAAATGGTAATTTTGTGCACTTAGAAGTAAGCCATATGTTTTTAGGACTAACATAGGTAATAAAAAAAAATATGTATGATTATTAACAAATGTGTTGTTAAAATACATAAACTTTGACATGTACAAAGATACTTTGTTTAGCCAAACTATAAATCACCAAGAGATGAATTTAATTAGATCCTACCATCACGAGATATACAATATCACGATACATAAGGTTTCTTTTTCGCCATTTGATGATAAACATTATTTAATGAATACTGTACCTTATGGCTATTTTATTAGCTTGCTAACTGTTCGACCGTTGGGAGTCAGATTTAATCTGCTATGTATTCAAACGGATATTCCATTCTCGTTAAAAGTTTATTTCCTTTTTATGTTTAATTTTTCAACTATTCCATCTTTCATTATTACAGGTACTATATTATTTGCCTCAAATACACTTTCCATAAACTTTATATCTTGTCAATAAAAGACTAATGCGAATCTAACATTTTGACGAAGATCATTTATGACAGAATCATACTTTTGCACTATCACCCATATAGATATAACCAAAATATCAATCACTAAATTCTAATATTGTCAGGTTGGTTGCTTTGTTTTTTACATTATCTAAATTCGCACAATCGTCAGTTAGAAACAAAGTATTAGATTCCTGGTATATACTAATAAGTAATTTTAGTCATTCACCTAATTTATCATCAGGATCTATTACGAGTACATTGTCGTCTTTTGCTCATTTTTGTTTTCTAGTTCTCGGTGTCTAGATTTTGTTCACTTCTTTATCTGATCACTGATTCTCTCAATAGATTCTCTCCCTTACTCTCTAAGACCTTCTGAACGCGTTCGAGAACTCGTTCTCTTTAATCGCTGATTCTCTCGCTTGATTCTCTTCATTTTGCTCTCTCACTTGCTCACTTTTCTCGCTCGAACTCCTGTTCGAAACCTTGTTCACTTTGCTCACTTACCCACAACCTACTACAACATAAGATCTTTGTTCTGGTTCTTCTGAATATTTACCTGTGCATCATACACAAAATAAATATACATCTCCTGCACATCTGCGTTTTCTTTTCTGTTTATCTGCATATGTATTCCTTGTTGAACGTTAGATAATTTGTGTCATGTGCCGTATAATCTATTAACATGTGTGCTTCTTAGATCCAATTATACACAATGGTGATTTGTACAAAAATTATTCAGTGATATTGCTAATCTCATTGTGCTTTTGTTGTTCATCAAAGAAATATTTCTTTGCTTCATTAAACTGTTGATTGATTGTGTACCCTAGTGAATAAAATAAATTTGGTAATCATTCTACAGTAATCATTATTTTTTTCTATTGCTGAATTTAAATACTTTTCAGTATTTTCTGCACAGTACCAATACTCCTATTAAACTCATTCTAGGTGAATCGACTGTGACATTGGTTAATGTTGCATTAGCGGCTACATCACTAATTCTCTCTCTTGCGATATAGTAAGCAAACGAAGGAAGTCCATTTCTCTAGTTTTCGTTAATAGAATTAGCCTTTATATAGGAAGTAATTGTGTCTTTCTGTAGCCACATATTCTCCAATTCATAACCCTGGTTAGCGCCAGATATCACTTCATATGCTGTCTCTAATATAATCGTACATTTTAAGTCTTGAGAAATAACAAAAGGATTCAATGAACAATGATCTGTTAGTATATGAAAATCGATGTGGTATTCTAAAATTCTTACCCGATAAACTGAACAGATTTAGTACTGGTGTTCTACGTATTAGAAGCTCATTATCTTAACTTTCTAGGTTTTTCTATCTTCAAAAACTGCATTTTTGATTTTAATCAACTAAGATTGTTATCTTCTCCTTATGTAGTTCTTTCTCCAATTGCAAAAGTTGTGAATTACAGAGTATTTAAATTAGAATTCCTGATTTCCAACATGTCAATCTCTAAGGCAGATATTTCATAATGTATCCTCCACTCAAAGGGCTGCATGTTTGGTACTTATCCGGGTCTATTTCTAACAGCATGTGAAGATTGCATAGACTGTAAAGCGGTGAATAGAGTATTCATTCGATTGGTAAATAAATCTTGAACATCTACAATCTTCGCGTTAGGGTCTATCTATTTCTGCAGCTCTGTAAGTCTGATTGATCTATTATTTTTGTATCATGGTTGTCAGCTTACTATTAACTTGTTCTGTGCACATTTTGATATCACTTAAATTATTTTCATTCATTAATCTATTCATTTCATTTGTAGCATGTTTTTGTACAAATATATGATTAGCCTCTTCAGTTACTTCCTCAGGATCATCCACATTATTAATACGGTTGTTATGTAAGTTTAACATGCTGTTTATAGATTGATCTAGTTAACTTCTCTTCGCTTGGCTTCTTTTTCAAAACCAAATTCAAAAGGATCTCTTAATGATATTTCACCCAATTACTTAACGCGAAAGACAAATGTAACTGGCATGCCATGAATACCTGCCACTTTTCTTTCTTTATCTTTAATGCTGGTATTCAGTCTTTTTATCGTTCCTCTTTGCAATTGTTTGTATGGACTATTTGCAGCATATCAAATGAAATCACCGGGAAATACATTTTTCACAGGTAGGACTCTAATAGAGTAGAGTAAGAACTGTTATATAATTCTTTGCTGATCAAGGAAAATGTGTGAATTCTTAGGCTTCAGAAACCCACAAACTGCATCCGATTCCGTAGTTCTCATCTGTATAGATATCCGACTGATAATACCTAGCAAATTAGCATTATAGTTGGTAATGTAGACTGTATAATTGTTGCTAGGAGTTTCTAAAACTTTTAAGTATGTTTTAAACACTCAATATCAATACTTTCTTCATTATCGCTATTAGCAGCCATTCCTTCTTTCATTTTCTTCATATGCATTTCAAGATTATTGAATCCATCTGGAATTCAAACAGTTTTTGTTTAATTCTTATCGTTAATGTAATAGAATATGTCTTTTATTATTTGAAATGTTATATTAACCAACTACAAAATCTATTCTCTGTATTGAAATTGGCTGTTATCAACTGGATTATAAAAATAAGTTTGTTTCGCCTTGACCTTCTACTGTTATGTCTATATCAACAGATTATAAAACGTGTTTAATTCTCTCACTCCTCCATTATTATAATATAGTTTCTGTTTTCTGTAATCTTTTCTATCATCTCTTTCTCCTTAATTTTCTTACCTTCATCTAAAAAGTTTTCTTCAGTTAATCAATATTTTGGATTTAAATATTGCTTATTTTTTTCTAATTGCACTTTTGATCTCTTTGTATTTAGCATAGTCGGTAATTTTAAAATCAAATTCACTATGAACTATATCATTATCGCTTATTTCATTACCAACCATATCATCAACCTATAATTATTGCCATTGTTTGCGATCTTGTGAGCTAGAGGATTTCTCGCTTCTATCGCTTCACTAGAATTCTCTTGTTAACTATTGAATAAATGTATAAAATAGACAGTTTAGACTTGAATTTGTTCAATTTGCTCACTTGTTCACTTTTGTACTCACGCCTTTCTTTTTCAGTATTATTAGTTTCTGTAACTTGAACTTTTATCTCTTTTATTATTGGGTTGCTAACTTGTTTGCCTTGTTCGCTAGAACTAGCGGCTTGCTCGCCTTGCTCACTTCCTTGTTCTAGAATTCGTTCGCTTTGCTCACTAGAACCTGGAACTTGTCAGAGAGTTTGCTCGATTCCCCGCTTTTGCTCTCTCTTCGATTCTCTCTTTGATAAATAGCTTGAATGCTTTACTATCTGTCACTAAAACTTGTGAACTTATTCTTGAATTCATTCGCTTGTTCACTTTTGTTCTCACGGTTCTTTCTCCTAATCCACAATAACTTAGGTTGAACTAAGGCTAATATATTTACATGATTATTTTGTCAGCAATATTCCTTCTTCAATACTCACGTCCGATGGTAATCCTATTTTCAATTTTACTATCATCTTCAAAAGTATGTTGTAACCAACTGTAAAAACCAGACTGTAATAATTCGTGATAAATATATACTGTCTGTCTGACTTGCCATTTATTTAGCTAAACAAAAGTTCTAAAACTAGTGGTTTGCTAGCTTTGCTTCCTTTCGCTTTGCTCACAACATTTCTGGAAATGGACGCACTTTGTTTTCACTAGATAGGATTAATTTCAACAACTTGGAGCTTGTTCGCTTCTCTTTCTGATCACTGCCCTCTTCACTTTGCTCTATAACGTTTCCTCTATTGTTATTAGCAACTTCTCTATCGTTTTGCCATCTCTTCTTAAAATTTTTATGTTATAATGTCATTAAACTTGCGCTTAGTACAGATAGAGATAATCTGTGTCTACAAAGATAAAAAAAGAAGTACAATATCTTATTTCATTTGAGTTTACTTACTCTACTTTGAAATCTGTAGATCGTTTATATTAACAATTGGAATAAATTTACTAATAAGAGATGTTACCCTAAGTATTATTACGTCTGATAATGACTGATATTTTTGCTGAACTAAGAGCTGCAAAAATTTTGAATGTTTTCTAAACTTGTTTTTATCCATTTTATCAAAGTTCTTTTCTTTTTAAATGTTTACCAGTATTCCCTTTAAAAAAGGCTATGTTGATATTGTTAAAGTTGAAAATCAAATTTAGATCATATGAATACTGACTTACAAATATATGAAATAAATATAAGAGATATGCAAAATGACATTTCAGAGGAAACAACTAAAACAAGCCGTATTGAAAGAACTACTACAAAATAATAAAAGTTAAAGAGCTGAAATAGTCGGGCATTTACGAGATTTAGAAGAAAACAAAACTTTCGAGAAAATATCAGTAATATAAATTTAAAGTTTAGTGAAAAGTTACCATGAGTCGAAAGGCTAAAACAACTGTTTAAGTAAAAAGGTGGTGTTAAAGTTGCTACGATTTTTGCAGTAATAGGCATGATTGCACCAACCCTTGCTTTATCCATAACAAATTTTGTAAGACGCTTAACAGGAGGAGGTGTGCAACCTAGCGATGGAAGCGGAGGTGGAACGAATCGGAAGTACTATACATAAATTCCAAGCGAAATTAAAATTAGGATTAAAAATATTGCAAACTATTTGTTTGAGTTAGCTTAAATGATGTAGCATCAATGCGTGGTATTATTGGCAGTGTAATAAGCTGACTTTAGAAAACAGCTGGCTATATTATTTCTGTGATATATGATTATGTTATTTATCATATTGTTGCAATAATTGGAAAGTTGTTTGTAATTATTATCAAAGGTATAAAAACAAGAACGAAAAAGGATAAAAAGAGAGTCAACACAGTGCGAAACAAAAAGGAACAAAGCGAGCAAGCCGCAGGTTCTAGTTCTTTATTTTAAAATCTAAAAGTTATAAAAGATCCTATAACCACATTCATAATTATAAAAGCCATCTTATTCGTCTCATGGTCATTATTTTTTAGTTGCTTATTAATTATAGGGTACTCGCCATTTTCAACTTTTTGCAACTTTTTGCACTAAGCAACTTTTCTTATCAACATAATTTTTGTTTACTAGAACTACTTCATTTATATTTTGCCAAATTTTTTACAGACTGTTTATAAGCTGCTGGTATTAAAATCTGTACAACCTCAGTATTTACGTCAGTATTCATTCTTAAAAAGATGATTTTTGTAAATTGTTATTGAAGTATCCTATTATACTTCCTATTTGAATCACCATATCACTTGGTATAAGAAATATTCCATCTCCACCAACTGCATAGTTTATTCTAACTTTTGAATCTGAAATATATTGTTAAAGTCTTTTTGTAACATTTTCATCTGAGTTATGTATTTGCTGACCTAATAAAATATTAAATCTTCAATTAATTTGTTACAGTATCTTTTACGGTGGACACAGACTGCTTAGTATATATTTTAGTTTCTACTGGGCTTCCTAAAATACAAATAACATAAGACCATATACTTTGATTTTTAATCTAGATATTCCATCTTTTTTAGTCCGTTGCTATCTCGTAGAATAAAATAAGTCCATCCTATATTTTCATCAGCTGAACTTTGGCCAGGGCCATACATCATTTTATTAATTTTTTCAGCCGACATTTATGTTTCTCAGTATTCAAATGTTTCAGCTCTGTAATTATATGCACGTTTGTACGCACTTAAAACATTCGCTGTTGTAGTTTCTCCAAAACCTTCATGTACAGTTTTATGTTCTGTAGGTCGATTAGCAATAAAATATTTATTTTTTCCATCAATATATTCCCACTCATGATAAGGAGGAATAATAAAGTTATTACAAATTATATAAGATTGATTTAGATCTATATTATTGTTCATTGTTCATTGGAGTAAGAGAATGTTCGTCTGGTAATGGCATCTTACACTCAGACAACAGTTGTCTTACTTGATAGTAGATGTGAAACCTGTATATCGATTTTACTAGCTACGATATACTCGGATCAGATAAATACCAGTAAGAATTCCCGCAGACTGATTGTGACATCCATACTGCCCAAATTGACTAATTTTACCAAAATTTCATATCGCTCTGTGCTCTATTTCAATTTTATCAGTGAGTCATCATTATAAAATTTTAAAGTGTATGTTTCAAAAATATTTAATGGTTCGTATGAAAAACGGTTATTTTCTGTGAGGTATACATTTATATTGCTAAATTCATTTGCTATTCCTTCATCAATTGGTGTATAAATCTGGCTTACGGGACAAGAAAAGATACACTCCTTGCTATTTTTTGAAAATTCTGAATTCCAATTATTTTATAAAATTATTTACGTGATTAATTCTATTTTAATTTTTTTTTTTTTTTTTTTTTTTTTTTTTTTGCAAAAACCCAACTGCTCACTCTGGTCTGTCAATCCTTATGGAGAACCAACCTAAGTAGCATAGTGAACCTGGCTGGCCGTCCTCAGGGACAGAATTCTTTTTGCTTGCCTACGTAAAAATTGGTTGGGATGTCGCTTCGATTGCTTGAATTACATTTTAAACTTCATTCCCCATTAGAGATCCTATGCGTCTCGCTAGGTTAGAATCTCCAGAAGTTAGTCAAGCTATGGTGATTGCAAACTACTCTACATACTGTGGTGTACTGGAAGTTCACATCACTTGCAATTTGAATCAGTTTCAACTCAAAACCTTGGCACCCTTTTGATATCATACTTGCATTACTGAAAAATATATTAACAGCGACTAGATGCTCAGAATCCGTCTGTTCTACCTCTACGCCATCCTGAGAACTTGAAAACAACATCTGAAAGAAAAAAAATAACATTAAGATAAATAGCGCTATAACCAGGTTCTCACGGATTTCCACAAAGGAAGGTTAAATTCTGAATAATAGATCCTGGTGTTTTTTCTTTAAATTTTTCGGGTAAGTTTCCTAGGGGTTTTCCAAAACTTTTGTCGGTTAGTAATCTATGATTTTTTTTTTTTAAATTGAGTGTTAATTGCATAGAATTTTTCAAACAATTTTTATCTTTCAGTAGGTTTCTTGAAAAAATAAAATGGTGGAGGATTATAGACGGCCTAGGGTGTTTTGAAAAATGAAATATGATGGAGGGTCAAATGTGGCCTGGGTTTTCGAAAATGAAAAACGGTAGAGGGTTACATCTTGGTGAACATTTATTTTTAAATGGTGAAGGGTCATATGCTAGTGGCCTAGGGTTTTTAAATTTAAAAAAAATGGTGGAAGACCACATCTTGCTGGTGCAAGAAATGGGTAGACTGTATTTTTCTCGAGATTATATAATACTTTACGACATTGACCTTTTTCAAATTGTGCACCTACATTTGGCTCTTTGTTTTGTTTATTTCTGCTATCAAACGTGAATTATGTGGCCATGGTAATCTTGCAGTCTCGTTCGGTAACAGACGCCGCATCCAAATTTCTATAGTCACTCATATTTAGTTTCTAATTAATACTCATCTATCCCCAATTTCTCCCTCGTTTTCAAACAAGATTATGAGTCATAAAATCCCTAAATAAACAATGTTATTATTATATTGAATCAAGAGTTTTCCCTAAAAACTTGTACAGTTTGTCGTATAACGTGAAAGGTACTGTATAGGTAACACTTAATATTCTATCAAATGGAAACAGGTCATGTAATTTCAGTCACTAATAATTTGCACGAGTAAGATTGGAAACTATTTTTAAGTAAGTTAATATTTGAAACCTACTTTTTGTTGTTTAGATTTCTTTTTGCAGCATTTGTTATGGCGCTTGCTCATTGCTTACATATATGTATATTCTTTACATATTTTACATGCAGAGAGAGAGAATAAAATGAAGAAGAAGAATGAAACGGATCTAAATATAAGTCTGAATATGGAAATATAAGTTTGAATAACATACATAAGGGCATATATATTTCCCAAATGGGAAGAGAAAAAAGTACCAAAAAGTGATATCACCATTCTGGCGATAAAAGTGGCATTGCCACTGTTGCGATATCAATTGTCTCCGGCTGATGCAATTAAAAACTATCTAATTATGAGATATGTACTAATTTATTTGTTGTCTTTTTCCTCAGCAATAGCACATATAACAATTTTAGTAACCCTAATTTAAATTAGTTGACTTTCAGCTAGAATCTAAATCTGAAGGAATTAGATATTGGCAACAATATGCATTCAAGCAACAACCAACCACCCATTTCAATTAAATTTTAATCTTTACCCACCAACCACCCATTTCAATTTAATTTTAATCTTTACCCACCAACCACCCATTTCAATTTCATTTTCGTCTTTACCCACCAACCACCCATTTCAATTTCATTTTCATCTTTACCCACCAACCACCCATTTCAATTTAATTTTAATCTTTACCCACCAACCATCCATTTCAATTTCATTTTCGTCTTTACTCGCCAACCACCCATTTCAATTTCATTTTCATCTTTAACCAACAACCACCCATTTCAATTTCATTTTCATCTTTACCCACCAACCACCCATTTCAATTTCGTTTTCATCTTTACCCACCAACAGCCCATTTCAATTTAATGTTCATCTTTAAGCAACAACCACCCATTTCAATTTAATTTTCGTCTTTGCCCACCAACCACCCATTTCAATTTAATTTTCGTCTTTCCCCACCAACCAGCCATTTCAATTTTATTTTCGTCTTTACCCACCAACCACCCATTTCAATTTCATTTTCGTCTTTACCCACCAACCACCCATTTCAATTTAATTTTAATCTTTACACACCAACTACCCATTTCAATTTCATTTTCATCTTTACCCACCAACAACCCATTTCAATTTAATGTTCATCTTTAAGCAACAACCATCCATTTCAATTTCATTTTCGTCTTTACTCACCAACCACCCATTTCATTTTCATCTTTAACCAACAACCACCCATTTCAGTTTCATTTTCATCTTTACCCATCAACCACCCATTTCAATTTCATTTTCGTCTTTACCCACCAACCACTCATTTCAATTTAATTTTAATCTTTACACACCAACCACCCATTTGAATTTCATTTTCATCTTTAACCACCAACCACCCATTTCAATTTAATGTTCATCTTTAAGCAACAACAACCCATTTCAATTTAATTTTCGTCTTTACCCACCAACCACCCATTTCAATTTCATTTTTCTCTTTACCCACCAACAACCAACTTCAATTAAATTTTCGTCTTTACCCACCAACCACCTATTTCAATTTAATTTTAATCTTTACCCACCAACCACCCATTTCAATTTAATTTTCATCTTTATCCACCAACCACCCATTTCAATTTAATTTTAATCTTTACACACCAACCACCCATGTCAATTTCATTTTCATCTTTACCCACCAATAACCCATTTCAATTTAATCTTCATCTTTAAGCAACAACAACCCATTTCAATTTAATTTTCGTCTTTGCCCACCAACCAACCATTTCAATTTAATTTTCATCTTTGCACACCAACCAGCCATTTCAATTTCATTTTCGTCTTTACCCACCAACCACCCATTTCAATTTCATTTTTCTCTTTACCCACCAACAACCAACTTCAATTAAATTTTCGTCTTTACCCACCAACCACCCATTTCAATTTAATTTTAATCTTTACACACCAACCACCCATTTCAATTTCATTTTCATCTTTACCCACCAACAACCCATTTCAATTTAATGTTCGTCTTTAAGCAACAACCAACCATTTCAATTTCATTTTCGTCTTTACTCACCAACCACCCATTTCAATTTCATTTTCATCTTTAACCAACAACCACCCATTTCAATTTCACTTTCATCTTTACCCACCAACCACCCATTTCAATTTCATTTTCGTCTTTACCCACCAACCACCCATTTCAATTTAATTTTAATCTTTACATACCAACCACCCATTTCAATTTCATTTTCGTCTTTACCCACCAACAGCCCATTTCAATTTAATGTTCATCTTTAAGCAACAACAACCCATTTCAATTTAATTTTCGTCTTTGCCCACCAACCACCCATTTCAATTTCATTTTCATCTTTGCCCACCAACCAGCCATTTCAATTTCATTTTCGTCTTTACCCACCAACCACCCATTTCAATTTCATTTTTCTCTTTACCCACCAACAACCAACTTCAATTAAATTTTCGTCTTTACCCACCAACCACCTATTTCAATTTAATTTTAATCTTTACCCACCAACCACCCATTTCAATTTAATTTTCATCTTTATCCACCAACCACCCATTTCAATTTAATTTTAATCTTTACACACCAACCACCCATGTCAATTTCATTTTCATCTTTACCCACCAACAACCCATTTCAATTTAATCTTCATCTTTAAGCAACAACAACCCATTTCAATTTAATTTTCGTCTTTGCCCACCAACCAACCATTTCAATTTCATTTTCATCTTTGCACACCAACCAGCCATTTCAATTTCATTTTCGTCTTTACCCACCAACCACCCATTTCAATTTCATTTTCGTCTTTACCCACCAACAACCAACTTCAATTAAATTTTCGTCTTTACCCACCAACCACCCATTTCAATTTAATTTTCATCTTTACCCACCAACCACTCATTTCAATTTAATTTTAATCTTTACACACCAACCACCCATTTCAATTTCATTTTCATCTTTACCCACCAACAACCCATTTCAATTTAATTTTCATCTTTAAGCAACAACCACCCATTTCAACTTAATTTTCGTCTTTGCCCACCAACCACCCATTTCAATTTCATTTTCGTCTTTACCCACCAACCACCCATTTCAATTTAATTTTAATCTTTACATACCAACCACCCATTTCAATTTCATTTTCGTCTTTACCCACCAACAGCCCATTTCAATTTAATGTTCATCTTTAAGCAACAACAACCCATTTCAATTTAATTTTCGTCTTTGCCCACCAACCACCCATTTCAATTTCATTTTCATCTTTGCCCACCAACCAGCCATTTCAATTTCATTTTCGTCTTTACCCACCAACCACCCATTTCAATTTCATTTTTCTCTTTACCCACCAACAACCAACTTCAATTAAATTTTCGTCTTTACCCACCAACCACCCATTTCAATTTAATTTTAATCTTTGCCCACCAACCACCCATTTCAATTTAATTTTCATCTTTATCCACCAACCACCCATTTCAATTTCATTTTAATCTTTACACACCAACCACCCATGTCAATTTCATTTTCATCTTTACCCACCAACAACCCATTTCAATTTAATCTTCATCTTTAAGCAACAACAACCCATTTCAATTTAATTTTCGTCTTTGCCCACCAACCAACCATTTCAATTTCATTTTCATCTTTGCACACCAACCAGCCATTTCAATTTCATTTTCGTCTTTACCCACCAACCACCCATTTCAATTTCATTTTTCTCTTTACCCACCAACAACCAACTTCAATTAAATTTTCGTCTTTACCCACCAACCACCCATTTCAATTTAATTTTCATCTTTACCCACCAACCACTCATTTCAATTTAATTTTAATCTTTACACACCAACCACCCATTTCAATTTAATTTTCATCTTTACCCACCAACAACCCATTTCAATTTAATGTTCATCTTTAAGCAACAACCACCCATTTCAACTTAATTTTCGTCTTTGCCCACCAACCACCCATTTCAATTTCATTTTCGTCTTTACCCACCAACCAGCCATTTCAATTTAATTTTCATCTTTAACCAACAACCACCCATTTCAATTTCATTTTCATCTCTACCCACTAACCACCCATTTCAATTTAATTTTCGTCTTTACCCACCAACCACCCATTTCAATTTAATTTTAATCTTTACACACCAACCACCCATTTCAATTTCATTTTCATCTTTACCCACCAACCACCCATTTCAATTTCATTTTCATCTTTAAGCAACAACCACCCATTTCAATTTCATTTTCGTCTTTACCCACCAACCAACCATTTCAATTTCATTTTCATCTTTGCCCACCAACCACCCATTTCAATTTAATTTTAATCTTTACCCACCAACCACCCATTTCAATTTCATTTTCGTCTTTACCCACCAACCACCCATTTCAATTTCATTTTCATCTTTACCCACCAACCACCCATTTCAATTTAATTTTAATCTTTACCCACCAACCACCCATTTCAATTTAATGTTCATCTTTAAGCAACAACCACCCATTTCAATTTAATTTTCGTCTTTGTCCACCAACCACCCATTTCAATTTCATTTTCATCTTTGCCCACCAACCAGCCATTTCAATTTCATTTTCGTCTTTACCCACCAACCACCCATTTCAATTTCATTTTTCTCTTTACCCAACAACAACCAATTTCAATTAAATTTTCGTCTTTATCCACCAACCACCCGTTTCAATTTAATTTTAATCTTTACCCCTCAACCACCCATTTCAATTAAATTTTCGTCTTTACCCACCAACCACCCATTTCAATTTAATTTTCGTCTTTACCCACCAACCATCCATTTTAATTTCATTTTCATCTTGACCAACCAACCACCCATTTCAATTTCATTTTCATCTTTACCCACCAACCACCCATTTCAATTTAATTTTCATCTTTATCCACCAACCACCCATTTCAATTTCATTTTCATCTTTACCCACCAACCATCCATTTCAATTTAATTTTCGTCTTTACCCACCAACCACCCATTTAAATTTCATTTTTGTCTTTACCCACCAACCACCCATTTCAATTTAATTTTCGTCTTTACCCACCAACCACCCATTTCAATTTACATTTTCGTCTTTACCCACCAACCACCCATTTCAATTTAATTTTCGTCTTTACCCACCAACCACCCATTTCAATTTAATTTTCGTCTTTACCCACCAACCACCCATTTCAATTTACATTTTCGTCTTTACTCACCATCCATCCATTTCAATTTAATTTTCGTCTTTACCCATCAACCACCCATTTCAATTTCATTTTCATCTTTAACCACAAACCACCCATTTCAATTTAGTCTTCGCCTTTCCCCACCAACCAGCCATTTCAATTCCATTTTCATCTTTACCCACCAACCACCCATTTCAATTTCATCTCTACCCACCAACCACCCATTTCAATTTCATTTTAATCTGTAACCACCAACCACCCATTTCAATTTCATTCTCATCTCTACTCACCAACCACCCATTTCAATTTCATTTTCATCTCTACCCACCAACCACCCATTTCAATTGCATTTTCATCTCTACCCATCAACCACCCATTTCAATTTCATTTTAATCTTTAACCACCAACCACCCATTTCAATTTCATTTTAATCTTTAACCACCAACCACCCATTTCAATTTCATTTTCATCTTTAACCAACAACAACCCGTTTCAATTTCATTTTCATCTTTAACCACAAACCACCCATTTCAATTTCATTTTCATCTTTAATTGCTTTCGCCAAATGATACATGATCTATGTAAGATTTCTCCAGAAATGTATAAGAATGTTTCCTTTTTCACAAAGCCACAACTATGTATCTATATATGCATATAATGTATATATCAGGATAAGTGTATGTAGGACTGACTGATTGACTTTATTTCCGTTTTAAAAGTGATTACATTCAGTTTTTCTTTTCATTATTGCATAATATCAACATAAACATTTAAGTGATATAAATTAAATATGTATATATATATATATATATATATATATATATATATATATATATATATATATATATATATATATATATATATATATATATATATACATATATATATATATATATATATATATATATATATATATATATATATATATATATATATAAACATTATACTTTCAAAATTTTTAAAGTATAATGCATCTACCTGAAGAGCATCCATCATGATGATACGAAAGAGCTTGAAATAATCAAGGATGAACATAACTGATATCCTGTTGAATTTACAAATTTATTTTTGTCTATAAACCGGCATATGGTCATATTCACTTTTTCATATATATATATATATATATATATATATATATATATATATATATATATATATATATATATATATATATATATATATATGCATGTGCGTGTACATAGTTACACATATATATGTATGAATACATATACGTATGTGTCTAGGTTCCTATCAAGTTAATGATATCTGACCCTCACTATATTTCCACCAACACGTTTCCTGTTCCGTTCATTTATTGATGTTGCAACATCATGGTCTGTCATATTTATTTTCTGAATTTATGAAATATGGGGGAAGGACAATTCTAAGCTGGTAGAATTTGTGTCTAACCTCATTTATACAAGACTCATTTATATAAGACTTATTTATATAAGACTTATTTATATAAGACTCATTTATATAAGACTTATTTATGTAAGACTTATTTATATAAGACTTATTTATATAAGACTCATTTATATAAGACTTATTTATATAAGACTTATTTATATAAGACTCATTTATATAAGACTCATTTATATAAGACTTATTTATATAAGACTCATTTATATAAGACTCATTTATATAAGACTCATTTATGTAAGACTTATTTATATAAGACTCATTTATATAAGACTCATTTATGTAAGACTCATTTATATAAGACTTATTTATATAAGACTCATTTATATAAGACTCATTTATATAAGACTTATTTATATAAGACTCATTTATATAAGACTCATTTATGTAAGACTTATTTATATAAGACTCATTTATATAAGACTCATTTATGTAAGACTCATTTATATAAGACTTATTTATATAAGACTCATTTATGTAAGACTCATTTATGTAAGACTCATTTATATAAGACTAATTTATATAAGACTTATTTATGTAAGACTTTTTTATGTAAGACTCATTTATATAAGACTTATTTCTATAAGACTCATTTATATAAGACTCATTTATATAAGACTCATTTATGTAAGACTTATTTATATAAGACTCATTTATATAAGACTCATTTATGTAAGACTCATTTATATAAGACTTATTTATATAAGACTCATTTATATAAGACTCATTTATATAAGACTTATTTATATAAGACTCATTTATATAAGACTCATTTATGTAAGACTTATTTATATAAGACTCATTTATATAAGACTCATTTATGTAAGACTCATTTATATAAGACTTATTTATATAAGACTCATTTATGTAAGACTCATTTATGTAAGACTCATTTATATAAGACTAATTTATATAAGACTTATTTATGTAAGACTTTTTTATGTAAGACTCATTTATATAAGACTTATTTATATAAGACTTATTTATGTAAGACTCATTTATATAAGACTCATTTATGTAAGACTCATTTATATAAGACTCATTTATGTAAGACTCATTTATATAAGACTCATTTATATATAAGACTTATTTGTGTAAGACTCATTTATATAAGACTCATTTATATAAGACTTATTTATATAAGACTTATTTATATAAGACTCATTTATATAAGACTTATTTATATAAGACTTATTTATATAAGACTCATTTATATAAGACTTATTTATATAAGACTTATTTATATAAGACTTATTTATATAAGACTCATTTATATAAGACTTATTTATATAAGACTCATTTATATAAGACTCATTTATATAAGACTCATTTATGTAAGACTTATTTATATAAGACTCATTTATATAAGACTCATTTATATAAGACTCATTTATATAAGACTCATTTATATAAGACTCATTTATGTAAGACTCATTTATGTAAGACTCATTTATATAAGACTCATTTATGTAAGACTCATTTATGTAAGACTCATTTATATAAGACTCATTTATGTAAGACTCATTTATGTAAGACTCATTTATATAAGACTCATTTATGTAAGACTCATTTATGTAAGACTCATTTATATAAGACTAATTTATATAAGACTTATTTATGTAAGACTTTTTTATGTAAGACTCATTTATATAAGACTTATTTATATAAGACTTATTTATGTAAGACTTATTTATATAAGACTCATTTATGTAAGACTCATTTATGTAAGACTCATTTATATAAGACTCATTTATGTAAGACTCATTTATATAAGACTCATTTTTGTAAGACTCATTTATATAAGACTCATTTATGTAAGACTCATTTATATAAGACTCATTTATGTAAGACTCATTTATGTAAGACTCATTTATGTAAGACTCATTTATATAAGACTCATTTATGTAAGACTCATTTATGTAAGACTCATTTATGTAAGACTCATTTATATAAGACTTATTTGTGTAAGACTCATTTATATAAGACTCATTTATATAAGACTTATTTATATAAGACTTATTTATATAAGACTCATTTATATAAGACTTATTTATATAAGACTTATTTATATAAGACTCATTTATATAAGACTCATTTATATAAGACTCATTTATATAAGACTTATTTATATAAGACTTATTTATATAAGACTCATTTATATAAGACTTATTTATATAAGACTCATTTATATAAGACTCATTTATATAAGACACTCATTTATATAAGACTCATTTATATAAGACTTATTTATATAAGACTCATTTATATAAGACTTATTTATATAAGACTCATTTATATAAGACTCATTTATATAGACTCATTTATATAAGACTCATTTATGTAAGACTCATTTATATAAGACTCATTTATATAAGACTCATTTATGTAAGACTCATTTATATAAGACTCATTTATACAAGACTCATTTATATAAGACTCATTTATATAAGACTCATTTATATAAGACTCATTTATATATGACTTGTCGATTCTGAAGTAGAACTTCAAGATATTTCAGATAAAGGACACTTATTATTTTCATCACGTTACAAATTTAATATCTGAAAATATAATCCGATTGAACTTAAGATACAGAACAAAAAAATATAACCTGGGGTTAAAAACTATACAAATCCCATAATTTTTCGTATGACAAATATAAACCTTGTTCGTCAAGGAAATGATTACAGAATCCCACCACCACCCACTCCCACTTTGACAGCTACTACCTGTAGATAATTGGCCGTAAAATTTCAAAGAAATTTATATTTTTCTTTTTGATCGCAATACATTTTGCTTTGGCTAAAAATACCTGCTTCCATAAAGAATTTTTAAAAAATAGTTTTGGATAATTCCGGTATTTCCAAATCGCTTAATTGAAAAAAAAATTGCAATATGATAAATCATACTGTAGAGAAAATAATCAATTACAGTCTGACAGTCAGAATGATTAAGCAACAGGTTCTTTACTCAAGATATATATATATATATATATATATATATATATATATATATATATATATATATATATATATATATATATATATATATATTTAAAGATTTAATAAACGATGATAAATGTTTTATATGTAATCCATCTTCTTTTAAAATAGGAATTGTTGCTCTACTTATTTTATTAGTACCGTTATTCCACATAAATTTATAAAAATATCTGTTCAGTTCTTTCGATAATACTGGGTATTAGATTTAACAACATTGAAAAAAAATTTGTGAATTTAGGTAAAGTCAATGATTATAGAACAAGAATGTTCCATATATTGGTAATATTATTTCTTCGATTCCATTTGTTTTTGTGTATCGTGGATTTTCCAAATTGATTTCCACTATCCCATCTATACTCGTACATATGTCAAATCCTAAGAAAGAGAATTTGGAATTTCAGTCGAATTTTAAATTTGTACATATCCGTAACTGAAAATTCTTTAAAGTCCCTATTTTGATCGCTTTCGTTTTGTTAATATTTATCTTTAGTCACGAAAAATAAGTATACTATATCTACAGAGGCCTACAGAAAATTCACTGATCTATTGACTATAAAAAATGTATCATCCCCATACTGTGTCAGATTATTTTCATATCCATTTATGCATTTGCCTTTCATGTCAGAATTGTTTCGAACCATGATTCCTAAAAAAAGTTCTGCTTCTAATAAAAAAACAAGTAAGGAGTGAGAGTGTTCCCTTGATGACAACTGCGTCATATAACAATGTCTCACATGTTCATCCAATTAAAATATGAAAGCTCTTCCTCTGTAGATTTCCAAGAAATAGAGTCAAATGCTTTTTCAAAGCCTACATGCAATATAATACCATTCACGTCATTTTTTGTTTCTTTCTGTAACACACATAACATCATATATCGGTCTGACTTTTATCATTTTCGTGTATTCATTTTGGCAAAAATCTTGTATTATTCAGCTAAATCCTCTTATAAGTAACATGAATACTTTATTCTGTAATATATTCAACTAACTATAACAGCTGATACAATTTATAAGATATATTTAACATAGTAATATATCTCCAATGTTTCAATTATTTCCTATGTTTGTTTCAATTTGGCAATAAAGTAAGAATCTCTTTGTTACAGATAGTATATCTTTTTTGAATCCCTGATTTATTGAATTTATAAAAAAAAATCCCCAATATATTTCACAACAAATAATGCAATTAAATGGTAAGCCCATCACTACATGGACTTTGCCATTATTCATGTTTTTTAAGCACTGAAGCTTCAGCGAAAGTTATTTCACCTTCTAATTTTCTTGATTCAACTTGAGTCAATATAGGAACATTAAATCTTTTTCAAGACCTGGTCAATGTTTCTCTGTTACCATTTTTATTTCAAAAACACTTTCCTGCTAATAAATTGAGGACCCAACAGGTGAGCCATTTAACATTTTTCTGTTAATACATAGAGAACCCAACAGGTGAGCCATTTAACACTTTCCTGTTAATACATTGAGGACCCAACAGGTGAGTCATTCAACACTTTCCTGTTAATACATAGAGAACCCAACAGGTGAGTCATTTAACACTTTCCTGTTAATACATAGAAGACTCAAGAGGTGAGTCATTTAACATTTTCCTGCTAATATATACAGGACCCAACATGGGTACCATTTAACACTTTCAACTATTATTTCCTTTAAAAGAAAATCCCTTCTCACCCGTGGCTTTTTTCGGGATCAACGATCCGTCATTTCTCTGTCGCGGGAAAGGAAGTTGTTCGTACGTTTGGTAAAATGTAATGGATTTAATAACATGCAAATTTTGTTAAATACAGTAAACATAAATATTCACCAGAAATCCCGTTGCAGAACACTTTTCTTCCCCTGTTTACGATTTCAATAACATTATCCTGACTAGTGTAGACCACAATCAAAACTAGAACCTTGAAACTAGAAATACAAAGTGTTATGTATAATGTTTGCATATTTAACTTTATCCTTGGTTATAGGATGTAAACAAGTTGTTTATTTAGAATTCGAGGTCATGGTTGCTTTTGTGTACAATTATACTAGTTTTTCCACTGGAATTACTGATATTTGTCAGGTAAGCCATATGATTTTCTATAAAATTCTGTCTGGTGACCTGTGTTTATGTATAGGAAGTTTGATAGGAGGTATTTCATTCCTGCCTTTAAGGAATTTGGTTTAATAATCAGATGTTTATCGTTGTGTTGTGAAAATCAGAGCAAATTCAGAAAGTGGCATTATTTATTTAAAATATTCATTGGAATTACTAAAGTGCTCATAGAGTTTAGGACTTTTTGGGATTAATAAATGACTTAGGAATTTTGTGAAATCATTCAAAGACATTCTAGATTACATCATTGTGGTACATCAGGACACTCAAGACTCCTGGTACATCAGGACATTCAAGAGTACTGGTATACCAGGACATTTGAGACTACTGGAATTAATTCAGAACATCCTATAGTTTAGACTTGTGATTAGTACACTTAGGACTATTGGATTATTTGAACTTTACTTCGCATTATTGTAAGTGTCTTTTGAATTTTCACTTTAATTGTAAAAAAATAAATTGCTTGTTGATTTTACTTGATTTTGTTGGTTTCACTTTCTTTCTGTTACATATTTTTAAGACCTAGAGCCATAACAAAAGGAAATTTATTGGATTCACCGCCTCAGGACTCTCAGACAAAGCCGCTTGAATCAAGAAGAATAGAAATGTATAAAAAATATTTAACTTCCTGTTTTATTAATCTAATATATAATTTTGACAAAGCTTTATCTTTACCCTATGGACTTTAACTATACATTAGATGTTATCCGGGACACAATTTTAGGTAGCCATATATCGACCACAAAATACAGATGGCGCATGATTGTCATATCATGATATATTTCCATTGTTTGTTGCAGCTAAAAACTGGGTTGAGTGAAGGCAAGTTGCAACATAATAGTCATCATGCCAGATTAGAATACTTGATTTGCCACAATGTAAATAGCTCACAATTATACAGTTTTTTGCCTTTTTTGTCTTTCGGATTGTAATAAGAAAACGAATGGACAGCAAATTTCGCTTGGTTAAAATTAAAGCTATACTTTTAAATGTAAGCGGGCTTTGTAGCGCCCGCTAGTGTCGTAGTTTTTGATCACGCGATCTCACCTGTTCGGTATACATACGAGCCAACTGTGGCTGCGATGATCATTCATTCCCAGTCAGCTGCCAGCAGTCATAAACGAAATATCTGAGCCGCACCGCTGTATATGAGAAGGGGATGGGACCACCTGCGCGTTGCCACGTGCTGTATCGTGCAGCATCAGATCACCCTAATACAAAGGAAGTCATGGGACCATCTGCAAATGCGAGACAACACGGCGCAGAAAATGGTCGACCTACTCCCCAATCAAAGTCCATGACTACAAGTGGAAAGGCCCGGTGGTTAAAAATGATCACTGGATTTCAGCGACAATAGCCACCGAGAACCAACACAATATAGCCGGACGCAGCTGATGGAGGGCGTACAGCAAGCCGGGAGACGAAACTTGGAGGATGGAGGTGAAACCACCTGCATCCACCCACCAAGAGCGGAAATCCCCAGGGACTACTATACAGATATAGCTAACAAAATTGCCTGACTGCATGGGGTTTTCCATTTGGCTTTCGAAAACCCCTTTCGAGAACAAATCATTGAACGTACAAATTTGATCCTTTCGACCCACAGTCTAAATTTAAAACTACAATTCCAGCACAAACTTGGAAAATAAGTAAGATCACTAAATTTTTTAGGGTAACTTATACCCACGGATTGGTTTATATTTTTCGGAAAAAAATTAAGTACACTATGTATACTAAATTCCAAACTTGAATGAAATAAGTAAAATTTTAACTCGATAGATTATTACAATTAAAATATGTGGCTAAAACACAATTGGCCGATAGGGACAGCCCTATTAAACAAAAACTGAGTAGAATTTGACAGAGGAGTATAACCGGCGTTTCAACTCATGATTCCGTTGCAGCTTTGCGCCTTCCAACTTGGCCCTCACGGACATTGTGCCAGGAAGAAGCAAGAATTAATTAGTACGCCCCCGTGCGTACAACAACTTTACATTTGCGTAAATAGTCGAATGACCGAACACAACTCAAATTCAAACCCAGCCAGTCAGTTGCGATGGTGGTGTGGTATGGAATGAGGTTGTATGGAATAAGCAAGAACTAGAGCTAAGACGTCTCTTCGAGCGAAGCAGTACAAGCCACCCAGCCGGAGCAATCACATTTGGTAGTAGATCGCCAAACAGGATAAGCCAGAAATAAGGATCTCGAAAGGTTAAGGACTAGGTCTTTCGTCGACCAGAACAAGGGAGCTTCAAGGCCTGTTAAGAAAGTACGGGGATCTTGTTAACCAGTATCCGAATATAGATTGTTTCTGAAGAGCCATCTTCTCTAATTTCATGGTCTCTGTTCCTTTCTCTGTCCATCTTGAAAGAGCGAGGACTTCAGACCACGATCCGGTCGGCGACTTAGAACATGACCCAGTCGGCGACTCGCGGCACGACACAGTCGACGCCTTGAGCGACATAGTTAGCGATTCGGAGAATGACCTAGTTGACAACCAGGCGGCGAGCTAAAGCCGGGAATTCAACAGCATATACATACATATTTTGTTTACGTTTTTCTGCTTGTAACCGTTCTTTATTTGCGTCGTCTGTCTTGAAAAAGGGATCCGTAGATCAGTTTCTTAGACTTGCTGCACTGCGCTTTGCCGTCTTTGTTCCCTGTATAATTTTTCTTTGATAAAAGCGATCTTCTGAATGCATTTATAAAGATACATTGACCACAGCTTGTGATAGATCACCGGTTACATGGGTTAAAATCAAAATGCTTTTTCTATGCAGAGGTTAAAGTGCAAAATTAGATATATTTAGTCACTTTTCTGTACGACAAACTGAGATATACAATGTGGCTACATAAAAGATCTCTTCAATCGAGGTCCAAAATCATCTTTTTAAACCGTATGTTTCTTAGATATAAGGACGTTTTGACATAGTGGCGTTCTTTAGACCAATTTTAAAACTGGTATGATTGCAATTTTATATTTCTGTCTGTTTTCCATGACAAAAAGCACTTGTAAATTATGGAGGATATTTCATTTACAGATTCTTCAGGAATCAGACATATTATTCATTTTCTGTCTTTTAAAGCGACAAATTAAAAAAAAAAATTTTTTTTTTTAAATTGCAATAAAATATAGTAGCATTGCAACTTGCTATTCAAATATGGATCAGTCTAGTTAAACAAATATTTAAAAAGCATGTATGATCGCTATTCTTATGTAAAAAAAACTTTTAAATTTAAGGACTACTTTGGCTTTGCTTAATCCTTTCCGGGGCGCGATGAGCGTCTCGCAAAACAAAAACGCTATTTTCTAAGATCTATTGAGAAATAACCAATATCTGACATTTGATGAATTGATGAATAAAGCGACTATCAGGTGTTTAGCAGATAAATATGTGAAACTGCAGATTTTGAACCGTATTTGGTTGATACGCACATGAGAATACACACGTTTACTGTGGACCAGACGAGCTGAAAAATCCTCTTTGCGTGCATGGTTATTTATAACACTCTGAATTAATACAGTGTATTTGGGCAAGAGAGCACGTCTTATTTCCCTAATTGCAATACCGGATTAAGGTAGTAGGAGGCCCCCCCCCCCCAGCATATATTAGTTACCATTTCACTGCGTTTCGGGGCCCCTGCTTTGGGGGTGGGGGGGGGGGCAATGCTCCGTTCGCTCTGGCTTTAATCCGGTCTTGCCTACTCGAAACTTTATCTCTTCTATTAGACTGGAGAAGCTAACAGAATTACATGTTTTCAGTCAATACAGATACGATACGAATGCAAGAGTCATTTGCGTTAGGAGCGGCCCGGAAAGAAAAGGATAAGCATAACAACACACCAAGACATCAATGGCGCGTGAAATCCGATATTGATACATGGATACGACGACATTGATGTACCTGGTTCAACAATGCTGTGCAACAATTATATGTAAAAATACTGTTGACAGAGGCCACAAGGCCATTTCACATCTATTGCAATATACATCTTACGAATCAGATGAAGTCAATGTTCGTGTATGTATAACAGTTAAAACAGTTATTTATCAAGTCTGAAGATGAGTTTATTATGGCCTAGCAGAAAATCCCAATATCGGATTTGTGCATTTTAAAGTTGGTCAAAAAGTCAGTCCCGTCGGACATGTCTGGCATATAATAGTACGACAAATTCAGGAAACCTGCCATCAACGTATCCAAATTAAATTAAATTAAATTGACCACATGTCCGTATGATTGTAATTGTAAACACATCAATTTCTATATACGTTTTTGAGATAGGCCCCGCATTAACTGAACAGATTCTGCCCGTTACCGCCTGTTTTCAGCACGAACAGAACGTTTATGTTTGTACTGGGTTTGAAGATAAACAGGGAAAATAACACCTACATTAATTTGAAGTTTAGTTGGAATCCTCAAAAACTTACTCAGGACCCCAACAATGTTATTTGATTAGGTTTACCCGACTTAATACAGAGTGTTTGGGGGGGGGGGGGGGAGAGGGTGTCAATAAATGCCAAAGTAGACAAAGAAAAAAGGATGGATTTTACACTTTTATTAACATCAACGAATATTCGAATCCTATCCGAAGACATTCAACAAATATTAAAATAGGAACATTTGATATTCGTTTCATCTCTATAATCCACCCTTTTCAGTCGCCCATCGCCCACGATGTGAAAGAGAAAACAAGCAGAGCATGACTAAACCGATGATACTGCGTCATATTTTTTGTGCTTCAATTTTGTGTTTGAACTGATTATTCACAAGCACTGTACGTAGTCAGACGCTTGTATCTGTCACTTATCTCTTGAATTTAATTCCTGATACGTGGAGACATTGTAAGCGTGTGTGTTTGATTACATATTATTGTATAACTTAACAGAGAATGCAACTCTGAACAGTTTCAACAGGATCTTAGTTTAATATACTTAGCATGATCACAGCAGATGGACGACCTTTAATTGAATAGGTTTGTCATCCAAGGTATGGTAATTTAGAGAGTCAGGTGCGACAATCCGTTGATTACAAAAATAATTAATCATTCAGCATTTTGTCTTTTGCCTCGCCAAGCGAAAAATTAGGACTAGAGTGATATTTTGACATGAAGAGAGCCCAACGACGAATGAGTTTCTGGTTTTAGTGATAATGTATTCCCTAATTTGATAAAGATGTTTGAAATCTTTGAACTGATGATCGCGGAAGTGCAAAACCTTTGTCCCACAGGACAGGATGTAAGGGCCAGAGCGGTTGACACACTTTTTGTCACTAAGATTTACAAAACGAGTAGTCAGTCTATAATAATAATAATAATAATAATAATAATAATAATAATAATTTAATTTCTTGAGAAGCAATAAATAATTTTTTTTTTTAAAGCTTGTCTATGAGGGTCTTTTTTGTAACAGGCGATACAATCCGTGTAAATCTTGCTTTAATTTTCGTCAACCTCACCTTGCTTTTTCTTTGTAAGTCTCACTTGTTATGGTTGTGATATTTATAATCTGGTAAAGACAACCACAATGCTGATGGTGACGAAAACTATAGTGAGCATGACAACGTTGATGATGATGGTGAATAATGTTGTAGATGAAAAATACTTAAACTATGAGTTCATAACAAATGTAGAGTATCTAATTGTATTTATAGCAGCTCTCGGGTCATTATTTATATAGTCAATCCACTCCAATGACTTTTCCCCACTTATATGAAATTCGCATGAATAGCAAACACGTTTTATTGCTAGCAGATGAAAATGTCTTTGAAGTGTTTAATGTAGAAGAGTCTGATTTCAGCACACAGTAAAAAGTATACATTCCCAGTTCCTCCATTTAGGTATTCATTTATGTTGAAAACAGTGGCGGATCCAGGAATATCGTTGGGGGGGGGGGGGACTAAACAAGTAGGCGAGGAGTCTGTGGGACGGAACCCCCGTACCCCAGGAAACTTCTGCGTTGTAAGCGTTTTTTTCAGGGCATAATTTTAACCATCTAACTGTAAAGAAAACTTACTCCAGGAAACGTTCCGGTTTTTTTGCGCTCATATGTTGCTGGGGGGGGGGGGAGGGGCCACCTCGGCCCCCCTCCCACCCATCCGCCCCTGCAAAACTCTGGAGGAAAACATCAAGGTCTGACGGGAAACCACTGACCTTCCTTGCTCTGTGAGAGGTAAGCTTGCAACATGCCATTTGTTAGTTGACCATCCTCTGACAGGGAAGAATAGACACTATATTCATATCCGAAATTGTGTTTATTATATTTCGAAACTGCCACCTGTTGTCGCACACGTTCCCATTTGCATTAATTACAAAATCAAGACCAACAGAAATATTCCTTCTTTCTTTTGCTGCTTTGTGTTTAAAACTACATCTATGACCCTGTGCCGAATTTCAGAAGAAAAGAGAATCCGTTGTTGTACTGGCTGTAGTGTCGTACTTAGCCGAATGCTTTCAAGACATACTGACTGTCATAAAGTGATACATTCGACTGAGTGTTTTTCAAAGGAGTGTCGCAGAACTTGAATGCTTATATTTTCCTCTTCTCTGATGCATGTGCATATATGTGACATATGTTTAGTATATTATTCTGAGATCACGCAAAATTTGTAGTGAATCAGATATGCATATAAGGAACTCTACCAATACTTACTCGTTGAGTGCAACAATGTGATAATTTGTAATCAACATCCTGTGACCAGAGAATGTACAAAACACAAGGGTTTCACGAAAATATAGAAACACAAGGGTTTCACGAGAATATAGAAACACAAGGGTTTCACGAGAATATAGAAACACAAGAGTTTCACGAGAATATAGAAACACGAGGGTTTCATGAGAATATAGAACCACAAGGGTTACACTAGAATATAGAACCACAAGGGTTTCACGAGAATATAGAACCACAAGGGTTTCACGAGAATATAGAACCACAAGGGTTACACGAGAATATAGAACCACAAGGGTTTCAGGAGAATATAGAAACACAAGGGTTTCA
Organism: Margaritifera margaritifera; assembly: GCA_029931535.1. Taxonomy (NCBI): domain Eukaryota; kingdom Metazoa; phylum Mollusca; class Bivalvia; order Unionida; family Margaritiferidae; genus Margaritifera; species Margaritifera margaritifera. The sequence goes on from JAQPZY010001697.1 coordinate 309,403, forward strand.
CGAGAATATAGAACATAATAGTTTCACAAGAATTTATATCATGCAAGATTTTTTTTTTAGATGTATCAGTAATATTATTGGTAATATACTCGCATCGGTTCAACATATCTTCTGTCCATATAACTTTAGTTAATCGCTTGCTTTTAAGCATAATTAGACCATCATAAATTAGCAAGTCTGCCACTCAAACGCTATACAATTGATACAGGCATAACCACTCAGTGGAAAATACAATGATGACACATAGAATAGGCGTAAAGCCGCTTAAAATACGTAGACAAAGTCACGTACATTTTCATGAGAAAAGGTTTTGTTGTCCTCGTGAGAGTCTGTTTTTGATGAAAATGTATGTAAGAGTTGTAATCTTAAATAAAAAACAACATCTCATAAAGTAATGTTTAAGATGCGAAATAGTACGCTTTCACAAATCTTTGTGGTTTTGATAGTCGTACACCAGTCTGATCATGACAAAATCAATTTCCAGATGCGAAAGATGTTAAAGGATGTTAGAGGCGTCTCTGAGGAACAATTCTTTAGGAAACATACATTTCATTCGAGCTTCATTTTATGTCTTCTAGGAGTGAAAAATGAAATGTAATGGTTCTTGATATTAAACACGCAAGCAATATGGCTTACGTCTGAAAACACAGAACAGTTTAGATTCACAAAGTTTTCTGTACACTGTTGAAGATTCTAGAGTTAATAAAGCATCTAACAAGCAAAGGTTTCGTACTCCAACAGTGGCCTTTTATAGTTTTAAAAACGCATCTCTCTTTCTTTCATCTTCTTTTGAAGTGGAATGCGTTACTATTGTGTTTCGCGCAAGAAAGTATTCTTTAGTTTTTGAATAAGAGTTTAATCTTTTATAATCATATCTAAGAAGAATGTCTATAAATACTATTAACCCTATTGGCAGCCGCCCATCACCCACGTTGTGAAAGAAAAATCAAGCATAGCATTATACGACGCTGTTTAGACTTCTATCATATGCTGAAGCGTCATATTCAGTGCGCGAGTTTCGTGGTAAATACCAATTATTCCCAATCAAGGAATGTGGTCGGATGCCTGTATCTTTGCAATGATCTCTCAGTCCTAATTCATGATATAGGCAGACGTTGCGATTTCGTGTTTAATTACATGTTATGTTATTGCTCAGAGAGAAAACACGACTATGAGATCTTTGATTAGGATCAAAATCAACCAAGCACGATTACAACAATAACAATTCCTTGATTGAACCTGTTGCTAACCTTGGTTTGATAACTTCTTGCGTCATAGTCATAATCCTTCGAATTCTATAATTTCACACGTAGAATAATGTTGATTACAAATTAGAAGTCAAAGGCAATTACTCCCCCATCTCTCTCTCTCTCTCTCACACACACACACACACACACACACACACATACACACACAGAGAAAATACTATGCGGCCCTGTCAGGACTAGAGAGTGTTGGAAATAATGTCTTCCTTGTTTAATGAAGTTTTCTGAAACCCAGAATCCCAGAACAACCAGCTTCTTGTCTTTATAAGATGGATGTGCCAGAGAGATTTTTATACGTTCGGCTTTAAGATTTATAAAACGAATTGTCAGTTGACACTGATATTCTACGTTTTAGATAAGCAATAACAAAGATTTTGTGTGTAAAATCCCTATCAAAACGGTTAATAAACAACATTACAACTGTAAAGTTATACAAAATCACATAAATGTTGGTGCAATCACGAGGACATTTTAACCTCTTTCATATTTCATATAAATAGGGTGTAGAAATCCTTCCAACACCACGTGCACTTCATGCAATAGCACAATCAACTTTGCATTTTATCTGGAAAAAAATTGTACAATATACAATTTTAACACAGCTATAAAACCTTCTGTTATAAAGAATTATCACAAAATTAACCATTTTATATAGAAGGAGTTTCCACAGTACACGGATGAAGTAAATCCAATACCAATTTCACACTATGTAGATATACAGATTTTGAAGATCCAATCTTGTAAAAACTTTCATTTACTATCTAGTAGTTTTAAAAATTAAACTAAACCAATAATACGACAATGAATATTTTTGATACACTTGGATAAGTAATACACTTTCATATATGCCTGCAACATATATTTTCATGTAAACTAAATAGCGAAGCTTACGCGGTCCTATTGAGTTTAGTTTTCCTTTCAGCACTGAAAAAAAACCAGGAGAAAGATGTTAATTCTGTCCAAATATTTACAATGACTTCTACCTCAACAATAACCATGTACTAAATTTAGGTGAGCCTGTTTAAGTAACTGATGCAGCTACTAAGCAGTTTGTACAAAGACAAGTTGAGACTCAAATACGTAAGACCTTGGAGGACAACAATTTGAAAGATATCAAAACATGGAGAGAAAATATCGACAAGATATTTCTGTCATAAAACAGAGTGGTGCTGAAACAGTTAAAGAAAGAGTAAACATACAAGGATCAGTGCATACTATTGAACAATATTTACAAACAATAGAGCAGAGGAAAAGCAGTTAAACTGTAGAAAAAATATATAAAGCGACATGGAGAATAGAAAGAAATCTCTGGAAGACTATAACACTTTGCAATCACAGTTGGAACCTTTACGGAGAGATTTTAATAATGAATTCCAACAAAACAACCAAAATATTAAAAAGATAATGAATGATTTTAACACCAAAATTGTTGACTTGAACAAATAGATAACAGCTAACACTAATACAATATCAGTTATAAAGGAAGAATTATTTTAGACAGAAAACTTAAAAAATAAAGGACTTTGAAAATGAGACAAATGTTAATGAAATCATGATTACAGATATGAAGACGACTTACCAGGTATTTATTATTTATCTGAGTGATAAGTTCAAAACAATAAAAGATGTTACATTTTAAAATATCTTACAACAAGTTACACGCTGAAACTCATACAAAAGAGCATGTTGATAGTGAAGTGGTTAAAAATATCGGTGCGATACAAGGAGGTATTGAGGAATTAGACAACACATTAAATGACCAATCACGATTTAACTGATTTGACAGAGACAGATGCAGATAAAGTTGACATAAATAAAAGACTCTGGCTTTAAGTAGTGTAATTCATAGTTACAACCGAAATAAATGAAAAGATAGAGACAATCAAAACTTGCTTGAGCACAGAAATGGGCATACATAATAATGCGTTTATTAATAGAACTAGAACACTCAAAAAGATCAAATCGATAAATACAGCAAAGTTTTGGAAGGGAAAATCAAACCAATGCTAAAATGTATATTGCTTCAAATTGTTTGCATTGCTAGGCTCGACCGTTAATGTCAGGAGTATCCAGATAGTATTAAAATAAGTTTTGATGAAGAAGGGTTCATTGTAATTGTTAAAGACAATAACGCCCAGATCAAGAGCTACTATTAAAAAACTAAAAGGTTGTTGGACATTTTTAAAGCTGAAATAAAGCCTAAAATATTAGTTGCTACTTACGGATTTAACTGTTTTCGATCACGTTTTGCTGAATACAAGTTACACATGATAGATGATTCACAGCAATATGTCATTAAAATAAAAAAAATCAGGCTTATACACAATTGTTATCAGCTTCTGTTTAAAAAAGTTCAATATCGGATCACTGTGATACGGTTTTTTTGTTCTATTATAGGTAAATAGCCAAGGTGTTGCGTACACAAAAGACTTTAAAAGACCCTAAAAAGAATCAGAACTGCCAAGTTACCGTGTAAAAAACAACACGTAATTACTATCTAGAAGAGAACAATATTTTAACATTTAGACTGGAAAACAAAGAATTAACCGTTCAGACAGGAGGTAAATTAAAAACTGTCATCAGATCAAAATGTGTTTCTCGTAAATAATGTAGTCAGTCAAAGCATCGTTTTTGTTGACAGGTACATGAAACAATAGCGTATGCAAAAGCAATGCCTTTTGTGCTTTTCAGCAAAGTAAATGGCAGCAGCAGGAGAAATTGTTAGAGAAACAATTATGTGTTCAAATTATTTGATCCAAATGGCTCTAATGAAGAGCTAGTTAGGCAACACAAGCATAGAAGAATTACAAAGAAAAACTGCAGAGTTCAGTGAAGACAGTGCATAGATACTGGGTTGTTTGAAAGAAGAATTGAGAGAACAGAGCTTGGTAACTCAGACTTTTAAACAACCTGGATGATGCTTTTTGCAATACGCTTCTACTCCCCACGACACATTTGCTCCCCCAGAAAATAATGTAAAACTTGAAAAAGAAAGAGAACCTAAGCTTAATTCTTTTCTTTTGTACCAATATTAAAACGATCAAGTAAAATTTGAATACGAATACCTTTTAATTGCGCTTGTGATGGGTGTAAGTGTGTTTATTGCTTACAAGTTACTTTAACAAATTTCCAATGTTTTTGTAGGTTATCATGCAGAAATACAATCGTGTCGTTGGCAGTGTGTGCTTTTTTGCACTGACAAATAGTAAAGATGTAAATGTACAGTAAATACATACCTCAAGGAATTAAATACCTCAGTCAAAGAAATCATTGTATCTCATACACCCCGAGAAACATTAAACGTGAGCAAAATTTACAGAGAGCAACTTTAAAGCTAGGTCCAAAAATATTGATCTATCCGGGTAATTTCTTTGAGTCTTTCGAAATGAAGGTTAAAGGAGATTCTGATTTTTATTTGGTAAGCACTATTGGTTGAATGCTGGTTAGAGACATCACCATATCGTTCGGAAGTGACGATCTTTTCATGACTACATCATCTTCATGACATACAAAGATTTGTGGTTACCTGTTTCGGTCATGACAAACTGGACTGAACAAAGACATTATCAATGAGACATTGGGGCATTGTGATCAGGAAAAGGTAATGCACATATACTGGTAGTGAAGCAATAGTCTTTATGCGCTTGGAGAAAAAAAAACTTTGGAATATCACTTCATTTTTCGATTCTAGCATTGTCCACTATATCCTTGTGTTCTTCCTTAGGACTTTAAACTTTAATATAACATTTGCAATATCCCCTAAAGTGGTAGAAGGTGGTAACCAAGAAAACTGGAAAATATTTATCTCTGATACGATACGATTCCTTCGCAATCAACTGCGCAATTAGTCAATGATCAATATAGAAATGGAATTGCTTATAACTACATTACAAGAGAGAGAGAGACAGACAGACAGACAGAGACAGAGACATACAGAGACAGATACACCTTTTCTGCTTATCATTTGTCCAACTTTTATGTACAACAAGAAAGTGGTACTAAAAAATGATCGATATAGACATGAGAATAAGTTGAATAAGTAGAGTTAGTGGCTGATGCGTACCAAGGAACCAATTTTATTTTATCATTGATGACTGTGGCAATCTTGACGACGTAAAAAGGAAAGCAACTAACTGAACCAAACTAGCTTTTAGTTGTAGACATTGTGATATATCTGTGTTGGTGAGCTGGTGAGTATGCAAAATAAACTCTTTAATCAACGATTTGAGATCAAATACGTTTTTTTCAGTATATTTAACAGCAAGGAAAAAAGCTTTAAAAACTGTGTTTGAAGAGAACCATGTCAATCGGAACGAAATGAAAGCAGAAATTGTGGATACTTTTCAAGAGAACAAAAGAAACAAACTTTTAGTGAGATGTGAGTATTCATTCAACTTTGATCACTGTAAAGACTGCATCACCGAAGTCACCAAAGTCATTACATTCCGAAGCAAGAACAACCAAAGGTGCGTGATTTTAGAACTATTACATATCCGTAATGAAATGTGTTTACATTCTCAATCAAAACACGCTTTTGGTCATACACAGATAATACTGCATTTTTAATTTGTATCTTATACATCTCATGATAGTATGATTTAGTAAATTCATTTCTTGTTAGTTTTCCTTGTGATTAAATGAATAATCTATGTACATTTCGAATTTTAAATATCTTTTGCTCACGAATGTTTAAAAATTGCTTTACAAATTTTTTTATATTTTATTTTCGTCTTTGCCCGTTTTGAATGAATAAAGTTTGGACCTGAACCCACACAAATCTCTAATTGAAACACCATTCAGATCATGTTTGAAAAGCCCAGGAACGTTATTATTCTTTTGTGGGATATCAAATATGTTACACTTTTGATAGTCACTAGTATCATAGAACTTGATGTTATCCTTCTAGTCACTGGAAAAAGTTTTCTCTCACAACATAGATACACAATTTATCTGTATTAGTCACTAGTAGTGACATTCTATCACCGTACTTGCTTTTAAATTGTTATAGTACATTAGCTCTTTAGATAACTCTAACACTGTAAATTCACCGTAAATTGATTTGGTTAATATTATTTGCTTGTTTTCAAACTGACTCACACCAAGTCGTTGTCAATAGTTGTTCTCCTCGCAAACTTTTGAAATATTTAGTTTCATCTTAACATCTTTTTACTGTTGTTCTTTGCCTCAGACTCTCCATCTGTGTATCAAACACACTGTTATTTATTAGTTTGAAAACGTTTTTTCTTTTCGAAATCATTTGTTTCTTTATATTTCAAACTCTGCATTCAGTTAATTGTAAGATTTAAGCTCGGATGTTGTTCAAAGAAGTTGTAGATCAAGTTAACTTCGAGTTTTAATGTTCTAGTATTGAAAAAGACAATACGAAATGATTGGTCTAAATTCAACATATGTTCTACTGCTTTCCCGTTTTCATTATTATTTTTTTGACGTTATGATATTCATAATCTGGTCTTGAAGAAAAAGAAAAAAACGACGACCACGACGAAGATAATAATTATGAAAACGATACTGTTGAAGACAATGATGAGGATGGTGGGGTGATGATGGTGATAACAATGACGATGGTAAAGTTTACTAATATTGTAGATGAAAACAACATATATATATATATATATATATATATATATATATATATATATATATATATATATATATATATATACATACATCCATACATACATACATATAGGCCATTAGTTGTATGTTTTATATATATTGATTTCTATATTCAATCGACTGAGATAATATTTTCCCTTCTAGCAAAAAAAAAATAAAAATAAAATAAAAACTTAATTTATATAAAACTCATATAATGGCAATATCAGATGAAAAATGACCCAACAAATGATACTGAAGACTCTAAATTCGTCTCACAGTAAAATGAACATTTGCACAGTTCTTGCAACTTTGTTCATTCAGTATTCCAAATTCTGGGAGAAAACATAACATATTACCGTATCGTTGTGCATGTTTAGGTTCTGGCTCGATATTAATGATTATCATAGTCAAGGGACAGATATTTTGGCGCACAAGATTTTGACAATGAAACCACTGCAATATTTTATTTCTATACTTTTCATTGTTTCTCTTCACTATCTTCCGGAAGAAGTATATACTTGATTCCAATACTCTTTCAGCTATGCCACAAAGAATAAAAAATGAGATATTGTAACCTCCTTTTTTCACGTATATGATCTGAACCTTTGACAATGTGAAGACATGCTTTGTTCCGACACTGTTTAAATTATGGCATAATTAGAATATCGTAAGTTCACTTTCTTCACGAACATAATTTGAACCGCTGGAAACTACAAGTTACTTTCTCACTGGCGGGTAAATCACAAGCTGGACATCGATGACATGACCAGAATCAGCTATACAGCATACATTGTCCAACCGTTGTTTTTCTGGTTGCCAAAATCTTTAGACTGAGTAATTACTTTAAAAATAAAGAGTTATTCAGCCAAGATACGAGGATGTGAGTAATGGTATAGTACGAGTATTGTTGGTCAATGCGTGTCGTGCTGTTGGTGCTATTATGTGGTTAGTTCTGTTAGATTTTCTTTTCTTTTTGTATATATTCCAAGTTGTATGCCATGAGATAAAACATATTTGTTCAGGATAACTCTATAAATCACAGATTCATAATGGATATTTTGCCTACTTGTAAGAAATTATGCACATTTCTGTTTTGCTGCGCCGTTTGAATTTCACATAAAGATACAATGATTCCAAAAAATATTAAAATCCATACTTGTAAAATAACTATTATTAAAGTCATGTATATGATTCTTTTGTTTCTCAGTTACATTTTACAAGAAAAGCAGTGATTCTATTGTTTTACATCGGAGAGGTCAATGCTATACCAGAGATGCCGTGTATACTAGTGCAATATGCCATATACTATACCAGAGATGCCGTGTATTCTAGTGCAATGTGCCATATACTATACATGTCCCATATCATTACCGAATTTGTTTTAATTAAGATAAAAGTTAGCGTGATTCTTAAGCTTAAAGTAACCCTAAATTTGCAAATTATAATTGTTTGTCAGTTTTTATCATTATCACAAACAACAATAGCGCTGCTAACAATGATTTCAAACTACTTGATAATTTTGCCTGGTAACAAATTACACTGTAAATGATCTATCTATCTATCTATCTATCTATTCATCCATCCCTCGCTCTCTCTCTCTCTCAACATGAATGTCGAGAGCTGAGTGTATTTCACTGGTCGCAATCAGCCTATCACGGACATAAAAAAGCATACCTACAATATGGTAAAATAGCAACACTAGGATCTTATTTGTCCTAATTATTTTAGCACCGAGTCACCGGTATCGTTCATATATTTGGTGTTATTCGTGAACAGTTGTTGAATTATTGCTGAGAATTACTTCAACAATTAAGGGTAGAATCCTTTGATGCTGCTGTTAGGTGCAAACATCACAGAGTATTGGCTCGGGACATGAAATGTTAATGGCTTGACCATGCATTAGATTGACCGTTGGGACTACTTCCAGACTTGTCCTCATTCTATACCAGACTATATTTGATGGCAATTTGTTATATTGCGGACACGGTCACATTCGATATTTTCCAAACGATTTGCCGTCCAATTACTACGACAATAAATTAATCGCAGAGCTACAGATGAAAAGAATGTGGATAGATCAAAGGGATGCACAAGAAACATCAGAACACGCATGTTTGTCGATGCATCCATTCATATAAAAAAGAATATGGAAACACTGAATATCGTTTAAATAGTATTTTCTATAGGTAGTAATTAGGCGTGGCACTGTGAGCTACAAGTTGTAATGAGGTGTACAGGTGTAACGGAAGCAAACTATAACCCGAAACCGCAGGATATAATCATTGAATAGGTTACCTGTGCTTGTCTGTTTATGTCATCTAAATATACACTGCTGTGTAGATACTAAACCCAGACACTAAATTCAATTAAATATTTATTTTGGTCTAAATTGAGAACTATATACAATTGTATAAAATGCAGCATATGTGCTCGAACTTTGGGTCTATGCGATCGAAAATGAATGCAACTTCCTGCCTTCAGTTCAGTATATCGTGTTAAATCTATTACAGTTGCGCTGTGTATGCAACCACGTACATATATCACATTACTCGAACATCTTTCTTTATTTCTTTCCTCCTTGGTGTCTTTATTTCATTTTTATTAACACAGTGTATAGATACGCCATTAAAATAATCTAGGGGTTTAATCATCGGAGGACACTCACAATACTGCCAAGAAAGCATCCGCGTCTGAAGATACACCTTCGGGGGCGATAATTTGGAACTATTCACAGAATATTATAGCTAGTGTTTGAGCATAATTTTTCAACCGTTAGTATTTTAATGCGCACATAACAAAATAAAAAATCAAAAATTCATACTAAGAAAAAGAAACTAACCGACGAAGCTAGTACAAAAAGTATTATCATGAAGTGCTTCATTAATCAGTTCCACAAAATATTAAATCTAAACACGGTGTGACAGCGCTTTCACAGTGTTAGATTTAGTGGAAATTTGCCAAGTGGCATTTGCCAAGGCCCCTGATAAAATCCATAGTGTTGGATTTAGGAGTCAAATTTGCCAAATGACATTTTATTTTGCCCCTGAGAACACTCTATCGATTAAACTGTTCCATATGTATTCTTCATAAACAGAATCGAATTATCTATTATTTGGCAGCTATTACATTGAACTGCAATGCAGTATCTGAAAATAGATGGTACATATAAATAATTGAAATAACTGTCATAATCGAGCAAGTTTATATAATTCTGAATGGATTTCACCAGGAATACCTTATAGATGGATAAATGGTGAAAAAACTCTCTCTCTGTGTGTGTGTGTGGGGGGGGGGGGGGATCGGATTTATACATCGATAAAGTCATGGATGCCCTCTTGAGTAATCTTATTAATTTACTTGTCACCAATCTGAAGTTCCAAATTTAATGCGATATTAGATTTATGGGATTGAAGAAACGAAGCCTATCGTAGAACAATTGACATTTCAAGCTGGATACGCACAGCACAGGATTTCATCATCTGCAGGGAATTGACACGAAATTCAGTATAAGCGGTCATATCTTTGGAGTATCACATTTATTGCGCTCACGTGACACGGGGCTTAATAACCTTTTCAGCTGTAAATCAATGTGTTGACCCCATTTTATGTCACAGCAGAATAATAGAGGATTTTTTAAATTCCAGGAACATATTTTTGCTCGAAACCATGTGTTAAATTTCGTATGATGTCTACTTGTGTTAATGTAACTGCCTCTTGTGTTTGTGTAACAGCCTACTCATTTGACATGGAATCTGGAAATCAGCTCTTTTCGTTGTGCAGAATATTGCATATAACAGTTTCCTAGTGAAAAATTAGAGGGAAAAAAGCCCTTGAGATTTGTTAAACCACTAAACTCTCTGAACTCATTGTTTTAATCCTTCCTGAAAAGCAATACAATAAAAATTGTTTTAATCCTACCTGAAAAGCAATACAATAAAAATTGTTTTAATCCTGCCTGAATAGCAATACAATAAAAATTGTTTTTTTAATCCTACCTGAAAAGCAATACAATAAAAATTGTTTTAATCCTACCTGAATAGCAATACAATAAAAATTGTATTAATCCTACCTGAAAAGCAATACAATAAAAATTGTTTTAATCCTGCCTGAATAGCAATACAATAAAAATTGTATTAATCCTACCTGAATAGCAATACAATAAAAATTGTTTTAATCCTACCTGAATAGCAATACAATAAAAATTGTATTAATCCTACCTGAAAAGCAATACAATAAAAATTGTTTTAATCCTGCCTGAATAGCAATACAATAAAAATTGTATTAATCCTACCTGAATAGCAATACAATAAAAATTGTATTAATCCTGCCTGAATAGCAATACAATAAAAATTGTTTTAATCCTGCCTGAATAGCAATACAATAAAAATTGTATTAATCCTACCTGAATAGCAATACAATAAAAATTGTTTTAATCCTACCTGAAAAGCAATACAATAAAAATTGTATTAATCCTACCTGAAAAGCAATACAATAAAAATTGTATTAATCCTACCTGAAAAGCAATACAATAAAAATTGTTTTAATCCTGCCTGAATAGCAATACAATAAAAATTGTTTTAATCCTACCTGAAAAGCAATACAATAAAAATTGTTTTAATCCTACCTGAAAAGCAATACAATAAAAATTGTTTTAATCCTGCCTGAATAGCAATACAATAAAAATTGTTTTAATCCTGCCTGAAAAGCAATACAATAAAAATTGTTTTAATCCTACCTGAAAAGCAATACAATAAAAATTGTAATAATCCTACCTGAAAAGCAATACAATAAAAATTGTATTAATCCTACCTGAATAGCAATACAATAAAAATTGTTTTAATCCTGCCTGAATAGCAATACAATAAAAATTGTATTAATCCTGCCTGAATAGCAGTATACATGATAAAGTTAGTTTAATCGACTCAAACTGAATAGGTGACTTTGGTTCAACTTGTCAAATGGACTACACAGTCGTGCTAATCTAAACATTTTTTTACCACCAGTAATGTAACTCTAAAACCTCTACTAGTCTTTGCTTGTTAACAATTTTCAGGCATTCAAAAACAGAAAGACACGGAATTTAGAATAATGATGATAATGTCGTCCTCATAATAATCATTACAAACATGTATTATTACTGCCAAATTGATTTGTTTACCTATTAATCATAGGTGCAGAGATTATGTTACAGACATTACTTAGTAATTGATGTTCATCGATGTGTGGAGAAAATTCATTGATAAATGAAAGTTTAAACTTTGAGGGGTACAAAAGCTGAGAAAGACTACTTTTTTTCTTATTTCAGAGAAAACTTATTGAGAATACAAAGGTTGCAACGTTTACAAAATGTCTAAACGTGTACACTATACAATAACCGAGATGATGCCGTTTAATCGTACCGATTTAAAACTCAGCCTTTCCTCCGAGCTGCACGTTAGGCTTACAGCTGACAACTATTTATATGGCAGTCATTTACTGATCTGTATAACTTTGAAAATAATTATCTAACCATTTTCCGACTTCACAATTAATCTCAGCATACTCATTTAACAGCATAAAAGAAAGAAATAACAATTCGGCTTTATTAAAGAACTGCTGAGACATTCGTGTGGCAAAAATGACCATGCAAATTACAAAATGTTTACAAGATATATGCATCAAATTAGCATATTTTCCTTCACAGATAATAATAAATTTTTGTTCCGACCTCACAAGAGGCCGGAGTTTATTCAGAAATATATTTGCCTGTCTATCTGAAAATAGTTCAAACTTACGCGAACGCTCACCAAACAGGATCAATCACGGTATCCTTGCAAAAAGCATTGAATTGTCTTTGAACTTATTTTATCAAGTGAACAATTAAGTTGCATTGATACATTGAATACGTGCAGTAGACTGCAGTATAAATTCGAAATATTTTACTGGAACGACAACACAGATAGAGACTCAGCAAAACAGGGTATCGATTTAGATTATCGTGTTTACAATAAATGATTTTTAAAAAAAGATACCCAGGCCTCTCATCATCATAATCATCATTTTTATTTCCTTCCCTAAGGGGCCCCGCATGGCCGAATGGTCTAAGGCCCGAGGTGGCCGATTAGTCAAAGTTGCTTGCCTTTACAGATTACTCACCTCTGTCCGCGTGGGTTTGAGTCTCGGTTCTTCCAATGTGGGCAGGGCCGGATTAAGACCTTTAGAGGCCCTAAGCACTGAAAAAATTATGGTGCCCCCCCCCCCCCCGTGTAATTTTTTTATCTGGTGCCACTGCTTTGCTGGTGCCTTAAGCACGTGCTTAGTCTGCGTATTGGGTACTCTAGCACTGAATGTGGGTATGTGAGAAAGCTTGCCAGTAGCTTCCAGTGGGTAGACAGACAATAGACATAGACAAATGTCATTTAAAGTCGGAGTTGCAATACATAACAAGAAACATTAGCTGGATGGAGCTATTTTACCGACTGTAAACAATGATATAACAATTAAAAATTAAATTAAAAAAAATTAACTTCAATGGTCAGACTTACATTACTTACAATCATATTTTTTTTTCTAGTTATAGAATCACGATTCTAAGCTAAAACTGCATACCCCTCCCCCCATTTATGATTTAATAATCAATGCAGAAGGATTGTTTACATGAAAAGCTTTTATTCTCTCTTCAGTTACATGCAGTGTTACAATACACATGCATATTAGCTGGCTAATATACACAAAATAAATTTCTCTCCCCCAATTTATAATTTCTGTGTTAACAACAATGCAGAGAAGTAATTTTGCATGAATAGAATAAACTCTACACTTATACGCAGTGTTAAAATATACTGGTTAAAAATAATGGCCAATACATCCTTAAGATCCCATTTACATGTATACCGATTTTAAATATGCAAGAACGCGGACAGACTATGCACAACATACACAAGCACACTTATACAATAGTGTTAATGCATCAGAAGCAAACAAATTTATAAAAGTATCTTCTAAAGGAGGAAACTCCATCCAAAAACAAGCGACACAAGCCAACATTTAGGGCAATCAGTAGCTACAAGCATATATACAACATTTAGTGTCGTCAATACTTTCAAGCTCATATACAAAACTAGAATCTAAAACGCTAAGCATGCAGCTGGTTAAGGCAGCAGCAGCAAATTATTTTCTTGTGTTTACATATGGAGCATTTACACAGTAAGCTCCCAAACCAGGTCTTTAAGAGGGATTTAAAATTGTTAAAATCTGAGGGTGTTCGTAGATTATTTGGGAGAGAATTCCATAGTTTTGCTGATGCATACCTAAAAGATTGTAGTTGAGAGTAAGGTTTCTTGAAATCATTGAAGACAAATCTCAGAGCTGGTTCATGGAGTTTTTCAAGTTTGTTCATGTTAGTGAGACTGCTGAAATGCCAGGTCAGGGGACAGTAGTTGAAGTTAGCCATGATGAAAGAGTGGTAGACGGCATGTCTTCCTTTAGTTGTAAGGTATTTTCCAATTCGTTTGAGCACATTTATTTGTTTACATGCTTTCTGACAAATTTCAGTAACTTGCTGATTAAAGTTTAGCATAAAGTCCAAAGTGACTCCTAGTAGTTTTACCGAATCTTCACAAGATATATTGGCCTCGCTGGAGGAGAAAGTCTTAATTTGTTTCTTGGTTTTCTTTCCAAGTGCAATAGCTTGGAACTTATCAGGGTTTGCTTTCATTTCACTTTTTGGTAAACCACCTAATCATACTATTGCACGCAGTTTCCAAAGTAGATTTCATAATAATAAAGTCGTGGTGAGCGTATAGGAAAGTGTGTTGTCATCAGCATTGTTGCATAGATCAGAATCATTTATGAAAAAGAAGATGTCATTGATAAAGATATTAAAAAGTACCCCTTTATAGATATTTGCCCATGAACTAGTTGAGTTTCCTATTTTGACACATTGTCTTCTGTTTGAGAGTTAATCTGCCATAATGTTTACTGCCGAATCTGATAATCCGTATGCTGCCAGTTTCTGGAGGAGGAGTTTGTGGGGTAAACAGTATAATGCTTTTGATAACTCCATCAAAATAGCTGCAGCATATTTGTTTTGGTCTAGGGGTAAGCGCAAGTCTTCTAGTAGTCGAAGTATTGTAGTTTGTTGTGACAGCTGAAACCATTTCTGAAAGCAGAAAGGTATGGATGTAAGATATTGTCAAAGTACTTAGTGATCTTTTCGCAGAGAGCTTGTTCAAAGAGTTTCGATATAGTTCGGAGAATACTGACAGGACGGTATTTGTTTTTATCAAGTGGATCGTTTTTCTTATATATCGGGACCACATGGGCTTCATTGAGTCTTGTAGGGACAACGCTTTGGTCAAGGCTGTAGTTTATGAGTTTGGTTATAGGACCAGTCAGTGATTGAGTTCCAAGTTTTATTAGTTTGGGTGAAATAATATCTATCCCAGTTGCTTTTTTAATGCTGATATTTGATATGGCTTTAGCTGTAAAGTCTTCAGTGGCATGAGAGAAATCAAATTTTGTAGACATATTGAAGTTGATAGCCTGTATGCTTGGCTGTTCTTCGTAGGTTAGGTTTTTATTGCCTATGTCTTTATCAACATTTATGAAGAAATAGTTGAAGACCTCTGCTACGCAGGCCTGATTTAGAGATAATCTCATCATTTTGCTGGAGGATAATTGTGGTAAAACACCTTTGTTTACCAGGAAGGGCCTAATGGTTGGCCAGAAATCCTTACTTTTAGTTCCGCCTGTGTTTGGTCACCAAATTCCTTTGTTGTTTGTAGTTGTTCCAGTTTTTGGATGTTCTATATCTCTGGTATTTATGAAGTAGTTGAGCTTTCCTGTGTATTGCTTTTCTAAGGTTGGCATTGATAAAGGGAGCTGATAGCTTTCTTTGTCTTTTTTGTTTAAGAGGACCATGATCCTCAAGTGAGCAGTTGCTCAAAGGACCAGATACATCGTCAGGATCGTCAAATATATAAGATACAGGAAAAGGTGTAGACTGTAGGTCTGCATAGAAGTTTTCTTCATTAAAATCCTTAAAACTGCGGTATGTAAATTTACTGCGGGTTGTTGTTGGTACTCTTTCTTTAATCATTGTGAAAATCATATTATGAAAGTCACTAATACCAGTGTTACAATTTCCAGTGTTACATATATACTGCTTTTTATTTACCAAGATAACGTCTACTTGTGAGGGTTTGTCTTGATTTTTGAAACATGTCGGTCCAGAAGTTATGTTTATCATGTTAAATATATCTAAAATATCCTTAAGGGGCTGACATTTGTTATGGTCTAAGAGGTCAAAATTTAGGTCTCCTAGCAGTATGAAATTATCATAATGGATAGTAATTTTACCTATTAACGAACTGCAGTCCGAAGTGAACGTAGTGTCTAGTATGGTTGGGGGTTTGTAACAGCTGACTAAGAGCCATTTATGTTTCTGTAGGGTTATTTCTGTACATATACATTAAATATGCTCCGGTTCGAGGTCCTTCCTTCTTCTGACTGGTAAGTCAGATCGAACGAAAATAAGGACGCCTCCGCCCTGTGCTCTGCAGTCTTTCCGGAACATACGGTAGCCAGGAGTTGAGGCATTAAACTGCGCGTCCGGGAAGGATGAATCTATCTTGGTTTCAGTTAACACCAGGAAATCTACTGTTTTATTGATCAAGAGCTCAGAAACTTCATCAAATTTATAACGAATACTGTTTATGTTGAGATGAGCTAGTAGAAAACTTTTGGGATTTTTTTGTTTGATTTCAGTGATTGGTTGGAAAGGATTGGCATCGGGACCGGCGTTTGAATCAGCATGGGGTAGGTGTAAAAAGGTTCCTTAGTTGCTTCAGAAGTATCGAAAAAGGAATCGGAGAATTTAGGCAGGCGCTCGTTTGATTTTTGGCAAAACCAAGAATCATATGAACTGCCTAGTTTGTGGTATTCATCTCGAGACACACTAGTGCATGCACGATGTGTCCACAAGTTAAAAAAAAAACACATCGAATACCGTGTTGATTTGCTTTAACTGGTTTACAGCATGTTGTACAGGGATATTTGAACTTTCCTATGTGTGGTCCTGGGTTTAAAGCAATGTCATTACTGATTAACATTGCTAGGATGCTTAGGTACTGGGCGGTAGACCGGTAACTCTTGTGCTAGTATGGGCGCCGCCATTTTTGTTTATAGAGAGCATCATGGGAAGTCAGAAGCTTTGACACGGCTTCTAACCAAAATGTTCGGTTCTGAGTGTCGTGATGTGATATCATGTAGTATTCAATCAAATTAGGGTAGTTCCATCTCTGGCGGGGGTACGTCTGTAGTTTGTTTTGGTTGAAAAGACGTAGTAAAACAGAGAAAATAAATAGAATCGTAATGACCGCTGTTCCTCCCACCATGCTTGTATCTATGGTTGTTCCCGGGGTCTTCCTCCACCATCCATACTGGCCGCCATGTATAGCATATTATGTGCTGAAAAATGGCGTTAAACCCACAAAACCAAACCAAACCATCCTTCCGTAGAAGATTGCAGGATATAACAAATAAGTATAATAAATCACTTGATTACAATCATAAAATATTCTTTAGGTTAAAAAAAAATCGGTCACCAATTGTGTGTACGTTACAGGCAGTAAACTAAACTGAACCGTTTACACGTGTAGAGGAAAATACAGACGAATCAGCAAACATAATCTTTCATTTCATATAGTTTCAGTATATATACAGTTGCAAACTTTCAGGGAAAAAAATATTTTGAAAATTCAACCATTCGTGTCTTAGAATGGAGACATATAGCGAAAATAAAACAAGCACTTTGACTATTCAGTCCAGTTAATCATAATATCAAAATACAATGCTGATGTACAAATACATTTGGTGAAACTACATACAGAAAACTCAGCACACAATTAGCATCCTTAAGTCAGTTACACAATTAAAACACAGAAGCAATAGAACATGTATAACAGTTAAACGTATAAGGAATTGAACACGTATAACAAAACTGACCGACTGAGTTTGTTAACGTCGTGTTCGACCTCTCGGCCATGTACGACGAACATAACAAACCGAAACAGAACTGAACTCAGGTCCAACAATAGACATACGAGTTTAAGTACAAATACGAATTATTAATGGTGGTGGTATGGCGGATAGAAATGGAAAGGACAGAGAGAGCTATTCTGATAAATATTTTGGACGTACAGGACAAAATGGGATGAAACGGTAATAGACAGAACTATTCTGAGTTTACATGGAAGAGGAGGATTTAAATATCAGTTTTATAAATTTACTCAATCTAGAAAAAGTACGTTAAATTTTTTTTTTACTTAGAAACTCACTAAATTTGTATGTATTAATCTTTATAGATACTGTTATATATATATATATATATATATATATATATATATATATATATATATATATATATATATATATATATATATATTGGTTTCTTATTTCAGAAAAATATTGATCATGAAAAAGAGAGTGAAATTCATCACCTATATCTTGTGAGGCAAATAGTTCACATTTTCTTTCAGCTGTATCCAGATTTTGCCACCCTTCTGTTTCAATTGGAGGCCTATGATTCGTTGTACGCGGGCCCGCCGAGAGGGCGGGAGGGTCAGTTGCCCAGAGGCCCGGCGATTTCTAGGGGCCCGCCGTCAACTCAGTTATAAAAATAAATTAATCTTTGGAGTAAATATTAAAATTTGATTCTTGCAAGAGTCTAAGTTATGGTAGATTACTACAGGTTTTATGTGCAAAACCGTACACAGGTTTTTATAAACAAAGAATTAAACTAGTTTTGAGGCTCATGACTGCTCTTCCCAGGGGTCCGGAATTTATGTCGGCGGGCCTGGTTGTACGGAACTTTGTTAAAATTCTTCTTTACTTTTACATGTTAAAAATGATTTAAAATTAGTTTTATTTTTGTGTTGTTGTTTTGTTTAAATATCTGATAAATTCTATTTTAAGAGAAATCAAAAATACTAGAATGCCCAGTTTGTATTTATTTATCTTGCAGTCAACCAACAGAGGGGAATTAATAATTTGTACTGAATCTCATGTGTCTATTACTATACCTGAGCTGGCAGTAAAGTTCAGTTCAGCTCTGTTCTAAGTGCTTTATTATTTCTGTATTTTAATTTTGTAACTGATTTAAGGTTTTGTAAAGGATACTATTTTTGTAATAATTCATTGTTTAATATATGTAAAATAGAGATGGTGGAGGGGGTCGAGAAAGAGAGAGAAATATTAATCCATGAAAGCTAGTTGTGTCCCATTCTGTATGTATTTTCACCGAATATATTTGTATATTACCTTTGCATTTTGAAATTATGATTAATTGGAGTAAATAGTAAAAGTACTTGTTTTATTTCTCCATGTGTATCCCCTCTCCAAGACGCGAATTGTTGAATTTTCAAAATTATACTTTTTCTCTGAAAGTTCGTAACTTTATATATATTAAAACTATAAAACTATAAGAAATGATCGGTTACGTTTGCTGGCAAAGTATCTATATTTTCAATATGTGTAAGTTTAATCTGAAATAAGGCAATTAAATAATTTTTCTCAGTTTTTATACACTCTCAAAGTTCATGCTGTAATATATCTATGAATATTCTCCATGCACCGATGGGCAGCAAGTAATTAGTAATGTCTGTAAGCTTCTCTCTGGACTCAGGATTATTAGGCAGTCAAATTAATAAGTCATTAATAACAAATTTTGCCATGATTATTATGAGGACGACCATACCGTCGTCAATTACAAATTCCCTGTCCCTTTCTTTTTTTGGAATTCCTGAAAATTGTTAAGAAGCACAGAAGTTCTATCCTCATGTGTGGAGGTTTCTACTTACACTATTGATGGAGAAAAATGTTTACATTTGCAGAACTGTGGAATCTATTTGACAATGAGATGATAACAGAGCCTGAATCGAGTGAACTACCTTTGTCATAGGACTGAATTTATGTAAGCTAATTTTTAAAAGGTTCAGGATTCTATCGTTTAACCATATTCCCTTCTGAATTCTATCCAGAAACTATATCGCGCAGTCTACGGGCACAACGTGACTTATATTTTAAAGAAATAAAAATAAACAAACCTAAACTAAAATCAACTAATATAAACTAAAATAAACTGACCTAAATATGACTTACTTCTGCGCGGTGTTTTAGAGTGATAGTTTCACCTGACCATATATATTCCAATCTCCTCATTATGTTATATAATAAAAGGGTCGAGTAAACATACAGCTGGTCCAGACTTAATTGAGGGCCTACAGTCTAGTAAATATGGTGCTGAAATCATACGGAGGACAATGAAAGACCTCGTCTGCTTCACTGTAACAAAAATTAAAGCGATGATAATGACAGACATGCTGAAGGCACTTTAATCACGAAAAGACAAATGCCCCCCGGTACATCGGCGACCGTTAACCTTCGCACCTGGTGGAAAGAAAGGGTTTTAAAAAACTGAGTTCAGAGTTGAAAGAGTAATTGTTCTGTAATTTCATCATTCCATTCCAATTGTTCAGAACTCATATAGATTTATATGCAATTCAGTCTTTGGCGCCAGCATTCGACGACACATATTGCTCACTAACTTTGACAGCAAAACCAAGAAGCACTTTCCCAGGATTAACACTGAACAGAAAAGAGGTAAATTTATTAAGTTCTGAATAGACTGTCACGCTCTTACCAGTATATGTTATACAGGAATTAATGCATATTTTGAAGGAAAATTGATACTAGAAATTTTCCTCAAAGTGAGTATACATTTCAACATTATCGTGAAGAAAATAGGAACATAATGGAGGCACCACGTCAATTTTAACACTCATGGGGTTATACAGCCTATTGCTATGTTAGTGGCAACAATTCAAATGCTAACGTTTAATGTGCTTCCAATTCCCCAAAGTAGAAGAAATCTGGTGCTATGCGTGCCCAACATAAAATATTAAGTGGACCTTACTTCAATAAATGGTGTATCAAATAGATCTAACAGTTTGAAATTGAAGACAAGTTAATGGATTTGACTACTCTTGAGGACAGTCTTGACTTTATTATTGCATGAATCATTATATGCTTATTGCTTTATTATTGCATGAATCATTATATGCTTATTGCTTTATTATTGCATGAATCATTATATGCTTATTGCTTTATTATTGCATGAATTATTATATGCATATTGCTTTATTATTGCATGAATCATGATATGCACATTGCTTTATTATTGCATAAATCATGATATGCACATTGCTTTATTATTGCATGAATCATGGAATGCACATTGCTTTATTATTGCATGAATCATGATATGCATTTTTCTTTATTATTGCATGAATCATATGTATATTGCTTTATTATTGCGTGAATAATGATATACATATTGCTTTATTATTGCACGAATCATATGTACATTGCTTTATTATTGCAGGAATCGTGACAAGCACATTTCTTTATTATTGCATGAATCATGATATGCATATTGCTTTATTATTGTATGAATCGCGATATGCACATTGCTTTATTATTGCATGAATATATGCATATTGCTTTATTATTGCATGAATCATGATATGCACATTGCTTTATTATTGCATGAATAATGATATGCACATTGCTTTATTATTGCATGAATCATGATATGCATATTGCTTTATTATTCCATAAATCATGATATGCACATTGCTTTATTATTGCATGAATAATGATATGCATATTGCTTTATTATTGCATGAATCATGACATGCATTTTGTTTTCCTGGAATCTGTAGATCGTTTCAGAGTTTGGGTAAAGTTGTTACAGAAGTTATCAGTTTTTCTTTCTCATTGGATGCAATTGGCTTCTTGCAATGACAATCTATGAATCGCAGAAACATTTTTTTTTATCAAGCAATGTCTTTGAGTTTGATTTTAAATAAATTTTGTCATCACTGCGAATGCAAAAGAAACACAGTTCCCATAAATTGAAACCCGTTTATGACGATCCCTTTAAACTTGTAAACTGTGTTCATCTTTACCAAATTTTGCAATAGTATTTCAGAAAATCATTTATAGCATTGTCTTTTCTATTCTTTCCATTTTTATTCACATTTGTGAGTTTACCACAGATGCATTAACCACGGGTACACGGACACTGAAGAAGTTGTTTAAAAGCGAGTTAATCGTTTTTAAGTTAAATGTATTGCATGTAAAACACTGAATGAAGCATTACGTAACTTCTGTCAAAATTATATTAACAACGTCTTCTGAGCTAGCCCTCTTGTTGAAAATATTTTTTATTCATCTAGCATTTATTTCCATATGATCCAAGAGCCCTTGTCAGAGAAGGATCGATTATTTAATTAGAGGAAAGCTTCTATCATACCTTAACCTAAAGGTGAGGTCTGAAAATGGATTTGCGAACATTAAATATGTAAAATTGATTTAATTTTTTTTTTTTTTTTTTTTTTTTAATAATGCAAAGACAAAATATAGTATGATATATTGATCCAAGGTTTCGCTTATTACAACATCATAGTTCTTACCGTAGAAGCCGTTCAAATTGTAATGCTGTAATGTTTGGCAGATTTCATTCACATAATATTTCTACTAACATCGTGCAATCATATTTCCTGCATTTGTATCATGTTTCATGTCTTTTGATCTTAATCTTGTACTGCATAATACTTTTGGATATTTTTAATTCAGCCTAGCACTTTATGTTGCTTATTTATTAGCATGAACCTTATATATATATATATATATATATATATATATATATATATATATATATATATATATATATATATATATATATATATATGTATATATACATACATACAAATTTTAAATCTTGATATTCAACCACTTATAATATGTTTAAATTTTTATATATTAATTTGTAAGTATTTAAGAAAATCCCGTGCTAGATTCTATGCTATTTTTACAGAGTTTGAAAAGGGGTTGTAAAATGCTAAAAATGATTAAAACAGTTTACAATGACGTGTCAAGTCAAATAATTGTCTAAGCAATGTGTTTGATTGCCCAGTTGGAACAAATCAAGGATATGTTTTGTCACCCTTACCTTTTAATTTGTATTCAAATGACCTTCAACTTGTTATAGCAATCTTTATTAGCAACGATTTGAAGGTAAGAGAAAATGTAATAGAATATACGTAAAATCTTCTAAGTTAGTATTACTACTGTTCTTTATACATGAGAGATATCCTATTTCTCTAATATGTGTGCTTAGAAATATATGAACTTTATATCGATGACAAAGTTATTAGATTACATTAAAAGTGCAAAAAGTGGTACGTACATGTGCTGAGAAAATATCATCATCATCATCATCATCATCGGCAGCATCAACTAGATGTAGATGTAGATGAAGTCACATACATGCATATTCCCGTCATGTCAAATTATCCCTTGTTGCACATCTGCATCAACCACGTATGTACACTGCAAAGTGTCAGTAAACTCATCCATAAAGTTTGGTAGAAATAATGACAATATTCGGTCGGAAATTATCTTTCAAAAATACTCCTTTTTAGATTCAGTTTCACAATTTTTTTTATTTTTTTTTTAAAGCGATAGGAAAATGGAAAACCATTTTTGCGTATCTTCACAACCACTGATTTAATCTCCCCCTCCAAAAAAAAAAAGTAAAAAATTTAAAATAAAATAAAAATAAACAAATAGACAACAAAATACAAGAGATGTTTAGTGGAAAAAAATGGCAACCACTTGAAATCTCAAAATTCTAATTTTTCAACAAATTTACTTCAAAAGGGTACAAATATAAAACCTTATCGCACATCTACATTATTTTGCCTACAAAGTTTCAATGAACTCCTTGAAACAGTTTAGGAGTAGAAGTTTTTACAAACTTTTTTTAATATAAAACTTTACTCCTCAAAATATACTTTTGGAAATTATTTTAAGAATATTACCTCAAAATGAGACAGATGAAAAAAAAAAGTAAAATCTTTGTGCGCATCTAACCATCTACTTATTTAGACTACAAAGTTTCAATAAAATCCTTTGATCAAAACAGCCATATTTTTACCAATTTTCTAGAAAATTACCCAAAAATAAGGTGCGACAAAGGTAAATTTTACTGCGCATTTTCACCAAACACTTATTCAACCTACAAATTTTCAATAGAATTCTTCAAGCAGGATGCAAGAAGAAGCGATTAATAGCTTTTTCCTAAATTTGAAGTTTCAAAGTATCTATTTTGTCCTAAACAATTTTAAAAGAAAATTACGCATTAATGAGACATAGGAAAAAAAGTAAAACATTATTTTGCCTTTATATTAACTATTTCTTTTTAAACCTTCAATGTTTTTTTTCCATTCAAATCCCTCAAGCAGTTTAGAAGGAGTAGCAATGACAAGATGACTTCTAAAAAAATTTTTTTTCAAGATATTCCCCCCCCCCTCTCCAAATGAGGGAGAGAAAATAAAGTAAAACTTTATGTTTACTGAACATCTACATCAACCACATACATTGCCTTCAAAGGTGTGGGAAGAGTAGTGACGATAAGTTTTCTTAAGGATGGACAGACATACAGACTAACTCACACGGCATACAGATTGACTCATAAGGGCAACGGCAATATTTCCACTTTTCGGGGATAACAACAAGAGCAAGAGCAAGAAAAACAACAACAACACAATAAACTTGATTAACACCTGATACAATAGTATGCCTTTATTCAGGAGCTGTATTTAGCTTCTGGTATAACTATATACCTCCTGAGAATTTGTTTCACAAGCCACGCCTCATTACTATGCACACTAAATCGAGTTTTTACATCATCTAATTCCTCAAATTATCTGCGCACCTGAATTAGTGGAGACATCAATAAATATCCTTGTTTTGATGTTTCTTGTATATCTCTTTGATCTACCTACATTCTTTTGATCTGTAGCTTTTAATCAATGTATTTTTGTGTTACACTATCTGTGATAACTAAGAGTTCGGTATATATCTACTGTTATCCCAATTACGAGGTAACAAATTTATATCAAAGATAGCGTGGTAAAGATGAACGACCCGGTTGGAAGTATTCCCATTGGTCAAACTGATTGACAGTCAAACCATTAACATTTTATGTCCTGAACGAAAACTCTTCTGATGTTTGCGCCCAGCGGCAGCATCAAAGGTCTCTATTCTTGATTACAGAAGTAATTATCAGCAATAATTCATATGACTGTCGAGAAATAACAGAAAATGGTAAGAGCGCTGCCAGTGATTGTGTACTAAAAGAGATGACAAGTTAGTAAGTCACTGATGTTGCGATTGTGGCAGATAAAATCGAAGATGCACGGTGAGCTTATGCGGAAAAAATGACATGTATTCCACTTGGAATTTAAAGATAGATAGATAGATAGAGACATTTTCGGTTTGTATTAAACTGTTTAAATTTGAGTTAATTTTCAATAAGTTATCACTTTCGTTTTCAATGATATTCTCTCATTCATTCTCATGACCAAGGAAGTACTTAAGCTTATTGAAATGTTGTTTTTAGTGCTACATGTACTATTACTTACAATAAAGGCTGACAACAAAAAATGTTAATACTTAACTTTGATTGGTTTCATGCATTAAAAGATGCTGTATATACTCGATTACAAGTCGAGTCCAATTGCAAACTGCGCAGGTCCAGATCTGCCGTCGCATAACGCGCCGGCAGATCTGGGTCTATGCAGTTTGTTAGGAGTAATCAGTAGAAAAAACAACATAGACCCTGATCTGCCGGCAGATCAGGGTCTGTGATTTTTTTTGCAGTTGGACTCGACTTATAAACGAGTACAGACTTAATTATACGTTTAATTATATTGTTATTCGACCATTTTGACTATTAAGTGGCACACATAAAGGTAAATTAATATTTATTGTTTCAGTGCTCCCTCCGTTTAATTACATTGGAATTTCTGTAATTTCTTGCAAAGTATTACTCAGAGACAAGCAAATTACTATCATGCGCAGTATGGACAATATTCTTTCATCATTACTTTAGATTTCTCTGTTTGATGTTAGAAAAATGTCCAGCAACCTAAACCTGCTTTAGAAATGAGGTTGCTATCCGAGAATGTTAACTAGAGTAATTTCGCACCTGAAAATATAAGAAAATCAGTTATGAAAAAAATAATGTTAACGATTTGGCATGTATCGATTTGACAACATACTTTATTATTACTTACATTGTCTAACCAAGTTCGAATAACTCTGTAAGTATATAATGCGTGTTTGCATTCGAATAAAAAACTTTTTCTACTTTAAGTTTTTAAAATCACTTAGAAATTATGCAGAATAAATGGATATTCGAACAGAAGGGTACAGTAGGAAATGCTACGTAACAGTGTACTAATATTGTTAGACAAAGGCTGAAACGAATCGCATTTGGGAGTTCACGACCGTTATCTTTACAGTTTCATTGAGTATATATAGTTATGTGGAAATATTTTTAAAGCGATTTAAAAGTATCTATATTAATTCTCTGAACTTTCAAAACAAAATTATTCACCAAGAACTTAGAGACTGACAATTACAATTTAAAAAACAAATTGATCGACAGGTCTTTTTACAGAGACTCATAATATTCGGTCGAAAACATTATTTTCTGTTCATCAAAAGTGTAATATCTCCGTTTCATGGCCTGCAAATATGTCATCTCATTTGTTGTACACTTCCGTTGGTCTGATATGATTATAAACATTTTAATAATAATAATAATAATAATAATAATAATAATAATAATAATAATAATAATAATAATAATCCTGTGCGCACAGGTCGACCAGAGAATACAGAACACGAAGCTAGACATGGGACTAGTAGACAGTGACAGGAACTTGATCTGCATCATATACATAGCAGTACCAGCGGACTCACGTCGCGAGCAAGGAAAAAGAAATATATAAAAAGTTGTAAAGTACTGTGATCTAGGAAAAAGGACTTATAATGTTTTGGAAAACGCAAATGGAGATCATACCAGTTGTTGTGGGGGCACTAATAATACAACAACAACTATGAGACAACCTAAAGATGTTGCGACATAGCATTAAAGCCAGACTTATTACAGAAACAGCACTCCTCAGAACAGCAATTATCATGCGGAAGGTCCTCAAGGTCTAAATCCACGGGAAGTGATCTTCTGATATCAGGAAAACAGAGCAGCAGAAAGAATGCTATCTAGAAGTTGTGGAAGAGATATAATAATAATAATAATAATAATAATAATAATAATAATAATAACAACAACAACAACAACAACCAACATCACAACAATAACGAACGTAGCAGTACCAGACGATGTAGCATGACGGCAAGAGTAAGTACTTAAATAGAAAAGAAAAAATGTTTTACATCTCGTTAGTTCATAGTGTTCTGGAGTTGACGGTAAAAAAGACAAAATTACCTACAGGTGATTCGTGCAGAATTCCTTCGAAAGATTCATCTCTTTTAATGCATAAACACAATTCAGTCATGCCCTATATACATATACCGAAAATTCAATTAAAACCTGTTTTCCCGCTAACACTTCGTTAGCTGACAAGTAGAGCAGGTTTGAAGGACAACATGCTATTTATAAGGATAAAGAGTTCAGGCGATTAAAGTGCAATCTAATTAAGTAAAAATTGATTGTGGACATTTTATCGATGGCTAAACTAATGAGTTTCCTGCCGAGGAAGAAATGAACTTATCCGGTTTCATACAAAGCCATTGACAAAAATGAACTACATGATAAAATACACGTAAGTGGGCTTGTATTACCTAATATCCATTTCACTTTTGAGACGGTATTGCAATGATAGTATCCAAGACACAAATCATTACCTCTCTCTCTCTCTCTCTCTCTCTCTCTCTTTCTCTCTCTCTCTCTCTCTCTCTCTCTCGTGGTAATCCTTGCGTAAGAGATATCGGTATGCATTCTTGGTACTTAGTTAAAAGGAATTATTTATTATTTGTTGTTACATTGTGAGTAATATGGTTTGAATATGTATGAGAATGTTGGCAACAGAGCACAGTGAATAATTAGGCCTTGATACTGGCCTGGAAATGAAATATGTAACCCGTGTCACAATACTTTGTTGACGTAGCAGGTTCTCATAAAATGCTGGTTAAGGTATTTAAAAAATGTCCCTGTGAGTTAGCCTACAGATATACTTTTGACTGGCATGTGATTTATTAGGATCTAGGTACACTACAAAAATTAAAATTTAATACTTCCAGTTGATAAATATTATGACATACGGATTAATATGTGTAAAGTGTAATTACACACTTTTTTGATGTGCTATTTTAAAGTTAACTCTTTCGTTAGATGCCTCCAGCACTTTTATGTCCTCGGCCTAATAGTAATTTTAAAAAAGACCTAATCGTAATCGGACAGGATATCAATTGCTGATGAAAAAAAAAAACATTGATGGAAAGGTGAAATTGAAGAGAGGTAAAGAGAGTAGTTAGAGTAAATTGTGTTGCAAAATCATGAAATGTCATTCGGTGTCCTTATGTTTCTCTTTTACAAATTAAAGCTTGTTGTAAAGGAGAAAGGTTGTAATCTAGTGTCCTTTTGGTTATAATTCAAACCTAGAGAATGGTATTTCTCAGAAAAGAGGAAACTACACAAAATTCTTTTCCGTGAGGTTTTCTATGTTTCTAAGGCGGTTTTTAGCATATTCGAAGCATCATTACTGTCATTTCAACTTTCCCGTTTTTCCACGCCAATCTCATGGTGTTTTAACGTCCCACTTTGCAATTTTTCAAGAAGCGAACATTTTTGATACCGTTCGATAATTTCGTTCTTTAACTGCTAATAAAACGTAATGCAAACGTTTTTTTTTTTTTTTTTTTTGTTGATCACCTACTATTAATCAAAGGGAAGAAAAAACATTCTTTATCGTCATTTTATTACATGAATGATGCAATACATAAGCATATAATACTATCTGTCCTACATTATTCACCAAAATCAAGTCAATTTGGAATCAAAGTTTGCCAAATATACAAGTTTACGTGTATTTCTACAAATTCTACTATTTCATGGAGGCTGTGCATAAACAGCAAGAAGAAACAAAAATGATGATTTGGATTTTCAAATCATCAGTAATGGGAGAAATGTGAATAATCACTTATAATGTACACAAGAAGATATTTTAAACGAATTCTCGCCATTCTGGTGCATTTAAAACAAAATTTCGCAACAAGCAAGCTTTTTTATCCAAAGAGTTGTTGCTTTTCACTAGATTTCATCGACAAAAGGTCGTGCGGTGAAACAATTTCGCCAAAGTTTGATTGGCCTTCTATGTTGATGAACACCGAGGCAAAGTTGTTTCACGATGTCAGCTAATAACACTCTTAATATGTGAAAATTAATGGTATCCTACCAGATCTTAATTATGCACATAGATTCAGTCGGCTTTGATGTTTTATGTCTGAGATCTAAATACTGAATGTTCTTAATGCTGGAACCGGGAGAATGCATTTTCTACTTTCAAATTAGCCTCTTATCTTTAGCGCTATACTTAAGAGGTCGATACAGTTCTTCGTTCCCTTCTGTGCAAATTCTGTTCAAGTGGAAAACAGAAAAGAATAGAACACAAGCTTTATATGGTATTAAATTGCAGAAATAATGTGTAGTTACAGACGTGAAGATGCAAACATATGTTATCCTGCTGAGGATAAGTAACATAATTCTACTTAATATTAAATACATATACATATCATTTATTAAAAAACATTTTAAAAAATGACCATTAAATTTACATAAAATGTACAAACAAATTATATTAGTTTAAGAATGCAATTTAATAATGAATTACTTATACAAAATTAGTCATTTTCTGACCTTTTCAGGTGTGCAAAGTATAGACATTTGGACAATGCATTTAAGATTCTTTTTGAATTTGCACACATAATGGCTTTAAATTTTTCTATATTCGGTCATGAATAATACTATCGTCATAAATAGTTCCTTCTCGATTCGCTATAAGATGGACAAACAAGTAAAAAATATATTCATTTCAGACAGCTTTTAAATTGCACTATTACATAGTCGCTTGTTCCTTGGTACTTCCTCGTAACGACCCTTTTCTATAGTCAAGACGCAATACTGCTCATAATCTAATTAGTGCAGGTTATAAGGAACGTAATTTATCATACCCAAGTACTTTTCAAATGATAAATAGTTCTATACAAGTAAATAATACTCTAACTTTTTTGATGACCTCACAGAGAATATCCATTATTGCTTATACTGATAAAAACATCTATCTCTTATTTGATTGACTGGAATCACGATATCAAAATTGATTGTTTCATACGTAAGAAAACCCTAGATCATCGAATAGAGATTTAACTTGAAATGCTAAATTGTTCCCCATTATATAAATTACCGTTACTAGCGTCGCTTTTTTAACATAGAATAAGTTCTAAACACCAAGTTGCCTCTATTTACCAATATTCGATTCCAAACTTTTAACTATCGTATTTTTCTAATTTCCCACACTGGGCATCTCCTCAGTTCACGATAGAGAACATCCAAATTTGTAGATTTTTCACCCCTAATAATCGTCGACAAAATATTTCATGAATTGTTTCAACATGTATCTTGTGTTGTATGAAAACCCCATATCTCTGATCCATAAGTAGGCATAGATCCAACGAGAGTATAGAAAAGTTGACATTTGTCACTTACAGGTATAAAAGTGTATTGAAATAATTTTGTAAATTAAGAAGAGCTTAATTCCCCTGAATTCACACAAAGACAATGATGCCCCAGTATACGATTGATTTGATTTGGCCACAACGTTTATGATGGACATTTCTTTTCTCAACGTGGGCAAGAATCAGCTGATAAAAGGATGACTAATTTATGCCTTTCCTAATGTATTTATTGACTGATTTATTTATTTTTTGCGGGTGGAGGGGGTATTGTCACAATACTAACTTTCTAATATTATTAGATTTTAATGACTATTAACATGAAAAAAATATAAAAAATAGAAATGCAATTTATTTTCGCAAAGCTACAAGAATTGAAAATAATAATTATGTTGTTAAAATATATAGGGATTCAAAATATCTATAATATTTGTTATTGGTATGAGAAGAGTCTGATTTCTATATATTTTTCCTTTCTTTGATGAAAATGTCCTTCCAAAATTTGATGAATTTAAAGAAACTATTGCCACGTCCAACATTATCGATATCTCTGTAAAACAGGTTCAAACAGTTCTATTGATGATTCCTTAATTATCATTGAAGGTTACAGTTTTGACTGACCATATATTTTGTTTTCTGAAACTGAACGAGACTATTTCGGCACATCCGCCTTATTATATAAAATTCATTCTAAATTTATAGTCTGGTACCTAGCCTGTTTCACCACGTTTGTAACGTAGGTACTTAACTAACGCACTAGGTCTGCACAGTTGTCCGTATACAGACTGGTTACAGTTTTGAGAGAAAATACAGAGTACTGAGAGTTGTCTGTGGGATAGTTGTTTATATTTCTAGTCACCTAAACTACATATGTAGATCAGATCTTGAAAGTGATGCCATGTAATCTACAATGATAAAAGTTTCCCTATATTAATCAAACTACTTTGTTTTTTTGTTCAGTTTACCCTCCCCCTAACTTGCCAGCTACTTGGATTGACACTTTCTAAACTGAAATTGAACCCAAGTTAATCACATTTGTCCTTTACTGAGTAAACGGATTGCAAAAATATTTCTAATTATGTTTCTGAAAATATTTATAAACTATATTACAATACCGATATTTTGCCAATCTTAGATTATGGATGACCAATTTGGAGCAACTACTGTATAGCTCGAACTGAGATTATACTAGGTTATAAAACGAGCTGCCTGAATAATTCTAAACACTGATATTTTCACACCATCTTCTGAAATGTATCCTACATTAAATTTGTACTGTTTTGTGAACGTGCTGCATTGCAAAAAAGGTTGCATGATGTAGAAGGCGGTCGATAGCCTTGTACCTGATTATCTATATTATCTTGCCAAACCGCTAATACATGATCCTGACCTTTGTTTCTTTTCAGTATTTTCAAACCGGTATATTTGTATTCCACGATCTCGTTCTTCTTATTTCTATAAATCTCTGACTGTATCGGGTTAAAAATTATGGAGTACTGTTAATACTGATTATTTAAATTCAACTTGTTACAGTAAATTCAAATTCTTGAATCATGCTTTTGACTAACCCCTAATGATATCCAGACTTATATTTCAATATTATTGTATACACATAATGTGATCCTCTTGTATTGTTTTACATTAATGGTATCATCCTCTACTATTTTACATGTCATTTTAATCAAAGTTTTAAGTAGGATTACGAGCCCTAACTGATGCATATTGCCAATTGTTTCTAAATGCTTTTTGTTTTACTTTTAATTATTTTCCTTCTTCTTTAATTTCTATATTTAGTTTGTCTGCAATGCATTGAATAAGAAAGCAGATAAGTGGTATGGCATTATTCTCTCTTGTTTACAAGTTGTTTAGAAGACTATGCTCCAATCCTGTAATTTTGGATGATATCCAAATTGCATAATCTTTTTTTTTTATTGTATAGCAAACAATAGTTGCGTATTGTTACTGTGAGTCTTTTCCATTGTTCTTCGAAAGATGATTTTTAGAATATCCCATCCTGTATAATTTGTCTATGTAATTTTATAAAGTTCGAATTCTCTTTTATAATTTGTAAGTTTTACCTCTATTCTAGTAATACCATACTCGCAAGTTTAGGATTTTGTTGCTGCAAGTCTTTTATCTGGATGTCACGGAATTGTATATATGAAAATGTCTATCTATTATATATGAACGAAAATGTAAATCAGTTTCGTTGCCGCGTACAGCGTTACCCGAGGGTGTATAGTTTCAGCCTCGACGATTTCAAAATATTGATTTCTGTTCACTCACTGATGCACGCACAAAGCGCCTGCAATCGGGACCAGTATTACCTCGAGTTCTCTGGCCGTGGATGTGACCACGAGCATAGTACTTATAGTTCAAATGTTCTTTGCATCGTCACAACCTAGCTGAGTCTTGTCAGGAAGCTGACCACTTTACGGAAGCAATCTTCAGCTGTAGAGGTATGTAAAAATGAAAACTGTATTCTTTCTTGCTATCCGTTTTATGTGAGGTAAACTTTTTGTATATTGAATGTTTCTGAATTTATTCTACATTTTCTAGAAAGTCAGACGTACATCACATAACTTCATGTTATTAGATACAATATAGTCTGTTCCAAGTTAGACATTCTATAGTTAAACAGACAAGCTGAATTAAATTATATGTTGTACGCATTAAATGATGAGAAATATTCGAGTTTTTATAATTCAGTGCGAGTATTCTTGTCCTAACGTGGTTATTGTAATAGTAATCTCGCACAGTCGTTCTTGTGAAAGAATTTAATGCATAACAAAGTCAATTCATATATAACGTTGTATTCGCACTTGAACGTGTCTCGTGTATTACACGGCTCAGTCATTGTATTTTTAGCTGTTACAGGGAGTCGTCGAACTCTGTAGGGTTGTGCACCCGGACACTGCTGTTAATGGTGACGTTGGTTCGAAGGACGATACTGGTTTACTCAGTGTGAGGGGCCAAAGGTTCAGGACCAACGGGTTTGCAGAATATGGAGGTTCTTGGGGGATCCTTCGGCAGGCTGGGAGGAGCGGACAACACGAGGCCGTTCCTTAACCATTTGTCGGGAGCTGTGGATATGTATATGTGTGATTGTGTGTATATATATATATATATATATATATATATATATATATATATATATATATATACATATATATATATATATATATATATATATATATATATATATATATATATATGTTTTGAGCCTAAAAAATCAATGTCACTATATGTGTGACAGTTAATCTAATACAGCATTATACTTGTTGATGAAAAATACATTGATCATAAATCCATACATTAATCGTTTT
The DNA here is from genome assembly GCA_029931535.1 of Margaritifera margaritifera. NCBI lineage: Eukaryota > Metazoa > Mollusca > Bivalvia > Unionida > Margaritiferidae > Margaritifera > Margaritifera margaritifera. Next base: position 343,259 of record JAQPZY010001697.1, read on the forward strand.
TGTTGATGAGCAATACATTGATCATACTTGTTGATAGATCCATATATCAATCATATCAGTTGAAAAAATCCATACATTGATCATATATGTTGACATACAATATCATTTGTGATTACTTATTGAAAATCCATGCTTTAATCGTATCCACTAAGGAACGATGGCATTTTGTTATTTCCATTGTTATAGTTTAGTTTAAGAGAGAGGGAAGGCAGTGTGTGAGCAAGGGTGTCAGAAATTTGTTAATCATTAATTTGCATTTATAAATAAACATCTCATTCACGTACTTGTGTTAAGTGTCTTCGCCAAATCCAATCCAACCTGGTTTCATCTATTACTCTGGTCAGTCTATTAAGTCCCAAATATGTGTACCAATCTGCTTTATTAATGCCTGGAGATGTAAACTGGCATATAAATTGATTGTATAATGTAAATCTTCAATCTCTAAATCAGCAGGATATACATTTTATTCGAGTACTTTTATCATTATCTATTTTATTCCCAATGGAATCTTTTATCTCGTCTTTTTCCTAAGTAAAGTGTTCTTTTATTACTAAATAATCCCCCATTTTTCCTTTATTAAATATCCCAGCAAAGTCCCGTGTAATATCCAAGTCCAAAAACTAGATATTCATTTTTTTTTTATTTTGTTGTAAAATATCTGGTAATCTTTGCATTTAATTTACATAATTCTTCATTCTGCTAGTTCTACCTTATATGGTGCTATAATAAGGTCTTTGCATTTTGAATATATTTACCTAATATTTTATGCACAAGTTTTCTAGTATAGCATTCGTCTCCAACATACAGTATTTTTGTTTTTTTTAATTTTAACACCGTTTATCTGAAACAATAATTTGGAAAAATATCCTCGTAATACAGAGTTTATTCCACCACAATGCTGGATCTTAACATATACTGTATTTTTTCGTTTCTTGTAAATAATTTAAATATCATTATGCTGCCGCAGAATGACTTGCCAATTGGGAATGGTCTACATATATCGAAGTCCTCAATATTTTCTACAACTGCTATATCCGTTAGTAGTTATTTTTTGGTACGCATTCTTGAGTAAAAACCATACACCAAAACTGGTAGCTGTACTTTGGCATTTGACAGTTTTTATATCTGTAGTAGAAATCGTATTTTCTAACTCGTCCATTTACATAAAATGACTTTTTAAAAATTACTGTTTCTTAGAGATTTAATTTTTAGTTCTTTTTGAACGCAGTAGACGTTTTTAAAGATATTGTTTAGATTTTGGCTTTTTAAATTTGGCAATATTTTGTTAAAACTGGACGAGAAAAAAGTGAGATATCGATGTTTAAAAATAGTGGTAGCTGAAAATAAAGAAATTGAAGAAAGGAGTATGTGCCGAGCTCCCTATGTTAAAACTGTTTAAACCCGGATTACACTGGATAGAACAGGATAAGCGAGCCCAGAACCTGAAGTTTCTTCTCTATTATTCTTATCTATACACGAGAAAATTTGTGAACCACTCGTATCTTTTTAAAACAGCAATAACCCAAGGTCCATATACCACATTATAATCTCCTGATTGTGCATTGAGTAGAACACAAGCAGACTAAGATATACAGCCCAACAGAAAGTCTATAAACATCGAAAGCTTTTGGATGTGCTCCAGGTTATGCTAAACCCAACAGAAAATCAATAAATGAAGCATCCATAAAACTTTTTCGGCAGTATGTTATAAACGAGCTAGCCAAAATACATTCACACAGAGCTTATGTAATATAGTCTGCTATTAATGTAAAAGTGTATAGCGCAAGGTTCAACAGTGAGTTATTACGACTGTATATCTTATTTTGTATAGAATTCGATCACGCACAATAAAGAAAACATAATCACAACGAGACATTATTTCCAGCACTGTATTTATTTACTACAACATCACAACCTTACCATCTTTCTACTAACAATGAATGTATATTTTAAAGTGCAGAGATACTATAATACAGACGGACGGACAGGCAATCAATAATGAAAGTTCACTGCATGCGTGTTAGTATATTATGATCGAGAGGTTTTCTCCATATTTAAGCACACCTGCACTCTCTAGTCGATTCATTCATTCAACTGTGACAGTGGATTGGGTTGCTTAGTAATGAGTCGAGGGAATAGGAAATCATATCGATGTAAAAAGGGACTCGGGTTGACAGTACTTCAGATTACTTTGCATGCGAAACTGTGGCGCACATTAAAACTCTTGAGAACAGTTTAACATGCAATGTAATTGAAGTGAGTCAGCGACATTCCAGATAATTTGACGTATGAAAGGCGGCAACACTCTCAGATCACGTTAATAAAATGCACCCAAACTCCAGAGATGTCTATCCCCAGGGATTGTCAGACAAAAGAGTGGATGTGGGCTTATGCAAAATTGTTTTTAACAATGTTAAATATAGCAATTTATTTTCCACATATCTAAACAATCAGTAGTGATATATATAACTATTGCATTTTTGGATAAATCAAAATTACGTAGTTTCTCTGAATAAGAACGAAGAGCGCACGTGCAGAGCACGACTTGTTAGAATCACAATACGTAATCTGATTCGTCTTCATCTTTAAATGATAGATCTACCGAAGCATAATAAAGTCTATGTTTTGCATACGACAAAAAGTCAGTGACATTTTATAACAGACAGTAACAATAAGTTGGTTACATTTTCACTGCTTAAATAGTTACGATGCGTAAGCAGTATCGTTAATGATCTCATTCAAGAAAAGGACATGTGATGAATCTCACACAATATGTTAAAAGCAAACATCCTAACAAGATAAATGAATTCAACACACTCAAAGCTGCAAGCAACTCGTCAATTTCACAGAGAGAGAGAGAGAGAGAGAGAGAGAGAGAGAGAGAGAGAGAAAGAGAGAGAGAGATTTTAAATTATGATTTTAATTTATAGTATTTTTTTTAAAATGGTCAAGTTTTGTCATTTATTTACTAGCTCTGCCTATGGGACTAAACGAGTAAACTTGTTCCCGAGATACAGAAGTCATTGGTTTTTAGTCGAACATAGTACCCAAATGTTTCCAAGGAAGTCACATTTGAATTTAATAACACTTTTAGCTATTTGTTTCTTTTATTTTCCTTTTCTGTATTCTTTCGTTTTTTCTTTCTTTTTTCTAAGACTCCGCAATGATATCTACAGTTGATGTAATTCACAAATATAGATCTAATGATGTATATTTTCTGAGATAGAATGATATCTGAAGAGTAAAAGAAATGTTCTGCTACATGAATTACCCGAGACAGCATGACTATCTACATGAATTACCCGAGACAGCATGACTATCTACATGAATTACCCGAGTCACCCTGTCTGCACACACTGATACCGGTTATTTTATGTGTGCACCCTTTTTTTTTACACTTTACAGTGTTTAAGTTCGTTACCTTCATTCAGAAAATATAAGATTATTCTCTCAACATTAATAACAATATATTTTCTTTATCTTCATCCTTCTTCTTCTTCTTCTTCTTCTTCTCATTCCTATCATTATTATTATTATTATTATTATTATTATTATTATCAAGAAGAAGAAAAGACGAAGCATATCAAAGATATTGTCACTGCCATTAAAAGTCTTCTAAGATTCGATCCTTCTTTGTGCAGATATAAACATCCAAATTGTAAATCAACACAGCATGAATGTTCAGATATTAACATCCAAATTGTAAATCAACACAGCATGAATGTAAAAGACTTATTAGAAAGCAATAAATTTTTAAACAACATGAAGAAAACAAATTCGGAAAGTACCCTGCGTAAAAAATAAAACAAGCAAACAAACAAACAGAAACATGAACGGAGGGATAAACCAACACCCGAACGAACTTATATGAAATCAAGCATAACTTAATTTCAATGAACAAGACCATACTAAACTATTTTTGTGCAGTCATTTCAAACCAAGCGCCACAGACTACAAGCTCGTTTTGATGTTACACATCAGAAGGCTCAGAAAAATTTCATCAAAGTCCGAATTAGGTTCATATTCTAACGACATATAAATATGCTGGTAAAACCAGACGAAGGGAATATTGTAATATAGCCAGACGAAGGCAAGGGATCGTCTGGTTCACGTTGACATTAGTAAAAATGAAGTGCCAGGATTGTATTGCAGGATAGTACCCATTTCAGTGCCAGGACGTAATATAATATAATATAATATAATATAATATAATTTCAGATATGCTTTTGCAATTGTTCAAATTGTCATTATCCCCAGGGCAAATATGGACGAAAATTCGAGTCACCGTGCGTATTTAGCACTCAAGAGGTCACCAGCCTAGTGTTTACGTGATACGCAACAACTGGGACACTACAAAAAAATGCTAGCTTTTAATGTATGCCCTAATTTCAAACAGACTGCGGAAACCAGTGACTGTGCATGCCCAATGTGCATAATTAAATAAGCCACTGGAGGCTAATTTACTTTAAAGCTTGAAATCGGAGACCAGTCAATTCATTGGAATATTCTATCTTGACTATATTATTGCATGAATCAGAACATGCATCCTTATATGATGCAAACCATGATCTACTTCTGTGTTTTGGCAAGGCTTTTAAAAAGACTTCTCAGAATTTGTGCACTGGTGTTGACATTTTCCACAATGTTAATCAATGTCTACATTGCAACATTTTACGAAGTTACCTTTTTCTTCATTTTGAGTTTTAAAAAATCAATTTTAGATCACCGCGTATAAAATACTTTAAACTTACGATTGGATGTTTTAGAAACACCGATACTGAAAATCTTTTTTTATCCATCGTGTTTAATAAAGACAACTTCACCCCTAAACGATGAGACATTTGCAAGAAACAGTTTTTCCATCTACCTATCTATTATTTGCAGATAGATTTTTTCTTCTTCTCAGTATAGTTCATTTTATGCGGATTTCCCATTCTGATAGATCCTGTTATTATTGCATTAGTGAAAGAGTATCAAGTTGTTTTATTAATATAAATAGCTTCATATTTCATTTATATATATATATATATATATATATATATATATATATATATATATATATATATGAACATGAATTTATGACTAATTTAGCAATGTTTTCTCTGCAAGATTATATAAATGACTCAGCAGATAAACGATAATGAAAAGAATAGAGAAAGAAAGAAAAAACAAAGAATAAATAAAAGAAGAAACGTAAAATGTCTTGTGTATTATGGTTCGTGTGACTACTCGAAAGCGTATGAGCATATATAAGGTACATATATATTTTGTACAAATATATTTGAACTGCGACAAAAATATTCTCGGATCCATGAAACGTGAGGTGTCTTTTAGTTTATGTGTTTCAAACAAAGCGTTATATGACATAGGCCACCTTCATACAACTGTATAAAGTCCTTATATATACAGGAAACTTGGTTGGTTAAATCAGATATGTACAAAGAGGGAAAATACTATGTAATGAGATACCATTGATTGCAAATCTTGACAGACCATTGATGAAATACTATACCTCCTTAAGGAGTGTGTTTTGCTTAGTGTAACTCATTACTGTGCATTCTTCATAGCACCACGTCTTTATACAACCTATATGAAATCCAACACCCCTACCTACCTATGTATTTGGCTGAATGAGCACATCAATAAACAAGGGTGTTTTTATGTTTGCTGTGTGTCTCTTTGATCCATTCACTCTCTTTTGATCTTCAGATTGACAATTCATTTTTTTCTTGTAATAACATATTTACGATGACATATCGTTTGGAATACGCCTACTCTGACTGTGACCACTATATCACAAATTGACACTGGCGATAGTGTGGTAAGGAATGGTAGCCTTTTTTAAGTAGCCCCAACGGTCAATCTAAGTGACGGTCAATCCATTAACATTTCATATCCCGAATCAAACCTCTGTAATGATCGTGCCTGGCAGCAGTATCAAGAGACTATGTTCGTCATCGGAGTAGTAATTATCAGCAATGAATTCAACGACTGTCCGAAAATAATGCAAAATGATAGATCGATTCCGATGATGGACTGATAAAACATTATTTAAACAAGAATGTATTAGACTGAAAGAAGCGATGAAAAAACAGCATTGTGCATAATTTGTAACAAACAAGCATTATATCCATCTTGAATCTATGATTCCACTCTGGTCAATCATAGTACACACGAAACGATGCAACACACCGGCAACGATATTTCTACAAATTGGCAATGAAGAAAATGACGGAAGCAGAAGCCACTAAACGAGTTCGTAATCGATTTCTCTCTGTATTATTCATATCACATCAGTAATGACGCTGGTGGTACTGGACACAGTGAATGCATAAAATATTCGTCTTTCTACCCTTACTTTGTGTTATAATCGTTGCAAATTTTTCGTTTAAGTTCTTCGTTTGATAATCCGAAAGAAAAATATCAACGACCTATTCCTCTTTTGACTGCATATTAAATAAAACAATTTCTGATAAAGTTATTATACGAGGTAGGCATTGTTATAAGTTCTCTGCTCTTCTTTCCAGTACATGGATGATTTATATGTTTAAAGTTTGAATAAAGTATATTACAAATATAACTATAACTGCAATTTTTGTATATAAACCGAAAACAATACCCGTTTCGCAGATAATTATCAAGTGGCTAATCTATGTACAAAGTTTAGGGAATTTCCATCCAGCTTTTTTTTACTTAGAGAGAGTCGCTGTGTCAGGGAGACGATACTGGTGAGAATGAACTTGCTTGTTTTGTCTGAAAGATTTGTTGGGATCACATTCACAAACTCGACTGCAATTTCTCTGACTGTGGACTTTTTTAATTGATCCATAGACTGAAAGCGTTGCTATATTTACAGAAAAGAATTATCTCGCTCTAAGGTAACTCTAAATATTTTTTCTGTGTTATACTACATTTTTTAATGTCTGGAGTAGTTTTATCCCACATGGGAGCAGTTTCTATATTCAATAAGTGCAGTATGACTAAGTAATACTTATTCATGTTGACTGGAGCTCAGCTGGTGGATATTAATTTTGCACTTGAGTGGCCTTTTCTCATTATTGCGCTACCATCTGCTTCATTCTCAGACCTCGCATACACTTTTAAAAGTATACATTGCGCCTATTGATCAGTTAATACTAATGAAGGTAAATAATTTGTTTTAGTAAAAACGAAGAACAAGAGAGAAAAAGCATTAGTTTTACTTTTAAATTACAAAAAATTAAACAAGAACGAGAGCTATTTTATATAGTGCGAGCATTTTTGGATCTGCGTTGTAACACAATGGTTCCACTACGTGTCGTAATGAACTCACAGCTATAACACAAGAAATACAAGCCCCCTATCTCACAAAACTGTTAGTATTATGTTGAAGTACGTACTCTTTCGTGGCGTGCATGGAAATTTGCCATAAATCTCGAAATAATTCCAGAAAAACAGTAATAAGTTTCACAGCAAACCTTGAGATTTTCATCATAACACAAAGGATCAAAAGATGAGTGTCTTGAACCACCAGCAGCATTACTGATTTTATGTGAATAAAATAGACAAACAGATCACAAAGCCTTTCTGTTGCTTCTGCTTCCATCACTTTCTTCGTTGCCAGTGTGTTGTTATTTTCGTTGTTTTTATCGTGCTGGAGCGTTGGCATCGTAGCCAGTGCGTTATGATTAACCAGTGCGATTTATTATGGTTCAGATGAATCACATTGTTTTTCGAGTACATGACCTGGACAAATTTTCACAAACACATAAGGGTAGATCCTTATGGGCCAATAGTATCAAAGACAAGTTGCGTATAAGTCAATAATATCAAAGACATGATGCATATAAGTCAATTGTATCAAAGACATGATGCATATAAGTCAAAACATCCATTCTCTTTAATACTAATCTACGCAAATCATTTAGCAGATATAATTTATATCTCATCCGGATTTCACGGAGTAAAAGACGTAAATACTCACAGGTGCGAATGACCTTTGATAGTTTGCTTTCCCATGAGGCCCAAAGAAAAGATAAACATCGCTTAATTAGTAACCGATTTATAGAAGGTTCATTTAGTAGTCTTAACACTGACAGTTAGACAAATAGTGACATGTTGGACAATATGTCATTGTATATATCAAGAAATCAGGTCGTCAAAGGGCATGCTGTTTAAATAAATATAATTTTGGACATGTTATGGATATCCAGGTAACGAGTAGTACCAGGAGTACGTGGCATAACTAATTCAGGATTCGTAAAATTCTCTCATCACAAAATTGTTAATGAAAAAATACACGTTAAAGGACTCGTACAATCTACTTCTGCCAAAAGCATCTTGGAAACATATGAGGACCCGTTATACTTTATATTTATATTATTTTCTACATTAATATTAGTTTGCTGGGAAATGTAAACATTTGGGATCATAACTTATAAGTTAGAATATTTACAGATCTAATATCCAAAATTATAACATCAGTATTATCGTGGAATTTTTCAGGAAAAATACTTTTTTTTTATATATAAAATTAATAATATGGAAACAATAATGAATACGTTTTTTTCATAAATTGGTGATAAATTTTGCGATTAATGTTTGAGGTCAAGATTTTATTGAATTATATAAAATATGTATGTATAAAAAAAATATCGAAAATCATTCATATTAAAATAAGGTCTCCAAAAATACTGTGCTGAGATCGCCTAGCGATCTCCAAAATCGCCAAAGAAAATCCAGATTTTCAAATGGCGATTCAGTTCAATAAAAACAACATATTTGTTTAATAAAAATAGCGCTTGAGCTATTGTCTGCAGATTTCTTACTTTATTACATCAGGTTGTTGTAAGTTATTTTCGAGCTTATAAAAATATTGTAAGGATCTACATTTCGTAACAACGGAACAAGCCCAATCCGTAAATCAGCAATAAATCAAACTTGTATTAATCTGAAAAGACACATTTCCGATAAAGAGGAGAACTGCACATGAAAATACCAGTTAACGCTTGGTAATGACCAATGTGGAATATGTGTCAGATTCGGAACGGAACATTCCATAAAGCAGCCCTCTCTGGTATACTAGATACTCGTTTATGACAGTAATCTGTAGTGCAAAATTTGGCGACTACTCAGGAAATTCTACTGCCCGTATTTATTATTTATCATGTAATTTTCATGAATAATAAAACTATTCTTTATTAAATACCTTTTGTGAAACGCTTGCATTTAATTTCACCCGGTCAGTCAAACTATTTTGATTTCAGCAGAGGAAATAAATTATGTGTCAGATATCAGTGAGCCCATGAGAGACAATAGAACATCTTTGAGTCAGATGTTAGTGAGCACATGGAGGATGGAGGAAAAGAGAACATTTTTGGGTCGGATATCAATGAGCCCTCTGGAGAAAAGAGAATATTTTAGTACCTCTATTTTACTCATTTAAAATGGATGACAAATGTATAAATATTTGGTCACATATGTAAACACTTCTATACAGTAATGTAACAAGTTTCATGAACTAATGTAAAGTAAACGCAAATGTAAAAACAGTTCGTCACATGTGGAGAAAAATTTCGATTGAAATATGTCAAACATTTTTGCATATAAATTTAAAATAAATTACTTATGAAAAATTATTCGCCCTATATATAACAATTAGGTTCATTGAACTGTATAACGTTTTGTATACAACTGTAAAAACCAACCACAGAAGTGAAAATAGTTAGTCACATATGTCAAAACTGCAATTTGTATATGTATTTTTTTAAAAAATACAAATGTAAAATCAGACAAATTCAAAAATGTTTCCTCACATATTTGACAATTGGGTTCGTAGAAATGACACAATTTTGTCAGATATGTATTTACTTTTTACAAATGTGTCCAAATTCATTTCGCAAAAAGATTCAAAATATTTGCACATATAATGGTCCTATGTGTTTATTCATTACACCTATGTGCTATTTTTTAAACCTTTGAATAGTTTATTTTTATACATGCGACAAATACCTTTCAAGTACATTGCCGTTGGATTTATCTATATAATCAAAATCATTTACATATCTGGCAAAGGTAAAAATAAACCTCTTGTACATACAATGTCGTTATTTTTATATTTGTAATATTTTCTTGATACATAAGTAAGTAGTAATTTATAGTTTTTTTTACATATGTAGTCAATTTTTTTTTACATTTGCTCGGATCCAGTTTTTACATTTGTAACCAAACGCTTTTACGTTTGTAGTAAGTTTGTACAGATGTTACCAAATTCATTTTGCACTCTTCTTTTCTTTTTTAAGTTGAGCAAAATTTTACATTTAAAGGTTTTACAAGATGAATATGCGATGTTTATTCCGCTCAGGTCACGAATCTGACAAATGAGGAGTACAAAGTAAAAGCAAAAGTAGATAAACATGCGTGTAACATTGGTATCTCATTTTTACAGCTGACTAATGATGTAGTTACCATCGTAAAGGTTTTCTAGACAACAGAGTCAGATGGTTGTTACCATATTATTCATCTAGTAATAACAGCTTTAAACATCATACCAAATTTTTTATAGTTCGCATATTACTCAGGGCATTCTTGTTTTAGACTTAAACTGGTATATAAAACAAGATATAAGCATATAAAAAAATATGATATTACATACATGGTGATTACAAAGATTTCGTTTAACATACTATTTTTGCAGTTCAAATTGCAAGAACCGCGGGACAAGGGATATTATGCAATCATCCACATGGGATGTTGGGTGCACTGGGCGTCAAACCTCGCTACATGTATTCAGATTAGTAACTTTATTTGGTGGCTCCTTTCTTCAGAACTACATAGTGATAGATTTTCACAATACTTCTTTACACTTTTATAGACTGTTTATCGCCTTTATATTTTCCTATATGACTTTTTATATTTCACTTTTCATTTTTCTACCCAGACGCCCCAGCAGCCTTCTGTAGTCAGTACTAGCATCTGTCCAATCATCATTTTATTATTTAACAAGAACTTTGTTTATAAACTCAACAGCGTGTGTACATGAAAAATGTTACAGCAATGATCAGTTTATCTGCAGTTGCTATACCAATTAACTCAAGTATGATGTTTTTATTTTTAGCGGCACGTGCTATCAGTGCTACGAGCATGAAATTGTTCATGTACACACGCTGTTGAAAGCATTCTTTTCCTTACGTTTACAGTGGTCGAAATTCACATGTCAAAATAATTAAAATTGATGTTTATCAGTAGACTTTCAAAGTTTAAAAATTATTTTGAAATACAATATAATACGCGTTTGAATTTATATTTCCTTGTTTTAAACCAGTTTACTATATATAAATATAAAATTAAGCTCTGAAAATCAGCATTTTATATCAAAGGGAAAAAGTCTCCATTTATAAAGGCAATATCCGGTATAATGAGGAGATACTTAAAAACTGTAAATTTTGAAGACGACCCGTCTAATTTAGTTAATGTTATCGTAAATATAATAGGAATCCAATGTTAAGATTGTAATGAGTTTCGTGAAATTCAAATTTAGTGCAGTTCAAAAGAATGATAGAAAATTAATTATCTGAAATTATATTATTGATGACAGCAAAATTATGTTGTCTGAATATTGATATCGAAATTTAACAATAAGTTACAAGCAATGTTAAGGTAAACAAAAGCTGTAATCGTATTATATAAATTAATAAGCGATACGATTATGGATAATCTGAATGATAAGAACAGACTTTTCCAAACTGCTCCTGGGGTAGTGCTCTCGCTTCTCTCGAAACGCCACTGTCACCACAAGTCGAAATCAGCCGATTTCTTGCAGAAACGACAGCTCTTTTTTTTACTTAATTTTTCAAGCGATTCTCAAAAGTAGATGAAAATATAGAAATTTTAAGACTTTAGCCAGCAACTCTAGCACTGCTATTGTTACCATTTTATCTATTTTCGCTAAAATTCAGCGCACAAAATGACTGAAGTAACTCATAACGTGGCTGACCCCGGGATCAAGCAGGCCGTGGCCGTGTTTGCCTACATCACTGGAGAGCAATTTCTGGTGCTTCCTGTTGCACAATCTGAAGGGGAGATAACTGATCACAATCTGAAGGGAAGATAACTGATCAATGAAGGCCGATATACAATATGGATACATGCTATTTAAAACAAAAATTGGACATGCACTTTTTTTTAAAATGGTGACTACAGGATTGTTGCTAAATGTATTTTATTACGAATAAAGAAACACGTATTACTGTAACTCCATCTCCAGATTGATAACCATCAATTAGATTTTTTTTTTTTTTTTATTCAAAGAGGGATGCGACAAGGTTGTACCCTCTACCTGTTTCTCTTTGTTCTTTGCACAGGGATTCTACTACAGAACTTCATTAGAAAGAATAGTAAAATATCAGGAATCAAAATATATGACACTGAATTTAAGCTATCACAGTTTGCAGATTATACTCAAGTTTTCCTTGAACCTTCCTCTGACATTTTTAATGTAACCTTATATTTATCGGACAAATTTGGAATTAATTCTGGATTTAAAATAAATTTTGAGAAATCTGAATGTTTTAAATTAAGGCTTTTAAATACTAACAAGATCTAATCGAAAAGAGAGTTTTCGGTCTTCTCACGAAGAATCTTTCTTTAACTCGATAAAATCTCTTGTGTTAAGCGTTATCTCGACCCAAACTCAAAATTCTAAATGAAAATATTAATAAAAAGAAAATGCGGTGAATTTTTTCCTATTGTAATATGAAACCTAAGGAGAAAATATTATGTGATATAATAAATGTTTATGCTAAGAATATTTTGAAACATTGGCGACGTAGAAAATAATATATAATAGCAGACTTTAATGAAATAATTCACGTGTGAAGACTATATATATATATATATATATATATATATATATATATATATATATATATATATATATATATATATATATATATATATATATATATACTATAGCCTTTAACTAATATTAATATTAAGAAATGTAAATTTGAAAACGAAAGAGAATATTCTAAAATAATAGTTACTCCACACAAAAAATCTCCAGCTACATCACAAATTCTTTATATATATATATATATATATATATATATATATATATATATATATATATATATATATATATATATTGTTAAATAAAGTTATGAAAATCTGAAGCCGTCTGGAACTACCTTTGTGGGTGAAATTCCATCTGAAATTTACAAGAAAATATATTATTGTCCTGTTCAATGTACAATTGAATTTTAATTACACAGCTTTCAGATAAAATATTTACACAGAATTGTACCAAATACATAAATACATAAAATGTCAAAAGTAGAATATTTTGTAACGACATTGTTCATTCTTTTAGCAATGTTTTGGAATTTCTTTGTAACCAGTAACTCTTGGCCCCATCTTAAAACTATTTTGAAAAATAAATTTGATACAAAATATTCAAATTACTTACAAAAATGTTAGTTTTAATTTTTTTAAAACATTATTAATCAATCATTTACCGAAAATAGCCAAATGTTAAGTTTTTCAATATTTTGTTCCAAAACAGAATTTACATTGAAAAGTATGCCCAAAAAATTGACTCAGTCGAACAGTATGAGAAACATATAGATTTTCTTAACAATAAGCTACACATATATAATCTCAAATGGTAAATGTTTATATATTATAGATCCATACATTATTGGGTGTCCTATTATATTTTATTATAATGTAATAAATTTGGGTATGTTCAATTTATATTTACGTCTCCATTTATAAGTTCGTTAGATTTGAGTGATTAGTGGTTTGATTATGGGAAGTCGGTGTTGGGAAAATATTTCCTAGCCCGAGTAATTAGCCAATTTCTAGGAACAAACGTCATACTTACAGTTGTTAAGAGACTTTGCAGTGGCATGGATTGGTTTCGTAGTTTGAGATGGGGGCAGACTAGCATAAGTAGCATAAGTGGGCATGGAGCCAAGTAGTTCCTATCTTAATTCAGAGGTGGTGATTGATTGTGCCTTTCTGTGGGAGATATTCGTGACAAGAACTACTATTTTGTTCCATGGAATAATTGGGAAGAGGTCATCTCTTTGTTTGAAGATGCCTTTCATTATAGCATTTGGTGGAAGTGCACATGCGAAACGTGGTTCAGACTGTTGTTTTAATTGACCCAGGGATAGAATCGGAAAATAGTTCCCTGCATTAGGTGTTTGAATTGTGTTATGTGCCTCATGCCACGGCTTGCTTACAGCTTTAATTACAATATTCCTGTCAAATGCGTCTTTGACGAGAAATGATAATATTCCACATCTGGTACGACAGCACAAAGAGACAATACTAATTTTGAAGTTACGAAATATTTTAAATATATTTTATTTATTTGATTAAACATACTGAAAGAGAATTTAAAGCTTCTCTATCAATATTTTTCACTCTTTTTTTAAAGTGTCAAATGGAGTAATATACTTCGGGTTGGATTCTAGATCTAATTTGCTCAATACTTCTAATATACATTCAAAATAACTTTTTGTTTAATATCATCAAAGGTTCCACACTTGTCATTTCTGCAGTTTCAGAAGAGTGATTAATACTACTTTATGACTTTATTAAGTGCTGATGGATATTTAGTTGTATAAGTTCAGTTCAGAAAAGCTACCAAATAATAAGATATATTCTTCTCCATTTTCACAACTTTCATAAAAATATGTAATGATATATTTACTAAAAAAATTCAACATATATTCCTCTGAAAATCAAATGTGCCCGATGACAAAAACAATTTATTAGGGACCTGATTTTGACATGTCCAAAAGATCAAAGGCAATCGTTACAAAAACCGCCTCTACTAACGACTTTTTCTATGCAAGGAATAATAATTAAACAATATTATCTAAGCGTAATGCACACTCAAGAATATGTAGTAAAACATCTAGAAGATTCTTGCATGAAAAATCAAGCGCTTGGTTGGTATCCTTTTGAGAAGTAAACACATCTCTTTTGTTATGAACATTTTATATTGGATCAAGCGTAACAATAAAGAATACTACTGGCATGAAGACATTACATTGCAAGGACATAGCCAATTATTCTATTTTTAACGTGATGCTAACATAACCTGCTCTAGTATTCCAAAGGAAATTATATTTCCACATGAACTGCATTTATTCCCAAGGAGACGTTTTTCTTTTTAGTATCATCGTCCCTAGATTGTAAATTTTTCTGATGTTTAAAAGATTCGATTTTCACTTTTGATGTTTGAAGTTTGATGCAAGGATCTTTCATTTGGAAAGATTGGTAATTGACCTCTCGGTTGGGCGTGACACGTGTCAGTCAACTATCGCATGAAAAACATTCCAGTGAACCGCTGCCCAATCTGATCATCCAGATAGGTGTAAATGTTTACCTATTACATTTGTATTGGTGTAATATTGTGGTCGTACAAAAGTTTGTCTAACCGAGAGGGTCACGTATATAATTTGTTACTATAAAACATGTACAGTTTCAAATCTTAATAACTCCAAATTTGTTTCCACTTAAATATATTCCATCAATTACCATAATCTTTTTTATTCAGCGCGAAAAATGCCAAATTTAAACAATTAGCTATGCTAATTACTGGGTGGAACATTCTCCTAAAATTAGAGAGGTAAATTGCACAACCTGAACATCTCGGTCAATTTTTCTTGCATCAAAACATGCAGAATGATCACAGACGATCGGGTTGAGTGATCACCCAACCATTACCAATTGTCTCTCTTGGCATATCTTTTTCCCCTTGAAAAGACCACTTTGCAACGTCAGCAGAAGGGTGTAGAATATAGATAGAAATGCTTAGAATCTCTAATGCAGACTTTTCAAATAAGAAAGGGCACTGTATACATAAAGTAGTCACCATCTACTTAAATGGTTTATATAACCATGCATAGAACACTTTTGCATTTTTACGGAAAGAAAGAACTCTGTACAACAAATTATTTTGCTATCTGTGAACACAAATATAATAGCAATATAACTCAAAACCATTCACAAACAAAGCTACCTCTTGAAGATGGACAATTTTTACGGGTGTCTGTGTGTCTGTCTGGTCAATGTTTAGCAATACCCACAGCAAAGGAATCCCAATGCTGCCATGAAATTGCCACAACATATGACAAGATCACTGGCTTTAATGAAGCATTACAATGCATCACTGGCCATCCTGGGTTCTTTACAGTTTATCCAGACCAATATATATTGGAGACACAGTATATTACCAGTACCGACAGCTGTGATATGATCAACACATGGAATACAGCAATGAGTAAGAACACTGTATTACACAGTTGGAGTCAGTCAATATTTCAGAGTCAAATAACCTCTGTGCCCCCCCCCCCACGAGATTTATCAGACATTACTTTCTGCTTATTACTTTGTAAAAATACTCCATGATTTAGTTTTGAATATCAGAGTTTAAGTTCTCAAAGTTTCACAAAAGCAATATATCTCAATATAAAAAAGAGATCCAGTGAAGGAATACTGTAATTTCCATGCATAATTGTATTTTCTTGATGTCTAAGTTATTATATGTTTTTATCAACTTTCAGGAGGAGACAGTACATGGCGTGTCGGCAATTGGTTCGATGGTTTTGGGAATTCTTGGGCAAAAAGGTCAGAGTCACACTGCCAGCATGTGCTGTTCACATAATACGACAGTCTTTCCAATCCGATGCCAATGTTGGGTTCCAATGGCCTAAGCAGCTTTTGAATTACGAGAAAAATATTAAAACACCGCCATCTCTTTCTAAGGACGCTGGTGCTGCGCACGCAGTGGAGGAGGCAGGATATCTCGTGGCAACTGCAAGGCAGATTCTTCATTCATATGGCTGTTCTCCCCTAGTACCTCGACCACTTCCATCAGACTCCCCTAGTACCTAGACCACTTCCACCAGACTCCCATAGTACCTCGACCACTTCCACCAGACTCCCATAGTACCTCGACCACTTCCATCAGACTCCCCTAGTACCTCGACCACTTCCATCAGACTCCCCTAGTTCCTCGACCACTTCCATCAGACTCCCCTAGTTCCTCGACCACTTCCATCAGACTCCCCTAGTTCCTCGACCACTTCCATCAGACTCCCCTAGTACCTAGACCACTTCCATCAGACCATCAACATAGTCTATAGCAAGTAAAAAGTGATAAATCAGATGACAATTGTGTGCAAGAGCGTTCGTTACTGAGATAGCGCAATTAGAGACAGATAGAGACTGCATAATTCAGCTGCTATATTTAGACAAAAAGAGAACAAACTAAATTAGGAATTACTCAGTGGTAATATTATGCAAATAAAATGTATTAAGACTTTAAATATCAATATACATGACCTGATTAGATTTTGTACCAACTGATGGAATTTTGCTATTATTTTTTGCAGACATGTTTGACTTTGTACACATATTTTACTAAAGAAATATCTTTTCACAATTCATTTATAAATGTTCGTACATGCTGTAAAGAAAAGTCCACATCAGAATAAGTGCAGAACTTAAAGAAAGCATTTTTCACTTTAACTTCTTTGACACAGTATTCCCCATATATCTATATAACCTGATAGCTTGCTGTTTCCGGTTGTTTTCTTCAAAATGTAATAAGCTTTGGGACAAATTGATTTAGCACTCTGTGGATGCTTTCTAGTTCAAATGTTTGGTGAAGCGGGGACAATGTCCTTTGTCACTTGGCGACAATGAACCAAATCACAAAATCTACCAACTGCAGCAAAACCTAAAAACTAAATTTGTTATTTACTTAATTGTTTGTCTGAATACTGTTAACCTTTATACTTTGAATAGCATTTCACTATTATTGCTAGATTTGTTCTCATCTTTTCTATGATAAATCTTAAAATACGTAAGCACAACAAGAATATTATCAAGCAATCTAGCAGACATACTGGAGATGTTATCTGGATTTCAAAGCTAAATTATGTATTTCCGCAAGTTCCTTTCTTCAGGTAACTGTGTGGTCAACAAGACTTTCTTCAGGTAACTGTGTGATCAACAAGACTTTGTAATTTTCAGTTCAGGACACGCGTCATCTAAGAAAAGCAAATACAGTAGTACAAAACTATCCTGATTTTACAGAAAATCACACCGTTCTTAATCGCAGCAGAACCCATATAATCTTGTTTAGTGAAACCTAACACATCTAGGTCTGAACCAACAGCTATAGTTTCTTCTTCATCTTGTACCACATTTTCAATTGAACTTCTAATTGTAGCCATAGCATCATGTTATGTCTGAAAGATAAATAAGGTTATGTTGCACAGCGATGCATTAAGCGGATAAAAAATAAGATAATTTAAATAGCCATGCAAATTTTTGCATGAAGAGGTGAAATGAAGAAACTTTATTGCATACATTTATGTACAATATTTGCCCATTCATTATTACACAAATGGAACCAATTATAATATGATCGCGTGGCGACTGATTCTGTTAAGCATACAGTGCAACTCTCTCTCTCTCTCTCTCTCTCTCTCTCATGCAGAGAGAAAGTATGAAGAAACACAAGTTAAATAAAATTAAGATTAGGTGCAATAGCTGGAATTACAAGATTACCCGTTCCCTCTCCCTCCTCTTGCATGCCGACCTTTGGTACTTTGGTGTCTGGCCTGAAGTATTGTGTGTGGTAGGTGGGTTGTTTTCATCTGCATCAGAGTTGCGAGCATTGTGGATGGTACAGCGACAGACAGAAGAACAGCTTTTTTTCTTAATTTCAAATGTAGCCATCAAACTCTGGTTGGGTTCAAAAGAATCGGGTTGAAAATTAGCACTATAGATTTTCGCATATTTTGATGGCTCTTTCCAATCTGCTCGTGTCAAGCACTCAAACCGTGACCAAAGTCCTCTAAATTTAATGTCTGAGGGAAAAAAGGGTAATGAAACACCATCTTTTGGTATAATGCTTCATCCATCAGCCATACACCTCTTTCCCATACTGAATAATACACGAATCAAAAACAATCCAGAGAAACTTCACAATTGACAACGAAAAAACCATGGAGATTCGCAATTCAGGGTTCCTCTTGTGACGCCAAACGATCTCGAGTCACAGAAACTGCCGAAGTTGTGTATGCCCTTGGGGAAATATTCATGACATGTACATTTAAACTAAATATATCGCCAACCGTTGATCGCATCAGTTCGAAATTTTCAGATATTGCATAAATCATCATACTGATTTAATTTAGGGGTTTCAGGTCTACATTTAATATTTGAGCAGTGCCTTGCCCAAATGCAGACAGGTTCATCTACTTTATACTTTTGCTGTAGCCGATTAACAGGTTTATGGGTTATTCATAAGCCATCTTTTAGACATACAAAAAGTCTCAAAAGTAACTAATTAGTACACACTTTTGTAGCGTGTCCCTATCATGTAAGATAACAGGAATATGATTGACTAAGGAGATTACTCATGGAAAAGAATCATTGCTTTGAAAGCTGATTACCTGGGATACTGATATTTAAGTTGAATAGGCTGATACGCCTATGTCTGTATTTTGAAGAAAGGGTTTAAAATAATTTCCGATAATTTCCCAGATAGAATCATTATTACAATGGGCATATCTCCTGCCACTGAATATGGAACACAATAGGGATTGACAGTTTATTTCAAGCTCTCTCCAAATAAATTTGTGTACACGTTTTATTTTGGTGATTACGTTTCACTTGTAATCTGTTAGAAAAATGTCAGCGACAAAGTTTGTTCAGGGCTACTACCACCAACTTCGGAGATTGGTTCTACATCATTAGAACGCTAACGTACGTTGATGATCCGACAGCAATTTTGCATATATGAAATTTTCGCAAAAAAAGTCCGTAAACCAGGTCCAATACCTGCATATTTTTGAATATATTAATACAAAATGACTCATCCCAATACCTTTATTTTGTAATTATTTATCCATTGGAGCTATCTAGGGAACAAGGTCACATTTAACACATTAAACTGAATGTTTTAGCATAGTTATTCCTTTTGGTTGGCGACATAAAACGGTATTACTTTTCGCAATTGTAATTCAATGCACCGATCATAGTTTATGCACATTTCCAGATGAATAAGAGCGGTTATCCTTTAATTATTTCTGAAATAAATCTTTATTCCTCTGATAGGGCTCCAACATTCAGAAATCGTCAGCATGTGATATTCGAGCGGGTAAATTCTGGGCTAATGCTTTCTTTGTTATGATAATTTTCTCATCTATTACCTTATCACGAGTAATGTAATTTAATAGAAAATGGGATTTTATATTCATTTAGCACATGATAAATTATCGTGTTCCAACTGGCTGACTATATGATTTTATTTGAAGACAGTATGCATTTCCCCTTGACTACGGAATTATACCTGTTCCAGCGACAACTATTGCTACGTGCCGATGCTCGATGACGTCATGTGATATTCTCAACGCATTATTAACTTCTCTCTTGGAAGCTGTTCTCCTATAGTGTTGTCTGGTGAAGTATAGCGCCCTGGTCTTCGGCTCGGACACTATGCTCCAACATACAACATTATAGGAGAACGATTCCCGTGGGAGAAGACAATAGAATACCGTCTATACTCGCGTATAAGTCGGATTCAAATGCAAACAACATAGACCCTAATCTGCCGTCGCATAATGCAGGGTCTATGTTGTTGTTCTACTGATTAGTCCTTACAAGCTGCATAGACCCAGATCTGACGGCGCATTATGCGATGGCAGATCTGGGTCTATGCTGTTTGCACTTGGTATCGACTTATACGAGAGTACATATGGTATTATTTGACGTTTTGTTTGTGTTCGACCTGGATAACGGACTTATTATTTTTGTTTATTATTTCTTTTCCTTTTGCGAAAATGTCAAAATCTGTTTCATGATCAAAGTTGGAGGTAGTCGTCCTGAGCTAACCTTGTCACTTATATTTTTCTGTCAGATTATAAATTTTATAAAAGCAATCGCCATAAAACGTGTACAAAATTTTATTTGGACGAAGTTAAGATTTTCAAGCTTTATCAGCATGGTCCAAATTACTGAACCGTTGCAAAACTAACAAGGCTAGAATTGAATTATTCATCTTTTTGTAATTTCCCTTTCAATGCAGGTTATAGTCACGTTTATGAAGAAATTATTTCAAGGAAAATTTAAATGAACAGTCACAATAGTCATCTAAGTCAACAGTCACAGATCAACAGTCACAATAGTCATCTAAGTCAGTCTTAGCCTTGCGTATTTAAAGGTATTAACTTTACACTCATATTTACAACACTTAGTTTTAATTTACTTATTTCATTAACTTTAATTGTATATGTAGACATGGAGTCTACAATAATTTTATATATGCATAAATGAATATAAAGGTAATTTTACCCTGTGCATCACCATTTTATATATCGTCTTTGCTTTGTTCCATCGTCTGTCTCTAACTTTCACGTTCACTTTCTTCTCCTCTACACATATGTGAACAACTTTGGCCCATATTTGTACTTCATATTTCTTTTTTTTTTTCTTTACTACAATGTCGCTCTCATTTTGCAGATCAACAGATAACGTCATATACATATCGACTTAATCTGAGTTGCTAATATTAATCAATTGAAATAAATACAGACAGTGGTGATAACGAAATAGCACTGCGAAGTGTGAACGAGGGTTCGAATCCACAGAGTTTAAACATTCTATGAACCCTTCACCTACATACCCCGAGAAAATACAGAACGAAAACAAAATTAACATGGTAACTTGAAGTCTGACACAATATTTTGGAATTTACCTTTTATTAAAGGTTTATCCTAGAACACTTTAGCGAAGAACTGATAGTTTATGACTTTGAAACTCATAATAGTGATTGTATTTAGGAACAAATGGCTAAATAATTATACAAGATATAAGGCACGAGTAGGATCTCCACGGAAATCAAGAAAAGCAAAATAGAGAGACTCTGTCCCTCTTTCCTCATTGAAAATGATGGATGTACGAGAATGATGACAAAATTAGTTGACTGGTAGATAGGTTGAAGATCCGTTGGCACTGATTAATTTTTCTTCTCATCATCCCAACTACGTGCAAATTTGTTATTTGTTATTCGTTGCAACCTTTATTACACTCTTATAGTTAGTGGCGTTAAAATAATTTAGCAAGTAATCGTGTCCTTCTGAATTCAGATTTTTTTTTTTTTTAATACAAATTTTCTGACATTGTCTGAACGGGTAGCAGGTAAAGCATATATATATGTGTATGTACCCTTTCTAGAAAAGAGTTATCAAACTGTTGCATATATAATTATATTCTCTTTTATCGCCGTAATGATGTCCACGTCTTGCTGACAATTTTACACGGAAACGATTAGTCTGTGTCTCAGATAAGGCGAAATCTGCATTCACAGGCGTTGCATCGGGCCCGCACTTACCCAGTCACCATACCTCTGGTTCTTGATTTTCGTCGTTTCCTTATGCATGAGATCATCCCCTGTCAAACGTTTCGACGTGCCTTTCTGTGTTTTTATTTTTTTAATTTTTTTTTTAATACTTTGTCAAATGATATTTGTTCTCAGGTAATGTATTTATGATCATGCAATTTTTCACTAAATGTTGGTGACTTTGATTATTTGCTTTTAACCCTTATGAACGTAAAACTCCGGAGGCTCTGAGTTGGAAACTACCTCTTAAAATCTAAGGAAATATATTCTTTCAAGGCCGACTTTGACATTTTTTAAGGACTTAAAAGGATGGACAAGTCACTTTTGTTATGTTTGTCACTTCCATGAACACAACGAGAGTTATACATTATCTTGAGTGGTAAAGTGTTCAGTATTGCACTACCCCATTAATACCTTTTCATAAAGGTACCGTTTATACTCGCGCATAAACCGGGTCCAAATGCAAACAACAAAGACCCTGATCCACCGTCCACATCAAAGGATTTCTTTTAATGTCTGCTGCCCAATGGCTATTACCTGGAATTTGTCTGGGTTTGCTTATATTTGATTAAATAAAAACCCTGTGATAACTTCAATTTTTTTTCCAAGGTTGTTTTAAATATCTAAAGGTTTATGACCAAACCTCTTTCTTATACAGTTTTTCTTCAATACACCTTGTAAATTAACGTTTTTATCTCTCTCCATCTTTTTCTTCTGAACTGTCCTCGTCTAATATGTGTTTGTTACGTATCACATATGTCGCATAATCAGCAATTTCTGATTCGTTTACCTGCCTTTTATGATCACTTCCTGACAGTTAAGTCGGTGAGTTCTTCTCAATGAATTCCCCAACATAGTCTGATGAAGTTGTCCATAATGGTGGCAACGAACAATATACTACACCGATTAAAAATCTGAAGTATATCTTTAAACGATATAAAGCGAGAGCAACTGATGGAAAAATTCCAAACGGACACAATTTTGCTTAAACATTCTTATTTGACACAAAAAACCAAACTGCCATTGCTGGTTAATAGGTTTTATCGCCAACGTCATCACTAAAATAAATCTTGTTTCAGTATATTTCGATGTAAATTATTTACCTAAAGAAGATGTTCTATGTTAAACAGTATTTAATGCAAATGTCATATTGACACGTCAAATTTGGATTAGAAATGCAAATGTCATATTGACACGTCAAATTTGGATTAGAAATGCAGATTGTGTCCGTTTGGAATTTTTACTTCAGATTTTTAATCGGTGTAGTATATTGTTCGTTGGCACCATTATGGACAACTTCATCAGACTACTTGAGATTTTTCGGAACACGAAAGTTGCAATACATGATCGTTCCATCGAGAAATTCATTAGTTCTCTTTGCCTCCAAAACATACATGCATTACATTTGCTTCTATTGCATGTTTACATTCAATTAAACTATACTATCAGTTCTAATTGAGCGTAGCTTTCTCCCACTTTTTTTCAAATGTTATTGTTGACTTCGTTACAAGAAAGAATTATTTTCCATTTGTGATATTTTCAACAATGCGGATGTTTATTGGAAAAACAAACCAAAAGATGAATGAACCATGAAGATCGCAAGTATCATAATATGTAAGATATTTGCTATGATCAAGCTATCGCAAATTTCGCGTTTAGTTTAAATAAACAAAAATATATAATTCAATCAATCAGTCAGTCAATCATTCTGTCGATGGTCTTAGACGTAAAAAACTCAAGTTAGTATTTTTGTCGAAACGTGAGCGATGTACTTCTTTCCAGCCCAGCTTTTAATAATTTCTTTAAAACGTTCTAGTCACACATTAGCTTTTTTTCTTTTCTTTCTGACTACAAATATGATCAAAGCGTTATTTATCACACTGTTTGACTACAAATATGACCAAAGCGTTAAGAGCATCAACTCGCAAAGGTACAGATGGAAACCAGGAAAAGTTTGAATGATCATAAAACATACGTTTTTAATTCTTTGGTCAAAGATATAACTCCCTTGGAAACCGAGATAAAGGAATATTTTTGAATAGCAAGAATTTTGGAAATATTATTGATTGTAACTGTTAACTTTATATGATTTGATTGATCCTATCATGCAAGGACTATCTTACGATGAGAACTCGGCCTTTAGACCCTATTTGGAGTTTTGATATATATCCTATTACAGTTAGTATGGGATCAATTAAACAGAAGATTGTCTCACCTGAAAAGAATTTCCTTAAAACTACTTGCAGTTATCATTATTGTAAAATTTAATTTGTTTTTATTGATAAAGCTGGCTGTCGAGTATATCATGCAATTGTAGTTTTGCTTTGATCTCTTTGTTATTTTAATTCTGGGCGAAACATTTCCAGGACTTATAAGTAAATCAGTAGTCAGCTTTATTTTGTTGTCTATCTATATTCTGTAGATGGAAAGGCATGTAGATTTAATCAGCTGACTATTATAATATCAGATGATTTTTCCGAAAATAGGAAGCACCTGCTAAAAGATGAAAGTGTAATCAACGTCTATTACACGATGAAAAACGCAAATTACTTGTGGAACGACAAAACAGCTTTTCCATGAAATTTGTCAGTACCTTGACACAAAATAATAACGCACCAAACCCTTACTTGCGCTTAAATGGGTACAATATATTTTGCTTTATCTTTTGTAATAAAATCAGAAAATGTTCAAAAGGAAATTTATAAGAACATTTATATGTACCTTCTATAATAAGAAATAAAAAAATTCTCCATGGTCTTTGATATAGTCACAAACCAAAAAAATCAGTGTTATAAGGATATCCTGTGATTCTGAAAATGTATCGTTTTATCAAAATATAAACACACACACACACACACACACACACACACATATATATATATATATATATATATATATATATATATATATATATATATATATATATATATTCATTCATTCAAAAGTTCCACCTGCAATGGCACAGCTTGTTCCTTTTATCATCAATTTGTATTGTCACTAAATATGTTTCCACCATTGTAATAGACAAAATTCCATAAAAACCATCCTAGAATATATTAAACGTAACATAGGTGATCCAAAATGATTAGAGTCTCTGGTTAATAAATAAACTCATTCCGATGGAGACACAGATGTGTGATATCAAATAGAAGCAAACATAACTATTGACTATGTCGTTTCAGCATCTTGGCAGCAAAAGTTTCATTTGTTGAGGACAGATAAATTTAACTCAGTTTTGATGTTTAACAGATTTTACAGTTTGACACATTATAACCATCGGTTATTAAGGACCTTGTTGAAAAGCATTCAAAGACTTTCCCATGTGCTCATGAAAAAAATAGTAAAATTAATGTTAATTATTAATTAATAATTGATATTTATTTAAATATTTGTCCTAGTATAGACACTGCATCAATATATTAACTCTATACTTTACATGTCTGTTTATATCTTGTTCACTGTCTTGTAAAATAGGTTTTGAACAATAAACTGTTTGAATTTGAGTTTGTGTATGTCACTTGTTTTTGAAATTTATTTAGGGTATTTACCTGCGTGGAGAATAAGACCCGAGGTGTTCCAGATAATTGGGTAAACCAGTTGTCTGAAACGGGTAGTTTTAAGAAAAGATCATCCTCTCAAGCTACTGATGCCCGATGAAGGACACAGCACTCATTTCTAGCTACTTGGATCCATCTGGAACAAATAATAGCCACCAATCAGAACTGAATGTAGCCCCTTTTTCTACCTGACACACCGGAAGTGTATGCCTTCCATTGTCTAAATTGTCTTCATCTTCGTCATCGTCATTATCATCGTGATCGTCATCTTTTTCTTCTTCTTCATCTTCCTTCAGATCACCGTACAGTGCAGATGCTTAATAACTAATAAAAATAAGTTAGAATACAGACAAAGACGTTCAGTCTAATTAATGACTAAATCAAAATCTGCATTAAATAAACAAATTATAGAAACTTTGTACAAACTATTCAGCTATGTCGTTTCAGATCAAGCATTTTGACACTCTGCATCAAGCATTTTGACACTCTGTATCAAGCGTTTTGACACTCTGTATCTACTTTTTACTAGTAATCTTTTACACTGTATCTACTTTTTATTAGTAATCTTTGACACTCTGTATCTACTTTTTATTAGTAATCGTTGTCACGGAAGCATGCCATCTCTTTTTGTACTTCTTTCAAAAACTGATCGTTCACTTCTACGATCGATATTCAGCATCAAAGCTCACGAAACTCTGCATCTAAATAGGGAGGGCAAGATCACTAAAACAAGAATCATATGTTATCTCTTCAGACCAAAAACTCTTCTGCTGTAATACCATACCATAACATAACATTGTCTTTTCACGTGGCGACGAACAGGAAATTACAGTACTGCACTCAACACCGGATATTTTCACACGTTGCTCTGCACACCTTTTTAATTAAGAATATGATACCTGCCGGGATCGTGATAAGTGGATGAGATTTAATTCTGTTAAGAGCTTTCGTACTCGTTTTCTCCCAGAACAATACTTTAGCATGTAATCAAACACACGCGCTGGCAATATCTCCACATAAAATGAATTAAGATTGAGCGATAATTAGGAGATACTGGGATCGGAAGATGTTGCGAATAAATGATTCGAATCACAAACTTAATACAAAGAAAATAATGCTGCCGCTAGTGTTTAAAACATAAGTTTGGTCATGCAATCATCTGACTGACTTTCCTATTCATATATTGGGCAAGGAGCGACGGATTAAGACAGCTAATGATATTTTATGGATTATGTACAAGTTGTTTTATGTTGTTGTTTTTTTTCCCAAAAAGATAATCATGATATTCGAAAAACTAATTTTAACACTAATCAGTGCTACGTTACAAAAAGTCACGAAATACATTTGATATGACTGCACGAAAGGAAACAAATACATAATTTTGGTGAGTCAGTTACGTAATAAATTATATGTTTGGTAATGTTGTGAAATCGGTTTATATTTATTTGGACGCAAATTTTTGCTGTTAAGTTACCTTCAAAATGTTTAATGACCTTACATTTTGTTATAATGAATAAAGAAAAAAAAAGTATTTAAAATCTTATTTGCACCATGCTTTGGCTCACAATTTGAGCTGCCACGAAAAAATTACCGCAGGTATCGCTTCTATACAAAATACACATTTATTTCGAAAGAAACGAATGTTTCATACAATATCTTTTTCGTCGCTTCACGTATTGTCATTTCAATTCATAACCCTGTAAGCTTGAGAGCCATTTTTCAGGTATATTTACAAAAGACTTTAATAAAATACGTAACCAAGACGGACAATTTCTTACATAACATTTACATCCATCATTTTATTGCTTCATTTATGAAGATATCAAAGACATTCCTAATGAAGGTACTGACTGTCAAACAGCTTTTCATCTAGTTTTGGGGATTTTTAAAAAAATAGATGGATGTGGATCTTCTTTATATTTGGTGAATGGAGATCATTGTGTTGACAACATTATGGTATTTTCAATTTTATAACCTACAATTGATAAAACACATAAAATATGTAACTTTAATATGTATACATAATAACAGGCTTAACCTCAAATACAGTTGGTACTGTCTGTTAATGTTTACGGCAAAAGTAGGTTCTGTAGATATATTTAGTTACAACAAGTCATCTCCTTTCTAAAATTATAACAGAGCAAGGTTTTTAAAAGATATTAAGATCTTTCTCAAATCTTCTTCGTAAGTGTGCTTGCTGATGGAATCGAATTCTACAGGTACTGACGTTTTCACAGATTAAAAAAAAAAAATGCTGGTTCTTCTTTTGGCTCTATTTTTTATTAGTTAGGAAATAAAGTGTGAAAGTCGACATGTGCATTAAATACACAAGAAGTAAATGGTCAATGAAACATCTTCGTAGCATAGATCCAATAATATTACAGCATTGAACCATGGGTTTGCACAGCATTATTGATAATTCTCTCCCATACCATTTTTTATGGCTGCAGCACGAAAGAGTCATCTAGGAGAATCTATTTTCGATCATCAAAATATGTTCTGACAGCTATTCTTTTGAAACATAAACCTACCTTTCTTAATGAATACCGTATATACTCGCTTATAATTCGTTTCGAACTTCAAACTGCACAGACCCAGATCTGCAGTTGCGAAATACGCCGGCAGATATGGGTCTATACAGTTTGTTAGGAGTAATCAGTAGAACAAACAACAAAGACCCTGATCTACCAAAGCATTGTGCGACGCAGATCAGGGTATGTTGATTGCAGTTGGACTCAACTTGTATGCGATAATATACGGTAGTTGATGTTGGATGAAATGGAATATTAAAGAAGTATGCTTTTCTTAGAGGACAATAAAGACTTTGCCCATTATGGCTTTTCAACGGCATGCTGACACAAATCATCGTAATTAGGAACCATAAAAAACATAACATAAATACAACCCCTGGGTGATTATATTTCTACTCTAAGATTATTTATATAAAGAAACGGATTTTTTTTTCTTCATTTCAGTGCTGCATTAACCAGATTGCTATTTTGTTATTGTTTATGATGCTGAAATCATTCAACTCCAATCTTTGAGGTCTCAGGTTTGACTCAGGTGATAATGGTTCGGTATGCTCATGTTTTGTTCTGTTTTCGCCTTAACCTTTGAAGATTTTGGAGTGGTCCTATTTGAAAAGGATCATTCTCTTAAAGAACTAATAAGATTAAAACAGCCGAACTGATTAAAATTCTGACGTTCACTAATCACCCCAATGCTGCAGGTTTCTTATATATCGAGAATATATCTGAAACCGCTTAAAGTTGAGCATCTGAACGAGTATGATGCTTATTCACGCCAACAACCGATACATCGCATACAATCAGTGGCGTAACTTCAAATTTGGGCCCCATGAACAAATTTAGAAATGCGCACCACCCCACCTCTAACGTGACATCTTGGGATTCGGGGAACCCATTCCTCAAAAGCCCCCACCCCACCCACGCGCATTGCAGGGGCTGCGGGGGCGGTTGTTACACCACTGCATATAATACCTTGACAAGCGAGATCTTTCAAAATGTCACTGTGCATGTTTTTGCTCAACAAATTTATATATGTTGTTGATGTTATGCGGCAGTTGTTTGTCGCCTTAGATTTTATTCGGTAAATTTCAATATATGACACCGTCTTTTCCAGATAAGTGTTGTTAGGTAGGAACAACCGCTTTGTTCAAATTCAAAATACACTAAGATGTGTGTGTAAAGTCCAATTGTCATCCACTTAGTACATTTTTATTGCAGAAATTGTTGTATAAGTCAATTCTGGATCAGTCCAGTCAACCAGATAATGCTAGTTCAATTTTGCTTACTGTTTTGTATTGTTTTTGTTTTTGTTTTGCTCTGTTCTGTGCTGTTTTTTATTTGTTCTTTTTCCAAATTTTAACCTTTGGCGAGTTTTCAGATCAAACCGTGCATATCAGAAATGTATTATATTTGTGTACACACTTGCATTCTATTCAGCAGTTCTACACCAATTTACATGCAAGTACAGTCTAGCGAATTTCCTGAGTCGTGGGCCTATACTCATCAATGCTAAATTTGGAACTGTCTCACCGTCAAACGGGCGATCTCTCGATCTCTCTCTCTCTCTCTCTCTCTCTCTCTCTCTCATCAGCCATTGTTATGCCGCCATTCAAAGTTGTTGGGCGAATGCGTAGTGAATCTGTAACATACAAAGTGTAATCAACGATTACATAGTTCACCTCTACGAATTGTGTGATAATAATAATAATAATAATAATAATGTAACAAACCTATGGTATGTGATATTTGTTTTTACGTCTCACTTTATAACTTTGTTAGATGTAAGTGATTAATTGTTTGATTATGGGGAACCGGTGTTGGGAAGATATTCCTCAAACCGAATAATTAGCTAATTACTGGTAGCAGGCGTGATAATGTGCAGTACTCACGAAACTTTATGGTAGCATCGATTAATTTCTTGATAGAAGGAATTCTCAGAATATTCTCACGAATAAGTCTTTGGTTATTGGAGACAGGAATAATTCTTTGTAATAGGTACTTGGGTTATGTTTCGTAGTATGTGGTATTAAATACCAATCCACTGATTACAAAAACATATTGATAAATCATACGAATGTGAATCAAGAAAAACCATATAAGTGTGAAATTTGAGTTTTGTTAATGTGTGGTCGTTAGTTGAGTTGATTAAATATGTATGTATGTAGGTATGTAGTAGCATTTTACAGAACCTCAGCACGATAGCGGCTATCTAGTGCCAGCTAAAAGCAAATGTTCGAAAAATGTAAAAACGAATTCGAATTGCACAAAACTTTAGGAAGATAAACCCTTCCAAACAAATGGAAACATAAAGTACAACAAGATAAAATATCAAAAGTAAAAATGTTAAAATTCCATAAAATGTATATAAATCAAAAGATAAAGGTAATACGTGTAATATCCCTGAAAGATGTTTTCAAAATTTGCTATATAAACCGCATTCCACCCAAAACTCCAAGATCATAAAGTTGTTATCATGCAGTTGACGCTAAAATGCTTCTGTCTCACGGGATGGCAGTCGACACACTCGACATTTATTTGTGGTATTAGCTCGTATAATAATTCTTCAGTTGACAACAACTGTTGTCTTTATGCCCTTGGAAATAGGGGAAACATCGACCTCAAGCCAGATTCACGCAGATAACCGAGATATTCCACATTGTTTGATTCGCTTGGTAGTGCGGAGCTGTTAGACCCATTGAGTGTTACAATTATATCTCTTTTTTATCCTGGGTGTTATAATTAGGTAACAGATAGTTTACATTATGGCCCTGCAATTAATACAAATATACACGTAATTAGTAAATAACCTACAAAGTTAACACCAACAGCATGAAAGAATATAAATATAACAGAAGTTAATATACAATTATACAAGGTTAATATACTGTTATCACATAAATATATCACAGCTACCACGGTCAAATATGATGCAGTCATAAAATCAAGAGTGCTCATTAAAATATTTGAAGATGTATATTTTCTTAAAAGCTGAAACATTAGGTGCTTGTTTAATATCATGCTGCAAACTGTTCCATTAAACTGGACCGGCGTAAGCAACAGATTTTTAAAATACTGTATCCAAACATTTGGTATATATAAATCATTGTTTTCACTCGACCGTGTACTACTTGTGCTAATGTTCCTTACAAGCTTAAAAACATTAACATACTCTGGCGCTAAATGATTTAAGACCTTGAAAGCAGGAACAGCTTTTCTACAAATAGCATAATCCTTAATTGACATCCATCTAACAGTGTTTAAAAGAGATGATGTAGATGCTAAAATATCTTTGACATTTAAAATTACCCTGACTGCTCTTTATATAAGCTGTAGAGTCTCTGCATGTAAGAAGAATTGCGGGGTTCTCCCCACATAGTACAGCAGTAAATAAAATATGGAAAAGCAGCCGTATTGAGCACTTTTAGAATCAACTGGTCCGACGTAACACCCCCACCCCTTTTTATATTTCCTATTTTCTTAGATGCTTTTATAAAGAGTATTTCAAAGTGGTTGGACCATGATTAAATATTATTAATAAGGATACGTACAAGTCTGGCACATTCAATAGTTTCAATTTTTGTATCATTTACCTTTATTATAGTTCTCTACATATGGCTGCTTGTTGTGTGGAGATGAAAAGCAGTAACTGAGTTTTCTGTAAATTTAAGCTAAGTTTACTGTCATACATCCATTTCATAGCACATTGTAAATCTGCATTTTGTATGACCTCAACAATGTTAACATCTTTATCACTATCCCATTGTGATGTGTCATCTACATAAATAGACATTTGAAGAAGAATGTTTCAAACACTTTGGAAAATCATTTATATATAAAATGAAAAAGAGTAGGTCTAGAATGGATCCCTGTGGTACTCCAATGGAAATTTCCTTAAAAACCGAGACAGTACCTTTTCAACTCACAGTTTGTAATCTACTACTGAGTTTGGATGAAAACCATTGCACACAGGGACTTGTAACACTATAATCTGATAATTTATATAGTAAAACTTTATGATTAACAGTATCAAAAGCTTTACGTTGCTCTAAAAATAAAACTCCAGTTAATTTTTCGTCATCAATATTCTGTAACCAGTGATCAATCAAAAAAGTGAGTGCTGTTTCGCATTTTGACATTCTTATAATTTCCTTTCTAACAAAATCCTCTGTAATATTCGTACTAGTCGCCATTAGCAACAGTAAACATTAATTATCAGGCAGAAAATAAATTCAGATTAAAGTGATCTCGACAACGAAATGTTGGCCACTGTTCAAACTAATGGGTTTGCTTTTTTGCAATTTTTTTTTATCTTTACCTTTAAACTTGTATTAATTTTGATTTTTTTTTAAATTTTAACATTAATCGTCACTATATAGCCCATCGTGCTGGTATACAATTAAACCATATACATACAAACATTCATACATACATACATACATACATACACAGAGAGGGCAAACCTGACTTAAAACAATAAAAGGAACATTCTTTTCTATTATATTAAAGTAGAGGTACTATAATGAGATATATAAAACCAGTCTTGATGTTGTTTTTGAATCTATTTTTAAAAATCATTGTTCTTTAAATCTGCTTCAGAAGCTGTTATCACGGTCCACCCTAGAGGCCAGATTTTACTATGTGAAAGTCACAGGCTTTGAGTAATCTTGGAGTGACAACCAGTAATACTAGCATAATCCATGCATCAGTAATTACCTTTATTAGCCACTACAGCTCAGGCCTCACACGAAATGAATGCAGCATGCAGTCCACGCATCTACCTCCTATACTCATTACCATGTGCAATACATAGTTAACCACTTGACAGTAACATATTACATATGCAACGTTTAGTCATTAAAGTGGAAAGTTTACCATTGAATAAACATATTTATTCCTACTTCCAACTGCACTAGTCATACAGGGCTGTATGTAGAATCTAAGTGGCCATGAGCTAAAAACAAGAACGTGATGACTGTTAGTAATGCGAATAGGCTTCGTAAGGTGAGTGGGTGTGGTATAGCCAAATATCACGTATAGCACATAATAAGCGGAAAATTATAAATTATTAACTTAACACATAAATACAAAACTATCAATTAAATGAGCAGTACAATCTGTTTTGCGGAAAATATATTCATAACAGCTAAAATAGGCTATTTGATATGGCATTTTACGCGCAATAGATCACGGCATTGAGATAATATTGAGCTATTGCATTGTAATTATCGTGTTGCATAAAGACTAAGCAAGATGCAACAAACGTTACAATTTGTGTATCATTGGGCCTTGCATGCACTGCATATGGCAAAGATCACGATCTTAGATAATAGGTGCTACCATATTGGTCTTCTTCCAGTCAACCCAGTCCCATGACTGACAGTAATATTACACACATATCTGCAACCCGTTGGCTATCAAACTATCCATATAGAAAGTACAGTTGTGGTTGTACTGTTAATAGCGAATAAAATTCCTAAACATTCCTGAAATACATACTATGAAATGACTTATTTGCTTGTTTACATTTTACTTGTTGTCCTCTCTTCTTTCACCGCATGTAGTCCCGTAAATATTAATCCGCCGAAGTTTATATCTTCCGATATTATCAGTCCTCCGTTCTTAATACCCGTGTAAATATAACGAAAAGTAATTGACATAGGCTAATTATCCTAATGAACCTTTTATTTATGCATAAATGGGATATATATTGATTTTGCTTGTAAGTATGATAACTATTGTAGTTGAGGTACGTGTTTCCGCTAGTGTGTAAGAAGGCACTTCAGGCAAGGCAAGAGTGTGTTTCAAAATAAGAAAAATACAAATTTTAAGAAAATTACGGAACTGATCAGGCAAGATAAATAAGCAGATGCATACGTTAAAAGGTACTTCGTTCAGTTCTGTTGGATGTTACGATTGTCTAATCGCGAATGTTAAACTAAGTATGCTTAGTGACTTAGTAACGGTGAATATGACACGTATACCATGTGTTTTTCGATAGTAAATTATACGATGTGTTGAATAGACCACGTGTAGGGAAAGAGTTGACACTTATTTGTAAAGTTCGTTATATGCAATATAGTTGTGATTTAGTGACATTTTGTGGTATTTGTGATCAATAATTATTGATATTGTTTTGTGTGTGACATTTGAACACTGGTTAAATTAGTTTTTATCGTCGTACAGTGTAGTCATTTGCATTTGGGGTGCTAGAGAAATGAGGATATCAGGAGGCGATTTAAGGTAGCTGGTGGTCTACATGGGCCACCAATTAAAATATTGACCTACTAACATTGTAAAGCTGATGTGCAACAAATGATACAGAAACTACAATGTTATTTATGTTTTTATGTCACTTTATGGTATTACATGAAATGTAATGAGCCCAATAATGATTTATATGGATCCAGACTGGTTGGGCTTTGTAATTGTCGTCCCCTGCATGTACCAAGTACCTTCAACAGCACATATATTGTCATATTGTGGTCATTTCAGTGGGGGAAAAAAAAAACTATGGTAACAGCAGAAATTAACAGATCATGGATGGGTCACCACTTTACTCACCCTCTTCCTTGAGCCTGGAATGGAACCTATGAGTACAAAGATGTTACTTCGATGTGTGACTTCGGTGTGTTACCGCTAGACTATTCAAACCTGACAATATTTTCATATACATTAATATCACAGACTCCTGTCATTTAGAAGTGAATTTAATTTGGCTTACATTGGACACAACGGTCAGTATTATTACTGTCTCAAAATTTGTCTTTTAATGCTTAGTATATGCATATATAATAATAAGATGGCAGTTGCAATAGTTTCCAAATTATGAACTGGGCTAGCCTCTGTCCCAGGGAAGGTTGAGATACAAATACACTCCAGGGGTCAATGTTTGTCACATGTTTAACCTGGTATTATCAGGGTCACATAGATACATAGATTGAAAGTATTCATCTAAATTATTTACATATTGTGGCATAAGGTGCAAGTCCCCATAGGGTAGGATTGAAGACAGTGCACAATGTTTGTTGCACATTGTAATGTGTGTATTCATGGTAGTTGATGGCTCACTATCGACAACCCTGAAGCTTCTAGGTTTTCTTACATATCGTTTCGTGTATTTCTTACACAATAGTAAATATGTTACACCTCCTCACAATCCAGGACTCGTTTATTTTCCATAAGTGTTTCAGTGTCACTTAACATCATATTCATCACATATATTCAGTGTGTTTTGTGGATGGGTTTGCACATATTTTCTTTCATAAAAAAAACATAAAGGGGAAATATTAGACCACACTCTTACATTTGGTACATTTTGCCTTGAAACCCATTTCAAGGATACTAAGAAATTGGCCAAAGATTTAAACTCAAGACTAATTAATTAGTAGAGTATCGAAAACTAAACTGCCATATATAATGTTGTTTCAGACTTCCATTCCATTTGCTGCACAGTGATCACAGATGCATAGCCTCCAAGTACAAGTACAATAAGTGCGTGAAATTTCATATGTAATACTATTATAATAATATCATCAGATACTCTTGATCCAGATGTTGCACCGATATCTCAACAATCTCGATATAATGAAATGGTTAGATATGCAAACAATTTTTAAATTAATTTCGTCATAAAATTCTATTGTCTGCAGTATACGGTGACATAGTGGTGTGGGTGTCGATTAATTTAATAGTGAATTAAAAGATCATTGCTGCATCACCAAGCGCTTGATTTTTGTATGGAAAAACTGTGCAAATTACAATTACCGCTTTTAAAGAAATTGCTATTTAGGAAATATATATTGATTGCAAAGCTTAGTTACAAATATGTTCCAATACAAAAACTGCACGACACGGAGATAAATAACTCGGACAAAAAATAATATAGGTTCCGATGCACCGGATGTTGTAATCATTCAAGCAGTTCTGGATTACCCAATAGGCAGACAAAGCACGTGCTTAGGGCACCAGCAAAGCAGGGGCACCAAAAAAGAAAAAAAAAAAAAAAGAAAAGAGAAATTACGGTTTAGTATTGTTTTTTATTTTCAATTACATGGGGGGGGGGGGGTAATCTTTTCAGTGCTTAGGGCCTCTAAAGGTCTTACGCTGGCCCTGTGTTCAAGTCATACCACATATTGTATGATACTTAAATTAGCACGCGCAACAAATCCTGTTCAATATTGTTGTCATGTACAGCACGCCCCACCCGCTGGTCTCTACAAATGCTTGACAAGTGACCTTAGGAATTTGTCTATGGACAGACAAACACAAGCATAATCTGTCATAGGCGTGATTTTTAATATTCGTAGTGGTTGGTTCCATTATCTTATTAAGAGTTCGATGGGTTTACGAGCAAAATGAGTACCATACAAGTTTAGCTCACCTCTAAGAAGTAGATCAGAGCTATTATACTACCGCTGGCATGGACGTCCGTGTCCGCACTGATAAAACCATATGCATATGTACAGCCTCATTGCAACTCAACCATTCTTTCTTCCTGTATTCTAGGCAACAGTTTGGAGTGGATTTCATATCGTACACACTCTGGGGAGGGGGCTAAGGTGGCTAGTTTGATACATACATTTACATTAATTATGTTTAGCTCAGGTCTTTTTGCACACAGTATACATACTGTTATACCTGGAATCGTGAAGCTTGGTGAAGGGATACATCTTAACGACTTGAACTGAGGTAGCTCAGCTGGTAGAGTACAGGACTCATAATCCAAGAGTCGCGGGTTCGATACTCGCACAGGCCCAGCCCATGTCGGCTGCCTCGGTGTGTACTTGGGAAAGGCACTTTGCTCCCATTTTCTCGGCATGATATAGCCAATCCAGTGTTAAAGTGCCGTTTAAAAATAAATCATCTTGAGTACTACACCTCAACACAAAAGTAGATAAATGTGATCCATATTTCGCGCTTGAGACCAAATAGATTTTTTGCATCCTGTTTGTATACTGTTATATCTAGATTCGTGAAACTTGTTGATAGGATGCATTTTGACGAGTACTACACCTTCATCACAAAAGTAGGTCACTGTGATCCATATTTCACGCGTCACTGAATTTGGATAAATATTGTGTTTTAAGTTTATTTCTCAAGCCATGTTAATGCTTGTATCATCAAACTATATGCTTGTGTGCAGCTCAATGTTTGCTACACCCTTAAAACAATAGATCACTGTGACCTCTATTTCACATTTTACTGGCTTATGTTAAGTTTTACGTTTAGCTCATGACCACAGAGTTTTTTTTTACCTGCTGTATACATACTGTTATACTTGGAATCATGAAACTTGGTGAGGGGATGCACCATGATAAGTAATACATCCTTATTGCAAAAGGAGGTATCTGTGACCTATATTTCAAGTATCGGTGACTTTGTTGAAAATTTGTGTTTAAAGGTCACTTATTGGGTGCTGTTTATGCTAGAATCATGAAACTTTATATTTGGATGCATCTCTGTTACTAATACACCCTTTCAATACTGACAAGGTTTCCACTTCACTCCTGAAATACTTCCTTATATCTACTAAACAAACGTAGATGCCCTCTATTTATCACATGTCTGATTTGTTATTTTGGTTAATATAGAAAAAAAATTTCCTACGTTAATACGGGGTATATTTCATTGTGTTGTACAAAAGCGTTACATTTTAACGAGTGGCGAGCCACGATTTAAAATATATCGTTTCTTTTGTACTATAAAATGAATCGAATCTTTGAAGATTAAACTCACTCTTCAGCACCCCCACCCCCCTTTTGTAAACTGACCTCACTTTCAACACTATTCAGAGGCCAATCATATAAATATCTGCGACTTAAGAGAGCGGTCGGATTGGGATGATCTAAACTGCTGCAGTAAATTACATTTTGACCTTTTGTAAACTATTTGACCCTATCTGACCAAAAAGCAAGTCCGCTTTAGCAACACATCACAGCGGGTTTATCATTGTTGTCAAGGTAGTAAGTGGAAATAAGTTCATAG
The DNA here is from genome assembly GCA_029931535.1 of Margaritifera margaritifera. Taxonomy (NCBI): domain Eukaryota; kingdom Metazoa; phylum Mollusca; class Bivalvia; order Unionida; family Margaritiferidae; genus Margaritifera; species Margaritifera margaritifera. The sequence goes on from JAQPZY010001697.1 coordinate 381,739, forward strand.
AGACGCGAACGGCGTCGAGTCAAATTTCTTCAAGAAAAAAAAATAAAAAAATCTATGTCTGAAAGGTAATGCGACTTCCATTTATTTGTTCTAGATCGCATAGTGCTCGTTTTTCTTGTTGCAGGTACCACTTCTGTAGGTACACATAATCAAGTGTCACATGGTATGATGTGAAATCTTGTATTTTCACATGTGGAAATACAAGTATATATGTTTTACATGTGAAAATATAGAAATGAATTTTTATTTTTTATTTTGCAGTAATTTTCTATATTTAACGCTTAATAATATAAAAATAAAATAAGTGTTTTTCGTCATGTTATAAATAGAACATTACATTTCTGCTTACTTCAAATGAAATTTATGAAACTCGTCGAATAGTTCTAATATTTTGCTCTCCAAGGTTTTTTTTCTCCATAAATTTCGTTGGAAATGAACACTTGTGTAAGATCCTCTATTTCTGTCAACCTTTTTCCTTATTCATGATGGAATAATTTTTCTTCTCTAGCGTATATTCAAAATCGTGATTTTGACATATTAGTTGGTCACATTTTTTCCTCAGTCTCTGGACGTATGTTTTGATTCTGACTCGATCGTTTACAAATTCTAAAAAAGAGACACCTGGATATGCATTGCCTGAAGATTTAAATGAAATTCATTGAATTTCATGTGATGTAAAACATTTTTATGCTAGTACTCTTTCATCATATTCTAGCCTTTTCGTCAAGACAATGAAGAAATTTGTAAATAGACTATCCTGAAGCAGACAAAATGTGGTGCATCATCTATTTTTTTTTAGAATAAATATTGTTAACATCTTTTTACAATTAGGTTCACACCGACAAACTAACAAATTTTGAATGTTCTTTGAATTAATAAATAATAAAAAATTTTTATTTGTAATAAATACTGCATAAGTTCTCTTTTATGTATATGATGTACAAATATCGAATTTACCTCCAAGCTGTAATAAACGCTTTCGCGATGTGAATGTTTCACGACTGAAATAAAAATAAAAATAAAACTTTTGTTGTTGAAAACAACATATTTTTGTACGTCACATGAATTGGATCTCTATTGTTGAAATACGATATTTGTTTCTTAGTTGTCAAGGAAGTTTATAGTTAAGCCATGAGGCATCCATGGATGATCAGGGAGACACACGTGATCCATACGTTATCGTTATGGCAACAAAATAATTATTCCTACTAAAATCATCCTTTTTTAGATAACAAATTAGCTTTATTTTATGCCCCAAATGTGATTCCACAAAATTTGGTATTCGAAATCCTATTTCATAGTAGGGCGGAGGGACATCCACGTGCAACGCATATCGATGGAAAACGAACAATATTGATTGACTGTAGAACGCGTGTTTGGACGTTCTTCTATCAAGCAATTTATTCCCTTTGAAGCTTGGACAAAGGGAGATTCATAGATGACGAGAGATATCGGTGATATATTGGCAGTGGATTGCTTCTGAAATCAAAGGTATAAGGTTCGATGTTCTTGTTTTGTCCAACACTATTCAATTTCGCTTGGACTAGGAATCAATACTCTATATGATTGCACTTCTCTCTGTTCCATCAGAGCCATCCTGTGATTAGAAATCTGGCTTTAGAAGCGACCAAAGGTTTACATTATACCGTGACAATCAGTCTAGGGCCCAGTGATCAATATTATTTAATCTTGAAGTCTCTAAACCCTTTTATTCCAAACCATTTATAGCTATGTTAATTACAAACTTTTGACACGTTTTTGTATTTGTTTAGTTTCTGATAAAGTATGCTATATAAATCTTGTTTTGCTTTTATCTAATGCGCTAAAATGGGTTGGGTCGGGGAAATAGTGTAAAGTCTACAATCCAACACAACCCACCCACCACACAAGCCCCAAATGTAACAGTTTTGTCAGCTGATGCTTGTGACTAAATTCAGTTTTACAGAGACCGAAAATTGCTACACGAGACAGATGCATGTATAACATCAATGAAACACGTAGAATCAATCCCGGAATTATAAGAACTACACTTTTAATAATAACTGGTATATATGTATACTAGTTGTAAAGGAATACGGCAGAAACAGTTGGAATATATTTACTGTCAAAACAAACCTTTCAGTACTTATGGACATTTTGATAAAATCTGCAACAGCTACTCCTAAAATTAGATATACAAAGAATTAATGAACTACGAATAATTTACATCTCAATGTTGTTGAAAAACGTCGAAACTATTTTTTTTAATATTTACCTTCTGACTGAATTTGAGTTGGTCAGCATAAATTCAAAGTTTACTTATGCTAATGTAATATTGACTTACCAAAGCCACCGATATATTGAATGAACATATAGTAGTACAATATACATCAAACTATTTCAAAAGGAAAAAACCAGATTAAAACAACATCATCATTACCACAACAACCACCACAATCACCGCCATCATCATCATCATCAGCAGCAGCAGCAGCAGCAGCATCTGTACGTTAGTACATTGCGCTTTGCCAACTATTTATATCCTTGTCTGCTGCGTATATAAATTATGATAATTAAAACTATAATTGACTTTGACACAAAACAAATGATGTAGTCTCTAGTGAGATAAAAACAACATTTCGGAAATATTGAGCCTTTAAATACAAGTACATGTAAACACTTCATCTTCAGCTGATGTCTTTAAGATCACATGTTAACCGGGCAGTTTTCAAAATGTCTCTCGATATTTGGATTTGAACTGGTCATCGCCTTTAAAAAGGCCGAATAACAAGGACACCGGTAGTCGGAACACCTCGTGGCTTTTCTACAAAATTCCATCTCCCATGGTCATCTAAACCTTAGTCGTTCGTCTCCGCGCATTAGTATTCGTGCATGTTGACTGGATCCTATCTTATTTCTCCTATCACTCATTGAAATCCAATCAAAAAAGAAGAAAAAAGATCCAGGCTATATATGGCGTCTTAGATGTACTTCAATGTGATGTTATCGCGTGCTACCTTGTAAAATCCTCAGTCCTGTACTCCATCACTGCAAGTAAAACATTCCTGACTTTTTTCTCCAACGTTTTAGGCAAAATCTTCACATTCTGCACTAAAACCATTTTAGAGAAAAGACCACAGCAACTGCAATCTAAAATGCGTATGATACAGTTATCAAAGAGCACGGTTTTCTCCAGGTGGCATATTGCAACGTTGTGAAAGTGATGCTATCCTACCAAAGGGAGGTAACCTACTATGAGGTGCATGCTCAGAAAAACTTCGATGGAGTGATATAGCGTATAAAGGGTGAAATCGCTAGAAAATGGCGGAGAACTCAGTCACATGCTAAAGTATGCTAGACAAAATAGAACCATGTCAAAAACATTACGATGCCATTATGGAATTATTTTAAATAATAAGTTATGTCGGTCGAGTCGCTCGTAATGAACGCTTTGATGGTGTGTGATGTGCTCATAATGTCATTTGGTAAACAAGGTACGTGTATATGCAATGGCAGCTACTGTAGTATTTTTTTATGTGTCTTTCCGAACATTGGCTGAATGGCGCGAGCGTTTTCCGATTGGGTCACAGGGTGATAGATTCCAGGTATACAGTATCGTCGAATCCTGCAGATGCATGGTAATGGTATTTATTACTACGAAGATGAGGAATGAAGTCTTCAGAAGAAATTCAAATATCCAGATGAGGGACGATGCGGTACGTTGTGGTCTCCATGTGTTCTTTGTTTTGTGTCTTGTCCTTTGTAGTGATTGTCGTTGGTGCAACACAATCCAAAAGTTCTGACCCAGATTTAAATTAAACTACGTCTGATAGTAGATTTTAATCAGCCAGTCAATATACACATTTAAAATAGGCGATTAAAAAAAAATGTATACCACCGACCACCGATACGTACATTGGCACGCAGAAAGGGAAGATATGACAATGGTTTCCGGGTTCAGGCCAGAAAGGGCTTCCGGAGTTCCAGATAAGTGGAATAGTTGATATTGTTAGTCTCGTTTTTTTTTTTTTGTAATGAATACTCGATGATTCGAGGAAGCTATGAGTAAAGCTTTGGTTACAAAATTTTTTTTTAAAAATGTTGCTAACAAATGATTCCTTGAATAAAAACATACAATGGTCATGTGATAAAGATAATTTAATTAAAATATTTAAAGTCGTTCCATTTTCGTAACAATTATCTGAATAAACTAGACTATATGCTATAAATATATAATATATAAAAAATTAATAACCTAGCGCCAGACCAAAACCAACCGATTTTAATGGTTAAAATGTCATATTCATTAGGTCTTTTTGAGTATTATACCCAAATGGTCAACCTATCTGGAGTCTTGCGCTGGGTTCCAAAGATATGGATCTTCTTGGCTTGGATAAGGTCTTTTCTCCAGTTGTAATTGTCAGTGACCGTGTATTTGACACGTGCCACTCTGGAGCTTTCAGAGAAGGGTCACTTCACTTCAGAAGGGGTCTGGTAATTTCTGAGCCAAAACAGTGTGAAAAGTTTTGGACAACGTTGTGTTATTTTGCCGTGTAATTTGAACTAGAGGTAATCCCTTCGAGGCCACCAATCGGAATGATGGAATTTTTATAACTGTAGAGGTGGTGAGGTCTTAGAGTATATAATTAAAGAAGTAAATATAATGGTCACGTGATAAACGATGAACAAAAATGAATTTTTTCCCTGCCATTCTGAGTAAAAGTACGTGTTGACTCTTTCCATATTGTTATTTGGTCTATCAACTTTGAAAACACTTAAAACTGCTATTAGCTAAGTATTTCTTCTGAAATAGTTGGTACTTTATTCAAGCTTCATACACAGCTATGATTCTCAACAGGTTCTAATAGCTTACTGTTAAGTAAAAGGAGTACAAAACCACGTTTTGACACTTTTCTTTGCAGTCATAGTTATATCCCATCTGGGTTAAGAATTTTGGTTTTCGTTTTCTCACTGGGCATGTTTTTCAAAGACAATTAAATTTCATACAAGCCGTGGTAGAAATTAGGATACAAAAATGTATGGATGCTAAAAAAAATAAAAAATAAAAATTTTTAAAAAAAATTGGGCTGGAAGCAAATTTTCGAAAGACCCTTAGAAAATAAAATAATGTGAATAATTTGAAATCTGATGATATATTGAGCATTAATATTTTTATCATAGGATATGTCTCAAAAAGCTTGCACAAGAAAATGAAAGGGGACCATTTATTTACGAAATAATGTCAGAGAAGCGATACGTATCAATCAAAAACATACTCTATTAATACATGCAGCTTCATTCCCATACTAAATATCTCTGGGAGCAATTTACCAATAAAGTCCCAGGTAATTGTAGTCAGCGGTATGAAACAGTACATTAGATTAGCACCGCACAGGAAAGGCTTAGATTATCGTAATATGAGGCTTCACAGTCTTTATGGCTACTTTATGCGACTAGTCGGCACATTGTCAAATCGATTATTTTTCTTCCAAGATGTCAAATTAAATACGTGTGTACCCCGAAGTTTTCAAAAGCCTTATCGTTTGCCATATGGAACTTAGATAATGAAGCTATTCTTGTTGTAAAAATCTTTGCATCTATATCATACTTGTGTTGTTTTTTAGAACTGCTCTCATACTGTTTCAGCAAACGCTTACTGGACGTGAGCGACAACCAACTTCAGCGTCATTTTATATATATATATATATATATATATATATATATATATATATATATATATATATATATATATATATATATATATGGAATGAATGTGACAATAAAATAAATATCAATCATGAATACCTAAGCCTTCGAGAAGAAAGTAAGTTTGGGAAGTAGGTGACTTTGAGAATAATGCGGCATATAACACCAAAAAGAGCAATAATTCGAAGAAAAAACGAAATCCGTCCCATATAGTGAATGATGTCCACATGTCCGAATTAGTTACTTCAATTTCAAAACAAGATTTAATATCCCTATATTGAGACAATGCGTATTATAGTAACAAGAATCACTTGTAATGTTTGTGGTGTAAGATGCGAAATCACTTTCTGCTTGTTGGACGTGTACATTTGGTTAGGGCCCGGCCATCACTTTTTGAAGTACCAACACGATTTACACATGATTCAATGAACACATCTCTTCCCGTGCCGACGTTGCCATCTCTTCTCATGCCGACGTTGTCAGTTGACCTGTGTTTATAAACGACATTAGCACGTTGTATAAAGCAAGAACTGTGATTACTAGTGTGAAAGCTGTTTAAATAAAAGGTGATCCAGGACATTTTATTGATGTTCAGCTAATGAGCTTCCTGTCATGAAGAACTCAACTTATAATAGATTCATACAGAACCATCAGTTCAAATTATGTACATGATAAAATACTCTTCCACGAGCTTACAATAAATACCTAATCCTTGCCCATTGGCATTTTCTGTTCTCTCACATTTTTCACAATTATTAAAACATTTCCAATGGATGAAAGCAAATTGCTTTGACATATTGTATAGTCTCTATATGCGTATATGTTAGAAAAGTGATTTAATCGTGACCGGACAAAAGTACAGCTGCTATAACTCAAAATACACTTCCAGCATACCATTTAGTAAATGCATATAACTAAAGATAGGGTAAAAGATATAGTCAGGGCAAATAGCTTTCATAAATGAGAAATAAATGCGTTGTAATTTACTTAAATGTTACATTCCTTAGAACACAATAATTGTTGTTGTGTTATGAAGGCACCAGTTTTGTGTGTCAATGAATAGTCCCATATAGAAGGGTACAATACAGTCAAATCTTCTCCAAGTAGATTCAACGTGAAGTTCGCTCCATGTCTAATGCTGATTTTACTTGAAGATATTGTACAGTAAATTTAAGATATTGGATAGTTACATTAGGATATTGGATAGTAACTTGAGGATATTGGATAGTTACTTTAGGATATTTGATAGTTATTTGAAGACATTGGGTAGTTACTTTAGGATATTGGATAGTTACTTTAAGATATTTGAAGATATAGGATAAATACTTTAGGATATTGCATAGATACTTTAAAATATTGGATAATAACTTGAAGATATTGGATCGTAACTTGAAAATATTGGATAGTTACTCAGGATATCGGATAATTACTTTAGGATATTTGATAGTTTCGTAAGGATATTTGATAGTAACTTGAGGATATTGGATAGTTACTTTAGGATATTGGATAGTTACTTCAGGATATTGGATAGTAACTTGAGGATATTGGATAGTTACTCTAGGATATTGGAAAGTAACTTCAAGATATTGGATAGTAACTTGAGGGTATAGGATAGTTACTTTAGGATATTGGATAATTACTTTAAGCTATTGGATAGTAGCTTAAAAATATTGGATAGTTACTTTAGGATATTGGATAGTAACTTGAAGATATTTGATAGTTACTTTAGGATATTGGATAGTAACTTGAGGATATTGGATAGTTACTTTAGGATACTGGATATTTACCATAGAATATTGGATAGTAACTTGAAGATATTGGATACTTACTTTAGGATATTGGATAGTTACCTTTAGATATTGGATAGTAACTTGAAGATATCTGATAGTTACTTAGGGATTTTGGATAGTTACTTTATGATTTGAATAGTTACTTTAGGATATTGGATAGTAACTTGAGGATACTGGATATTAACTTGAAGATATTGATAGTTACTTTAGGATATTGGATAATTACTTTAGGATATTTGATAGTCACGTAAGGATATTCGATAGTAACGTGAGAATATTGGATAGTTACTTTAAGATATTGGATAGTAACTTCAAGATATTGGATAGTAACTTTAGAATATTGGATAGTAACTTCAAGATATTGGATAATAACTAGAAGATATTGGATAGTTACTTTAGGATATTGGATAGTTACTTCAAGATATTGGATAGTAACTTGAGGGTAATAGGATAGTCACTTTAGGATATTGGATAAGTACTTTAAGCTATTGGATAGTAGCTTAAAAATATTGGATAGTTACTTTAGGATATTGGTTAGTAACTTGAATATATTGGATAGTTACTTTAGGATATCGGATAATTACTTTAAGCTATTGAATAGTAGCTTAAAAATATTGGATAGTTACTTCAGGATATTGGATAGTAACTTGAAGATATTGGATAGTTACTTTAGGATACTTGATTAGTTACCATAGAATATTGGATAGTAACTTGAAGATATTGGATACTTACTTTAGGATATTGGATAGTTACCTTTAGGTATTGGATAGTAACTTGAGGATACTGGATAGTAACTTGAAGATATTGGATAGTTACTTTAAGATATTGGATAGTTACTTTAGGATTTAGATAGTAACTTAAAGATATTGGATAGTTACTTGAGGATATTGGAGAATTACTTTAGGATATTGGATAGTAACTTGAAGATATTGGATAGTCACTTTAGGATATTGGATAGTAACTTGAAAATATTGGATAGTTACTTTAGAATACTGGATAGTAACTTGAAGATATTGGATAGTTACTTTTGGATACTGGTTACCTTAAAATATTGGATATTAACTTGAAGATATTGGATACTTACTTTTGGATATTGGATAGTTACCTTAAGATATTGGATAGTAATTTGAAGATATCGAATAGTTACTTAGGGATAGTGGATAGTTTCTTTAGGATATTGGATAGTAACTTGAGGATACTGGATAGTAACTTGAAGATATTGGATAGTAGCTTGAAGATATTGGATAGTAACTTGAGGAAATCATTTTGTTTTCATATGGCACACAGAGGAACGGTAAAATGCATTATGTATCGATTCATGTGAAATTATATGGGGCGTCAATGTAGACGTTTAGTATTGCAGTTTCCTCTGGAAATTGTCACTTTGGGATAGCACACCATTTCAATTAGAGGCATGTTACCTTCCGTGATTATGATCAGCAGATGAAATTAAGATCCCTAGGAAAGTTTTGAGTCGTGTTTTTTCTCTACGCAACACCATGACATATAATAAAACACATACGTTAGAAATATTTGCCTATAAAATAAATTAGAATTGAAGGATAATTACGTGTTACAAATTTCTGACTACAGCCAGGGCTAGGAAATATTGGTTCTAATCACGACAACCCCGCACAGAAAATGGTGTGGCAAGGAACGATTACAGACTCGTTTTGTCCATGTAACCGTCCGATTGATTTTTCTTTGCAAAAGCGGGCGATGAAAGACTAACAAGGTGCATTTTTATTTATTTTCTATTTCTTTAAGAGACGAAAATGACAGTAAACACTCCATATTGAATACTGATGAATGCTTAAATAAAATATTAGCGAGACCTTTTTGCTGTGACGGAAAAATATCGTTCATAATTCATATCTCGTTTTAAGGTGATTCCATTGCCAATAACCTTCCCAGGATCTTTTTGAACTTTGTGAAAGGTAAGGTGGTGTATTAGGCAGGACTAGATATGTCTGTTTGCAGCTTTTTTATTGCAAATAATTGAAAATAAACTGTTTGTAAATGACGACAAATATTAAAATGATGTATGTGTGTAAGTGATTTGAAAATTGACAAACATGAGGTATTTGTGTGAAAATGTTTCGTCAATGTCAAATTTTGCTTTCTATTTATTTTCCAAATAATTTAATAAAGATTAAAAATCTTTGAAATTAAACAAAGTAAGAAGCATTTTTAATCGAACTTCCTCCATGATTTCAAAAAATAAATATACATTTTGGGTTCTAATAAAGTACTGTCCACCTGTGTCACTTTTGTAAACAGACCGTGCATCTCGATTGAAACAGGTGATTAGGAAGACCTGGTCTTAAGTATAGGGGTGGAAATCATAATGACATTATATGAAGCAACGGAAGGATATTGTACGTATATGCAGTTTGGTGATAATGAAATAAGTATCCACGAAGAGGGAAATACTGCCTGAACAATTAGGAATCTATTTATTTATGTAGATGTCAAAAATATTCTGGTTAATGTAAAAAGCTTCCTTTTTGAGGGTTTCTAAATATATCATGTATTTGTCAAAGTTTTTAAATCGATATTTTTGTTTCACAAAATAACATTGTAGCAGTTATGTGTTATTTCTTCTCACCAATGCTTATTTATCAATAAAAGTACTTTATTGTTTCAATAAAACACTCTATTGTTATTAATAACATGCAATTTACAAAACACAGCTGAGACTTTACCAGAGTACGCATCTATTATTTACTTAAATGATTCTTGATTTTTTTTTCCAGCGCCATAATCTTTGCTGGCAAGAAAAAATATTGTGCCTGTGTGAAAGCTTAGTAAATAATTTAGCTCTGAAAAAAAAATATTTCATTATAAACAGAATTTATTTTATTCTTTCTAAAGTTATTGTTAGAATAAAACCTGGTTTAAAAAAAATGCCTCTGTTATCCATACTTATACGATAGCATTGTCAAAGAATTCGATCCTTCTCTTGATATGCTTTAGTCTCTCGAGGTATTTTTTTCCCCACAAAACAGGTTACTTCTATTCCTGGCCGTTTCTTTACGGAAAAGAATATGTGTAGTATGCACACCATCAATACACAAAAATGAGATGGGCAACGTAACATCAAGGAAATTTCTTCTTTGATAATTTACGCCGCGATCCAGGCTTCATTTGATGCTATTCTTTTGAAAAGTAAATCTATCCTTTGTGAAGTGTATTTTGATGTCGGATCAAACGGAACATTAAAGAATTATGCTTTTGATCGGACAATAATCGGCAAAGACATTGCCAATTATGGTATGTTAAATGTGTTGTTGATACCACTCCTTCTAACGAGGCACACTATTCAAAGTAAAAACTAACGTTACATTTAACTGAAAGGTTTATCTTTCTATATCAAGGTTCTTTACTCTAAAGGAAGTGATTTTTTTCTCTACAGTATATCTGATGGTAATATGTTCAATTTGCAGCTTGGCGGTCTCAGATTTGATCTGTAAAACGGACTCGTGGATGTATTCGTGATTTCCCATCCAAATTTTGTATTTTTCTCTAGGTAATCCAGTTTTTCTGACGAAAAGACTGCTGCATGCAACTGAGAAGACTACATAAGAATGGGTTGCTGGTAATCGCAGTCGTTGAGTGATTTGACACACACGGCTACATGTATGCTATCTCCCATTGCTCTTTCACTTACAATGACCGTGTACTCCATTTGATTGACAATGTTTTAGCTTTCACTTAGAATGACCGTGTACTCCATTTGATTGACAATGTTTTAGCTTTGTAATGCAATATTCTTTTTAAAAAAATCCAGACATTTTCCTTGTCGGTCATAATGAGTACGAACTTCTAGAGTAAAAAGTCTAGTAGAATTCGCCATATAACTTTAAAAAAAGGACATTTTCATGTAATTTTCTTTATTTCTAATATGAGTAGAAGTTGTTCAAATCATTGCAGATCACAGACATTACCGTGACATGGTCAATATGATGGGTTCGTGAAAGGTATTGGAACAGTCTTTTTGACAGTTTATTCAGATGAATCCAAAATGAATGCATTCTGCAAGACTAACCCGACCCTGCCGTTGAATTGTAATGTTTACTGTAGCAATAGCGGCGACATTGAAAGAAGATCAGATTTACTGAGAAGAGAAGACAACTTTATTCATGTAATATTTCTCAGCCCACTTACACGTGGCGTATGAGAAAACACAAATTACATTTTAGGCGGCGTAGCGTATTCATATTAGGGAAATCAGGATTACTTAAAGATCAATCAATGAATGTCAGAGAGAGAGAGAGAGAGAGAGAGAGAGAGAGAATTTTAATTTGTCTGGAGTATACATGATTCATAAAGATATGAAGTAGATAAGAATTTCATAGGCACGTTAAATTCAACACATAAAAAAACAGTTTTTAAAACTACATAACAAATGTGTTAACAATGTCAGAAAGGAAACTCACCCAGGTAGTGAAAATTCCAGTGTTAATAGTTATGGGGAGCACTCTGGTGAGAATGGTAATTTAACATTTACGCGGCTTTTTTGAAAAGATGGCACTCTGGTGACAAGGGGAATTGAATGTCAAAAGCGTACACAGGTTTATTGGATGGCACTCTAGGGACAAAGGGTGTGGATCACTCTGGGTACAAGTACCCACACCTACTAACCAACTACCTGCACCTACTGACCAACTCACAGTCTTACTGACCATGGCCCACACCTACGACCATCACCCACACCAACTGACCAACAGCTTTACTGACCAGCACCCACACGGACTTTAGCGGAGACTACAAAAGCCGGGAATATTATATAAGAAAAATACTGCTTAAGCTAATAGTAATGTTAACATTATGACACCCTTACGGAAATTAGCGGAGACTACAAAAAACACTGAACATCATAATCAAATCAACGAGACTAAAAGTAAATCTAAAATTACGAAACTAGAGGAGGCTACAAAAAACTCGGAATATTATATGAAAATAACAGGGCCTAGACTAAAAGCAATAATATTAATCCGAAACTGACAGAAATGTTTAAGGGAAACTAAAAAACAAAACGGGCAAAATTTTAAATTTGTTACAAAAAACAAGTTGTTAAGAATGTAACAAATTAAACAAATTTTTTAATTCAAGATAAAAATAAAATATTTTTAAAAAATAAACAATTTAAAACATTTGTTAAAATGAAACAAAATCCTTACAACAAAAATAAAAATCACAAACAAAAACTTAAGGATTGCAGAACATGCTGCCTAAATTGAGTATGACACAGTTATGTCAGTGGTGTTATCCTTGAAAAAAGAGGTAACCAACTGTGAGGAGTATGAAATTCCTCTTGTCACCAATGTGCTATCGTTTCAAAATGGCGGCGTAATGTTAAATTCCCATTGTCACCAGAGTGCCATTTTTGTTCTCCCCATTACTACTACTGTTGTTATTAAAGTGAAACCGAAGTAAGAAATACATAATATAAAAATAAAGAGACCGTCTTAACATGAACAACGGTGATACTTTGATCAAATCTGTCAAGAAGTTTTGAAGTTATGAGCATTTAAAGATTGTTCAGGGGGACAACTCACAAACTTATTACCTTTTCCTTATGTTGAAACATCACAAATGAGGAATACTAATATAAAGTAACTTTAATTTTATTTAACAGTGCTTCAGACCCTTTTTTCTTTTCACGAAAATACTATAACTTATATTCATCATCATATATATACAATTTAAATGAGAATGAATAAATATTATTTAAATTACGGACACAAATAGAAGTTTAAATATAGTTTTGAAGACATTTCAATTTAAGGTTTCTGGAAAAATGAACGAGAAAATCTCCAATTTCAATATATTCTAAGTCAGCACAATATTTACAACGCGACATATGATTAAAGTCAATCAGGTATAATGCTGAGATTTGGAGAAATTTAAATTATTTAAATAAAATTTAAATTTCTTCACATTCAGCATTATAGATGGTTGACCTTATTCAGTGCTGCTAAAATTATCCAAATAACTATCAGAATGTGCAGTACCTGAAATTTTTTAATAAAGGAGATCATTAAAAAATTATCTTGTCTCTTCTATGACATCATCAAGACTCATAAATATTAATGAAATTTACCAAAGTTATCTCCCCTTATATATTTTAGACTTAAATATCTCGAGAAGTCCACAACCGATTTTGATGGAATTTTCACAGCTGTTTATGTCACGACGTCCTCTTATTTACATTTATTTCTAAACTTAATTCTCATTTAATGTAAGGTTGAGATATAGTAAGCTCATACAAATGTGTATGATAAATATGCGTCAATTCCAAATATATAATAAGCAACATACACAGGAAGTGGTATAAAGAGTTGAATATAACATGCGGATTCTTTAGGTTTTGTCACTCGTTTTGACAACTTCAGACAAATAGGATTGTCATTAAAAAGAAACACAATATACAGACAGGTGCAGATAATAAATATTGTTGTAAAAACATAAAACCAACCCCAACTATTTAAAAGAAAATGTTTTGTTTGCATTAGTCATGCATATACACTCATAATGCTTTTAGCAAATCTAGATACGTTCATAAGTTTTTATCTATTTCCGGTGGAGAGTAGTTCTCAAAACGTCATTAAATTTGGTCTGATGTAAAAATAGGAGTGTATGTTAGCCAATCTCGTAAAGAACGTGAACAGACAAGCAAATAATTAAACTCAACCCCTACGTCTGCCCTTCCACGTAGGTTGCATATTCTATCCTGGTATAAGATTTTTTCCCAGCGCCTTACTAATTCAACAGGTAAGTTATGGTTACAAGTCCTGAATTTCAGTAGAGGAATGTATATTACTTTCGGTAGCTATATTAGGTAATCTTCAAAATTAAGGTCTTGTTTGAAAGTATGGTAGTTTCTTCCCTTGGACTATTAACATACTATCACATTCCATTCTTGTATATGGCTTTGGTGACTCTAAGGTTACTGGTTGAATCTTGATTAAAATTAAAAAAAGATTGCATCGACCAACAGAAGTCAAAATGTTTGTGATGCAAGAAACCCATTTATAATTATAACAATAATTTGAATCGTTACACATGATTTTATATAAAGTTGTAGAGATTGTATTTTGTTTTCATTTATTATTTGAAATTCAGAACCCAGTCACTCTAGACTTAATATAAATGTCAACTGGTTTGCATCAAAGCTCACAATAGAGCATGTAGACAGGATTACTTTTCCTGAGTTTTGTATTGTTTCATAGAAATTTATTGTGCAAATTCTGAATAAACTTGGTATTTTCAAAACCCAGATTTCACAAGCGTAAACAAGAATTGTCAATATGGTATGATCGAATAGTTGTAGTTGTAATTTAATTAGAATATACAAGTTTCGTATCTTTTTGTGTAAAAGATGCATTGCTTTTCGGCATGTTCGGCATATTTTTTTTCTTAATAGCTTTGAAAAATCTGTGGTTCCTGGAAAAGAAGACTCATGTGTATTCGAAATTCTTACACAATAGATATGGTATTTTCACCAAATTTGAAGTCACATCGATAATTGTTTTGTACACCGAAAATTATGTGATTTTTACTTTCAGCGTAGTTTGTATTCAGTTTCCTTAACTAAGAATAATGGTTAAAAGATTTAAAATTCCGCTGAAAGAGTCTGCATCCGTACCAAGAATAACAGCAATATCTGTATAGAACTGAACAGACCAGAAGAGAATAGAACAAAACTTTAATTAATAAAAGTAAATCTCAGGCAACACATTGGTGGTATATGAGAATACCACAACTGCTTCAATTTTATAAGGTGCTGTCACTAACCTATGACAATGCGCATGACATCACTGCTCAACGTTCACAATCAGAGCAAGAGTATAAAACATTCGAAGGAAATATGAAAACATTTGGGTACATAAATATAACATTTGGGTACATAAATATAACATTTGGGTACATAAATATAAAAATTTTTTAGGACAGAATACAATGACTATCCTGGAGTGTACAAAAGTTGTAAAAGACAAGAAATAGTATATCATTATGAAGTATGAGAAATTACCCTTTCCATAAATATCACACAGTTTATGATATTATATTTATTATTATGGTAACAAATTTGGCAAGATTTTGGACAATTTTGCTATTATTGGTGGCAAATAAGGTTTGTAATTTTGCAATAGAGGGTTTGCGGTAATAGAACCGTTTTAGAAACTTACTTCTTTTTTTATGAAATTTGGGATAAATGAATAAATAATAGTATTCGCCCCCGATATAATTTTTATCACAATGATTACATCTTTTTTCCTCAAACGGTGTAATGTCCCAACGACCGGTTTCAACAGTGAATCTAGTATTGGAAGTCCTAAACACTTGATCCAAGATAAACACAGATTCCTCGGTAACAGCAATAAGTAGTTTTCCATTTTCGAATCTTCCTTTAAACAATGGTGAAAAAGTTTCTCTTAGAGGATATAGTTACAGACCATTGCCATTCTTGTATATAAAGGTCTTTTAAAGTTTTGTTATCATGTATTTTGTTCCTTTCGGATTATTGATAAATTCATAATATAGGAGATCTGGTCTTCCATCAGTTATTAAAGTGTTCCTTATGCTATTAATCCATTTATAAGTATTAGTTTTAGCATCGGTCTCGTATAAAAGTATTTGATAAAGGAGTCTGGATAGTTTGGCCCACTTACCTTCGATGAAAGAGATCGAAAATCCTATCATTCGGGATCTGATAATTATATCGACACGTTTTCTTCCTAGTTCTGAATAAAGCATGTAAATGGGAGTACTTTTCCTCAGCTTTCTTAAAATCAGGCTTGGTTTTCTTTAAGAACATCATGAAAATCTAAAGATTTTCAAGTATAGATGTAAAAAGTTTACTAAGACAACTCGAAATCATGATAGGTCTATAATATTCAGGTGAGCTTGGGTCCACTTTCCCCCTATATATTGATCTGATTATTTCTTCAAGCCATGCGTCCGGAATCAGACCAGTGTCAAATATTATATTAAAAAAGAGACATATAAGGGCATCAGCATATTAGAAGTACATTTTATATGTTCGTTTAATATATTATCGTACGACGGGGTGTTGTTATTCATAAGACTTTTATTACAAATAATAATTTCTGACTCAGTAATTGCAGAATTAAGAATGTCCTCATTGTTATTTTTTCATTTTCATTGTTAATATTCTTCCTCGAGTTTAACATTTTTTATCCTCCGCCTTCTTTCCTATGTTATTTATTATTTTCCAGCAATCCCTCGGTTTTTGATTTTTTTTTTTCTGCAATTTGTTTGCGTTAAACTTTTTCTCTGGTTATATAAAAGTTCATTGTTCTTTTGTATATTTTACTTGCGTTCACAAGATTTATCCTATTTGTTTGTGTTTGGTTATTGTTGTGCATTTGTTTTATATAAAAGACCAACACTTTAAGATATATAACAGCATCATGACTAGCAGTTTCAATGTTTATTCCAGTACATTGATATTGCTGCAAAGACCTTTCAAGGTCATTGAGAAACAATGAGAATAGAACTGGTGAGAGGTTCTCACTTTGTCGTACCCCGCAAAGTTTGTAGAAGAAATCTGATTGTTCGCCTGCATACATTACACAGGACTTTATGTCCTGGTATAGGTTGTAAATGGTTCTGAAATTTGTCCATTCATATCGTTGTTTAGTAGTTTCATCCCAAGCACTGCCCATCAAACTGAATCAAAAACTTTACTGAAATCGATAAAACAACAAAAGATTATTTCATTTTTGAATTTGAAAATTTCGGCCAATCCATATAATATAACTATATGGTCTTTCATTGAGCATCCTGCTTGATTTTCATTTAAAATGTTATGTTCACCTAAAAAGTGTTAAGTCGATGACAACTTAAGGATGAAAGACCTTTCTCTAGACATGGTTTCTCATTTATTGTTAGTTTTGTTTTGCATATTTTATTTTTCACTTCTGTTTACTTGTATTCCTTACTGTGTTCCTCGTCCTTATGTGATGACACCAGTACCACTCAACAATATGATGACACCAGTACCACTCAACAATGTGATGACACCAGTACCACTCAACAATGTGATGACACCAGTACCACTCAACAATGTGATGACACCAGTACCATTCAACAAAGTATATTCATGTAATACAGGTTTGGCGGGACGCATCTTCATGGTGGTAACTCGCTTGTTTCTTCATCGACTTATGACAATTACTTAAAATTTCGTAGAAGCATTCCCGTTGCCATAAATCTCGTCCTAGTTTTTCATTTTACACTACTGCTTCATGTTTTGATTATGTTCATGATCCAAAGATGCGATGATAGTACTTCATCTATATTGTTTGAGGTGCGCAAGTCCTCAATGACATCATATAAGAGCAACTTGGTAGGTAACTCAGAACGTGCTCAAGCAAACAAATATAATGTTCACATTTTGTTTCTTGTGCGCGTTCTATTTACCTTCGTTTTGAAAACGTGGTTGCTGAACTTATTCATAATAGCCGGTGACAGTCATACAAAATCCGGAACCAAACTCTGTAGTCTCCTTTAGTAGTTCTTCATGCGACTGATGTAGCTCGTCAGTTTCTTCTCACAGTCTACTTGACTTGTCACACTATTATTCCATCACGCACTACAATGTTCAAAGTATTTTGTCCAAATTAGATACATTGTATGCAGAATTGCCGGAATTTCATATTTTGGCCTTTACTGAAACTTGGCTCAGTCCATCCATACCTTCTCGTGACCTTCCCTTAAATTTTACCACAACCCAGTTAGGAAATATCATGTAGGCGATACTCACAGTGGTGTCATAATTTATGTAAAAGAATCGCTTCATTTTCAAAATCGACAGGATCTTGCACTAAATGCTTTGGAGCAGGGGTGTCAAACTCATTTGCTATGGCGGGCCAGATTGGGTATAAATAATATTAAATAACAATAATAATAAATAATGAGTCTGGCAGGCCGTATGTTTAACATCCCTGCTTTATTTAGAGTGCTTATGGATTGAACTTTCACTTAGAAATAGACAAATTCTGGTAGATTTATTCTATAGACCTCCAAATGCAAACAACGCGTATACTTCAATGATAGAGGACTCCATACACCTTGTTGTTGATATCGAGATTAGAGACATAATTGTTATAGGCGACTTTAACTTCAATATGCTATGTCCACTCTCATGTCAAAAAATGAAATCACTATGTGATGAGCTATGATTTCACCAATGCATCAATCAACCGATACTTTTACTGAAAATTCGTTAACATTGATAGATCAGTTACTTGTAATGAAAAGGTTTGCATCAAGATATTATATATCATTGCCCTGTTTATGAGATATTCAACAACAGAAACAAGGCATACATGGATATACGACCAAGGTCACTATACTCTCCTGAGACATAAAGCATCCACTACCGACTGGGATTGCTTGAAATGTGACGATATTGACAAATATGCAAAATATATTCGCTGATTACAGAGTCTTGATATCTGGCCAATGTATTCCGAACAAAACTGTTAACGATAAACTATCAGAACCTCCATGGATCACAACGGTAGATAAAACGGTCAATACGCAAACATAAGAGAGCTTATCGAAAAACCAAGCGATCTAACCTACCGTGGACTAAATTTCGTTCTCTACGGAACAAAACAATCTCTATAATTCGAGAAAAGAAACAGCTACATACTGACAAATTAACACAAAAGCTGAAATCTTGCACTACATCATGGAAAGACTGGTTGGTCAGCCCTTGAAGTATTCACCAGCTCTCACCGTACACATTCCATTCCATACCTTCAGCGCAACGGTTCGATAATCACCGAAGAAGTTGACAAAACTGAATTATTTAATGATTTTTTTTATGTAAAGCAAACTGTACTAGATGAACCAGATGTTAGCCTTCAAGATACACCTTCATATACGGATGTAAGCTTTAGTTCTATAGAACTAACGCCTGACAAAATACAAAATGTTTTCAAAAGCCTTCCTCATGGTAAGGCTTCTGGTATCGATGGTCCAAATAACCGTATTCTGCGTGAGCTGGCTAATGAACTCTCACATCAACTTCGTTAACTTATTAACCAAACTCTTATCTTAGAGAAGCCACCTTTCCAGACTCTTTCAAAGAAGCTCGTTTGTCCAATTTTAAAGAAGGGCGACCCTTTTATTGTATGTAATTACAGACCAATATATCTTCTCAATACTACTGGCAAAGTTTTCGAAAGACTGGTTTTTAAACACGTATGTAATACTTCCGTGAAAATAATAGTCTTACACCTTTCCAGTCTGGCTTTATTCCGGGTGATTCTATAGTTAATCAATTAACATACCTCTATGATATTTTTTGCAAAGCAACAGATTCCCGTAAGGAAACTAGAGTTGTGATTTGCGAGATAAGTAAATCTTTGCATCCCATGTGGTATATAGGACTCGTCCATAAATTGAAAGCTACTGGTATCACAGGAGGTCTTTTACAATGGTTTTCTAGCCTTCTTAAAAGCAGAATACAACGAGTGATACTTTCGGGCGTGTTTTCAGAGTGGAGCTGGTGTGCCACAAGAATCCGTGTTAGGTCCGTTACTTTTCTTGATATACATAACTGATATTGTACATAATATACACTCCAATATAAGTTTGTTTGCAGATGATACAGGTCTCTTTCTAATCTCAGATAATCCAGTCCTAACCTCTTAAAACCTCAACTCTGGCTTGGAAAATATTTCTCAGTGGGCAACTAATTAGCTTGTATTTCTCAACCTTTCAAAAACTGAATCCCTGACAAATTCTAAGAAAATTAATAAACCCTTCCATCCACCACTATATATGCTCAACCACAGAAATGAGGAAGTTGACGCGCACAAACATCTTGGAGTACTTCTCTCGAATGACTGCTCATGGCACAAATAAATAGACTACATAAAAGAAAAGGCATGGTCAAGAATTAATGCAATGCGTAGACTCAAATTTCCAATTATGCAGGAAATCATTAGAAATTATATTTACATCTTTTATAAGAC
This sequence comes from Margaritifera margaritifera, assembly GCA_029931535.1. Classification (NCBI taxonomy): domain Eukaryota; kingdom Metazoa; phylum Mollusca; class Bivalvia; order Unionida; family Margaritiferidae; genus Margaritifera; species Margaritifera margaritifera. The sequence goes on from JAQPZY010001697.1 coordinate 402,233, forward strand.
CTATTGTGGAATATGATAATGTGGTTTGGGACAACTGCACATTGCTCGAGAAAAGGGAACTCGAAATAAATACAAGATGAGGCAGCCAGAATTGTCACTGGTGCAACAAACTTAGTGTCTATTGAAACGCTACATCGAGAAATAGCATGGGAAGGTTTTGATTCCAGACGAGAAAAACACAAACTTACACTTTTGTATAAAATGACAACTGGTTCAAGCTCTCCCTATTTCACATCTCTGATTTCACCAGCTGTTAGTGATATTACTCGCAATAATTTACGTAATGGAAACAATTTCCAGTCAGTATAAGCTAGAAGAAGTCTTTACTACAACTCGTTTCTTCCTTTGGTCATTTGAGAATGGAATACATTATCTACTGAGACTATTCAAAGTGAGTCCAAATTCAACTTCAAAAGCACATTAAATAATCGCAATACTCATGTTCCCAAACACTTTTATTGGGGTAGAAGGAAATTTCAGATTCTTCATGCCCGACTTAGAACAAATCGCCGTTCAGTTATTCGATATTTATTAACAAAGACTATAATCGGATCACATCTTTGCAGATGTGGATCTGTAGAAAGTACACAAGACTTCTTTTTCTCTTGCGTTTATTACCAAGAACAAGGCATCAGACTGTTCAATCCATAAATATTATATGGTAAGTTAACTTTAAATACCCTCGTGTATGGTGATACAGCGCTTCCATATGAAGTAAACATTCGATTTCGTTCATAAATGTATTGAAAAATCAAAACGATTTACTGACGCGCACATATTACTAACACCCACGCACTTCCACGGGTAATGAACAGCTATCAACAGCAATGTCCCTCTTTCTCCAAACAATTCGCCATCGCTTCTGCAACGACTCGCTCTAGACGGAAGTGCTGTTCACGCTTAATCTCGCCTTTTTTAGTTTCTCGGTCTCCTTTCTTTCTTTTTTTTCTTAACTTTCTGCACAATGTTCTACGCATTTTAATTGACAGTTTCCTCTTGTAACTACTTTATTTTCGTTATTATCGTCTTTCATCAATTCCCTCGTTGTTCCTCTTCGTGCTATACATACCGTGGCTAAATGCTAAATGCTGTTGTTTTTTTTTACCAAGACACTCTTCACTTTGACTATTCAATGATTTTCATTTTTGTCATGAAAACTCAATATTGTCCACCCAGGGCCGGATTAAGACCTTTAAAGTCCCTAAGCACTGAAAAGAGTATGGTGCCCTCCCATATGTAATTCAAAATAGAAATAATACTAAACCGTGATTTTTTTTTTGTGCCCCTGCTTTGCTGGTGCCATAAGCACGTGTTTAGTCTGATTATTGGGTAATCCAGCTCTGCGTCCACCATATATTAATATATTCACATATATTTATAATTTTTGTATCGTCAAAGGAGAAGAACGTTATAAACCATTGGCTTTCTGTCTTATTCTTTACCTTTTAAATTAAATTCTACAATCTTGTAATCTTCAACAACAAAAAATTATGAAATGAAATGTTTAAACTAGGATAGCAGTGAGTAGTCTGTCGAAACAACTTAAAATTGTTTTTGGGCGGTATTTCTCGGATTGAGTGGGATCCCCAGTGCGTTGTAAATTGGGGGTATACTGCCCTCAAGCCAAGAGTCCGGAATAATCCCTGTATTAAATATCAAGAGTCCGGAATAATCCCTGTATTAAATATCAGGTTGAAGAAAGAGATGTAAATTGGTATCAGCATATCTGAAGTAGATTTAATATATTTGTTAATGATTCTATCATTAGATGAACTTTTGTCATTTTTAATGCCTTAATATATTTGCAATTTCCTCCTCAGAAATGGGCGAGACAAGAATTTCGTCATCATTGGTTATGTCCACTATTTATGCATCAACAAAGTTTTCTTCATCGAATTTAGTATATTCGTTAAGATTTTTAAAATATTCGTACAGCGTGTCCAGTTCGATTTTTGTATTGACTTTATTTTGCTCTATACTGTTTGTAATTTTCCAAAAATCGTTTGGAGTTTTTGCTTCTGAGTTTTCTAAGGTTTTCTTGAGTGATGCGGTTGTATTTATTCATGTAGTGAGTCATGGTGCGCTTATAATTCCAATAAGCCTACGTAAGGTTGGCGTTTATAATTTTTCTAGCTATATGATACTTTATCCGCGTATTTTGACATTTAAATCCAAGCCAAGGTTTGTTATCAGTCTTAGTCTAATGTTTGTACTTAACCCCGAGATACATACAAATGTTTTCCTGCTGACTCACAGAAAAGTGCTGATACTGTTTCACATATGTTATTTATAGTTTCCTTGTTTAACCCATTTATGTTTTGTTGAGCATAACTTATGCCTATGTTTATCCCATTTATTTTGTCCTTATCTATATTTTCAATAAACGAATAATTTTGATTTTCACTCAAATTTTGCCTAGTTTATGGAAGTATATTTGGCCGGCAGGTGTTTTCATTATTACATTTCAAAGTTGTTGTTAACAAAACATGTCCGTCTGTGTGGAGTGTGTCTAATTCCAAAACGCTAAAATTATCAATATATTTTAAAGCAGGTGCAGAAACTAATGAATAATCTATAACGGAGATATTTCGAAATGTTGGCGCACCAAAGTTCGTATCGTTTGCACATCTACTATTAAAAAAAAACAAAAAAAAACAAAAAAAAAAAAACGAAAATGTAGGATTATTACTTTCGCAAATTTCAAGTAATCGGATAAAATCGTTATTGATCACAGTTTCTTGCGAAATGGGATGCCTGACAAGATTATATTGATCAAGTAACGATGAAATCTCAAAGTAGTCACGCACAGTATAATCAAAGCCAAATTGCTGTGAGAAAAAATCATCTCAGTCAATCAAATTATTTTTAGTGTGAGTTCTAGCATTGAATTCTTCCATAAGAAATACATTTTTTTTAAAAATATACATATTTGTTTTTTCTAATTCAAACATATTAACTTCATATGGGTTATGAAATCGAGAATCATCCGGGGCACATGCACTGCGTTGAAAACAGGATCTTCATCAATATTAAAGATAGACTTATTGAATTTAAAACAAAAACGTTAATCCGAGTCAGTATGGACTGTATTGACATGAGATGAGGAGAGATACACTATCTAATTAGTACACTTTTTGTTTATATTTTTGTTTTCCATTTTGAAAAAAGTCATATCCTGGTAGATTCATAATGTGAACATTATCAGTTTTTGTTTCATGGACACAGAATGTCATGATTTTGTATAAGATCAAAAAATTCTGGATTTACGCATATATGTTTTAGGCCATACACATTTAATGACCCACATCTGAGTTTCTTGGGATTAGTACACCTGTTTTTGTTCGGGTTTAACATATTGTTTTCAGTGTAACTGTTGTCATTGTTGTTTTATCTTTTGTTATTGTTTGCAGTCACGAAGGATATTCCAGTGGAATGAACACTCTGGGGAATTCAAGACGTCAGATGTGTTGGCCAGACCGTCATTTGCGTCGGTCGAATTATGAGGTTTACCCAATGGATCTACGTCCTCATTATAACGTATACTAGTTTAACCGATCGTATCACCTGCAGAATTTGTTTGTTGCTTCGCAGCATGTTTTCGAGTCTCGTGATGTTATACAGGGGGGATCCCTGGTCTACACCTAATAACATAGCCTCGCACCAAGAGTCCATCCGCTATTTTGTCAGTAGGAAATTAAATACAGGATATCAAAATAAAAGTAAACATTTGTTGTCAGCTATAGTACACAGATTGAAGTTTGTGAAATTAACAAGGGAACAAAATTGAACCCATTTATTACCCAATGGGCGCATCTCAAAAGATTTAGTACTTATTTTTTTATTCCCCCATCAGTGGACTGGTTCCCTGGCTGTAAAATAATTAGTGGTCGGATACCGGTAACAGGGTTGTCAGGGCTAATACCAACAGTGATATCACTGTTAGCGTCGGGGTTGATTTATTGAATCTGCCGGAGCTTAGCTGTGTCAAATTGACTGCGTCGCATAATAATCTGCCAATCAGGAAACCGATCTTTATACACATATTTATCAATCATCAGTTTAGCGTGGTATTTGATCATCATAATCTTGGATGTAGGCTGTTTCCTTTTCAGGATTTTCTTCTCGGTCAGTAAAGTTTTTCGGGCAGCAACTATGTCTTGAGGATAATCACGAACAATGCCAAATTTCGTCCCTTTAGTTTTGCCGCATTGGAAAGGATAAGTTCAACGTCCTGATAATCACGGAATGCAGCAATGAAAGGTCTGCGTGAAATCTTTACTGGCCGACTGATTCGAAGTCTATCTGAACTCATGTTCCTTCCGATTATGGGAGCTCTGCAAATATATATCACATCAGGGTCTAGACATAGTTTATCTTGCAGGAATTGAATAAGAACTGTCATAGAATCCTCGTCGACTATTTCGGGTATACCACAGAACATATGATTCTTCCGTCTCTGGCGAGACTCCAGGTCAATTGACTTGTAAGTGAGTACTTTTATTCGAACTGTGTTAACATCAACTGTTGCATCAACTGCACGGATAATCTGCTCCACTTTTGAAAACCTGTCATTGGTGGTTTTCACTTCTTGTAAACAAACAAAATTGATTCGAATGTATCAACAATGCTTAAAGATTTGGATAGCTCAATAGAAATGTTACTTTCAGTAGTATTTTTAGAAAACATTTTCACATCTGTAGGGCCGGTAGAACCTTTGTTATTTTACGTTTTTGTTGTTGACGTGCAAGTAGATGCTCATGTGCAACGAGCCGTGCTTGACCAGGTCTGTTTAGTCTCACAATAGCATTCCATTCCTCGGAATCTTTTGCATCCTCATTTTGAAAGTAGTTATATCACATGAAGTTAATCCACTATACCACGGGACTTTTGCATCCTCATTTTGAAAGTAGTTATATCACATGAAGTTAATCCACTATACCACGGGACTTTTGCATCCGTTTGTTGTACCACAACACACTCTTAATGACCAACACAAAGACAGAGAAAAGGTACGGAGACTCTCGAACCGACTGCCACCATATTATGACATCATCAGTACTCAACATAAAGTTGATCTGCAGAGCTGCTCCCTCAAAACTAAAGTTTTGTGAATGACTCTAGGGTTTGCAATAGTATTGGATTCGAATGTTGAGTTTCCTTCTTTTATTTAATGTTTGTCACGGATTGCCCAGAATGATTTATTATGTGCACGTTAACTTCCAATTAGGAATGTTTTCATTAGCTATTTTTAGGTTTGCACCAAGTTTTCTTATCTTTTAAATTAAAGCTATGCCTATAAATGCTTATATACTACCGAACTATAATGGAGCTAATAAATATAAACTTGTTTTACTGCTCCTGTCATTGAAGAAAACTGGTGGAGCATTGTGGGTATCTTTTCTATATTGATACAAAAGACTTAGTTGTTCGATGTTATTACATCTCCGTTTCCATAACTGGTTTATATATCACATTTTGTAATAATATACAACCCCATTTTAAAAGGTTCTTTGCTACTGTTTTTTTTAATCCGCTTTATTATTACAATATATCTTTTAAATGTTAACACTCCGTTAATACTTCTCCAGAATCTGTGTTGGGTTTATCCGTCTGAGCAATTTTTATACGTATTTCAATTGATCACGAGAGTCCATTCATATTCTCCATGTTTAGAGCATTCTCGCATTTGTAATTAAAGGTGTCTTTGGCATCATCAACGTTCGAAATAGCGTCGTGCTCCAATGCAGACAGGGTTCATATCGCTTCTCTGAATTCTGTCTTGCCTTTGTTCTGCCCCGTTAAGTGATGTGCATTAGTAGTGCTTGCAACCGCTATTCTAGTCATAGATTTCGTCAAGTGCATGATGTATTTTTCAATTGTTAATCAAAGCAGAAACAAATGTCTCAGAAGGAACTAATCAGTATAGACCTTGTGATCTGTCCCTTTCATGTCGGATAGCGGACAATAACATGAATGGGATTTTATGTAAGAAAGAGAATTCTTACTTTGAAAACAAATCAGCAAAAGTTCTTTCGAATGATAACTTGCGATGTAGACATCTTATAGCGATAGGCGGATGAATCATTTATGTAAGTTGAAGACAGGGATAATTGCTGATTATCAAGAACATCCCCAAAATATCTTAACAGTAAATACTAGGCATTTCAATCGCTATATCTGTCAATAATTTTCATGCCTTTGTTTTTCATTTTATACGGTTTATATGATTTTCAAGTCTATTTAAAGTTGATGTATGCTTATGTATCAGTACTGACCACAAGAACTGGATATATACAATTTAGCATTGAAAACAGTATAATTATATCGCCCATGTGTACCGATGTCTCCTTTAAAGAGGATTATGCCAAAGGCATAGCTAAGGTTTACAAGGATTATTTTCCAATAATAATTTAAACAGTAGCCACTTGAGTAAATGGATACATTACCAATGTCATCTCAGTCATGGATATCCAAAGCAGTTATGTAAATCTGCCTGTTTACGGATATTCTCATAAATTCATTTCACTTACAATATCTTTAGATTGATATCATAAGTTACGAAATTTACTATATCTTAGTGCATGTGGAAGTATTGAAACTAATCTGACAGACTTGACTCTTCCCTTTATTTAAACGCAGTGGGAGTGCAAGAAACAAGATACGATTTGTTCGTGTGTTGGTCGGTTTTTAGATCGCCTGTAAGATTGTCACTGTTACGTGCAATGGCGTCTCAACAATTTAGCACGAAACATCCTCTTGACTGGAAAAGTGTTTGGTCCACTTTTACATTATCAGTGTGATTCTTTCTTAGAATCAGTATTAGAACATATCCGATAAAGAGTTTCGAACATAGAATTTGGTTGTCACAATACAGATAGAATCTGCATTCACAGCACTTGCATATTATTGTCAATAGATCTGGAGTGTACTAACCCTGCCACCAGCTTTCCCGTTTTGTTTGACTCTCTATTTGTTCTGGATGCGAATGTCTCAAATCATACCTGTTATGTCCCACTCGCTTCTTTGACTATATTTCACAATAAATGGACGAATGTTTTTTTGTTATAAGGCTGATAAAATACAAATGTCGCTGTGACTGTGTATGGGACTTTAATATTATGCCATATGTCTAAATTTGACAAATTCTTCGAGGAAATTTTACAAAAAAAATACTTTAAATTCTAACGAATATTTACGAGAATTTAAGAAATAGACATAACACTTTCGCATTAGTACTGTGAAATTTATGAATTATTTGGCCACTGAATGAAGTGTACACCGTTCTATCAACATATTCTGCAATCTGCATGAAGGTTTGAAACATTGCTACGTAACCATATTCAAGAAATGATGACAGAATGTAAAGGTTAAGGTGTTTAAAATTGTGTGCGTTTGCAATCGTCATTAGCAGGTCGGCACCATTTAGTTAAATGCTTTTGTCGCAAAATATTTCAAACCGGCCACATAAACAAACGTTGAACTTTGTTTCGAGCGATCTTCACCCAAATCATCTACTTGCTGAAGAGATCCTGAGTTCAACAGTTATTGAATAAAAAGGATAGTTGGATACGTGATTCGCTCCGTAATTAGTAAGATAAAACTGAACATCAGTCTTTTCATGTGTAGTCTATTCAATGAAACAAAAAATGAACTCTGTCTTTTATACACGCATCTACTTATGCTTCATTCCGTTCAATTGAGTGTTTGCTGTTTTTAAAAGTCACTGCCTATTACATGCATCAAGAATTGATGCTGCATACATTCATTACTGGAATTATATTACGTATATATGATAATTAATTTGTTCAATTTAATGGGTTATGCTTTACAAGACATGAGATATCTATAGCTAGAATCAGTCATTACACAATAAATGTGACATCTATAGTTAGTCAGTCATTACACAAGACATGGGATATCTATAGCTAGTCAGTCATTACACAATAAATGGGATATATATACCTAGAGTCAGTCATTACACAATAAATGGGATATATATACCTAGAGTCAGCCATTACACAATAAATGGGATATATATACCTAGAGTCAGTCATTACACAATAAATGAGATATATATACCTAGAGCCAGTCATTACACAACAAATGGGATATATATACCTAGAGTCAGTCATTACACAATAAATGGGATATATATACCTAGAGTCAGTCATTACACAATAAATGGGATATCTTAACCGGGGCGAACAAAGCATTAATATGGGTGGTTGTTGTCCGATGGGCTACCAAAAGGGAAACTATGGTAGCCCACAACAAATTTGTGTAGCCCACATTTGTAAATGGATAAACACGTCCATTTAACGCGCCATTAAAAACATATAGACGGATAATATTGTAAGGTGGTAAAAGGTTCAGAAACAAACCCAAAAACAAATAGACAAATACTCCAAGTACATAAAATAGTCACGTAATTATATTTTTATGTGTTTTTTTTTAAATTCAACACTCAAATATTTGTAATTTAAACTTGATAAACAATCAAGTGAAACTGTTTTTGCCCCAAGGCTACAAGAAAAAACACATGCTTGAAACATTAGAAATCCGTTTTAGTTTTCGCAAAATAAATAAAAGAAATAAACAGTGTTTCTTAAATTATTAATGAAACGAAAATAAAATGTTAAGCCTGGATAATAATCGGCCTGTGACAGTGTACAGCTTGGTCTGTGACAGTGTACAGCTTGGTCTGTGACAGTGTACAGTTTGGTCTGTTACAGTGCACAGCTTGGTCTGTTACAGTGTACAGCTTGGTCTGTTACTGTGTACAGCTTGGTCTGTTTCATATCTGTCCATATCATAACTATATACATATATTTTTTTTTAAGGCTACGAAGTGATCATGTGCCTTGCAATGGAGCAAATAAAACTATTGTCAAAGTCAAGAAAACGAATAACTGAGAAAAGATCTACTATCTAAGTATAGTTATATTTTTCAGGAAGTTTGGCTTTTGATAAAGTTAATAAGCCTATATAACATAAAATATATTGATATGTTTACACTAACCGTATTTTGTCCTCCATGGCGGATAACACGAGATTCTCGAGGTAATTCGTTCTCCAAATAAGGTTTTATATACCATATTTGGATATGCTATGATCCGTTATTAATTGTTCAATAATACAGCGTGCAAACAGCAAGCATACGTATGCTCCTTACGAGTTTGTATAGAGAAAAAAGATAAAGACACTGATATCTAAAAATGTTAAATAGGCTGTTCTGTTTTCGTTTCTAGTGATTAACCTATGCGATTAAAAGCACGCTATATTTCCTACGATCTGTTTACGTTTCCAAATAAGGATGCCTTCTTATATATTTCATAATGAGATACTGAAATATATAAATGGGAGAAAAATGATATCGCCACAGTGGCGATAACACTTTTATAGCAACAGTGGCGATATTACTTTTGGAACTACTATCTTTTTCCATGTAGGAAGTATATCTGCCCTTATGTACGTTATTCAGACCCGTATTTCCACATTTATTCCTATTTCATTTCTTCTTCTACCCCCCCCCTTCTTTATCTCTCTCTCTCACTTCCTCTCTCTCTCCCCATCAGGACGAACAGATCTTAAAATGTGTCAAGACTGTTGACCCTCTAGTATATATTCATGTAATCAATGTCACCCATACAGTATCGTACACCTGTTACACTCAACGACAAACGGTATACGTTTTTAAGAAAAACTCTTCATTAAATATAGTAATAAAACTGTTTAAGTATCAATTTTAACTCTCATCACAATCATAATCAGGTCTGAAAACGATGGAGAAATCGGGCATTGACGAGTGTTGATTGCAGCACCAAATTAAGTGACAATCGAAATTTGCGTACAGCGTCTGTTACCGAAATAGAATACAAGCTTGCCAACACAGAAAAAATTCACGTTTGAATGCAGAAATAATTTTTTTTTTTTTTTAAAAAGCAACCAAAATCTTTACAAGTAAACTCACAATCATTAAAATCTGTAGTTTAATTATGTTATGCTCCGAAGTCTGTTGGACGGTTCTGTCATGCTTCTACAGTACCCCTACTCCAGCAATGTTCACTGTATCAATCCGCACAGGAAATATGTTAACGAAAATAGAAGTCTCTTCATTTTCGTATGAAAATAGCCATTAATTTGACCAAATACACAATTTGAAGCATTATAATGTACAATCGAAATTTGTTAAAGGTCGCTGTCCTAACTTTATTGTAAAATGTCAGAACTTGTTTTTATCGCTGTAGTAATGCAGCCGTTAATCGCATTGACCCAGAATGGAGAAAAAAATCCATGCAAATCGAAGGTATATATATATATATATATATATATATATATATATATATATATATATATATATATATATATATATAATAAAAGGACAATACAATGTTTCCACTTCACTCGTGAAATATTTCTTTATATCCACTCAAAAACGTAGATATCCTCTATATATCCTTTTATGGCACACCAACAAACGAGGCTGAAAACGGGAGTAATATTAGATAAATAATATGGCGGTCGATCCAACAGCAAAATTCGTATGAAGAAGGTAAACACTACTTTACATGTGTTTCTACGATACAATTCCATTGGTTGTCCATTGGACTTTAAAACCTTACACAAGTAGTCCGAAAATAACATTTTTGGAGTCAGATATATGATACTTTTAGTAGTCACAGATCAGGACATGAGGTAGAAAACTTTAGTTCCGTTATATCATATCATTGCCGTGGGGAAACCACTGGAATTTACACTTAATGGGCATATTTTATCTTCGTATCTTGTGTGATCGTGTTTCCATTCATTTGTATCTCATTCGTTTCCAATACTAGTTTTGATGTCGAGTCCTAGCCCTAAGATTACAAAGAAGTCTCACCTTAGAATCAGACTCGACTCAAAATTCTGACGTCTGATTGGTCCGTGGGTTTATAATGTTGGCCAATCAAAAGTCGGAACTTTGAGTTTAGTCCGAGTTTGAATGTAAGAGTTTTTATACATCTTGTGGCTGCTGGCTCTAAATTATGCTCCAGAAGCTCCTTTAAATTGGTTCAAAAGTTCTAAGTTTGGATTTCTATTGGGGCTTCATTAGATAACAAACCTTCACTGTCTATTGTTCAGAGTAAGTATTTGATGGGTCAATAAAATGCTGGAACTCTGCAGTTCCATAACCTTTATCACAGGTAGTGCCGATTTGCTATGACCCAGAGTATTATTAAATTATATTTCTTAAAGCACGTGATGCATTTATGACGTTGCCTGTATTAATCCTTTAAAAATGTATAAAAATGTAAAGAGGTTGATTCCACCTTGAGAAAGGTATCAATACAAAACAATACAAAACAAAAAGATAAAAACTGTTCAGCGATGTCATTAGGAACGGGAAGAAGTTTCCCATTTGGAGATCACCCATAACAAAGAGTTCTATAAATATGAATCATTAACAATTTTTTAAATACTTTCAAATGTATCGTGTGCAAGTAAATTCTATGCATTTAAATCAATATGAAATACTATGAGATACCTTGTAAATTGACAGCTTTAGAGGTGTCGTAGTTCTATAAGATAAAGTTATTCATTTGCGTACATCAGTTAATTGACTATCGATCGAGCTTCCTTTCAAAATTTTCTATCAAACTTCAAACACAATATAGGCAGTTTTTGAAGCTCAAAAGTCTAAATTGAAACTATTGATAAAATAAGGACGCGCGGACACTTTAATTCCATTCTACTCTATCCTTAATATTTATATGAAAAAAAACTAACGAATGTTTTTGATCAATCATGGACACTAAACAGAAACAGCTCATCGTAACGATTATTTTATTTTAGATACTTCTCAAAAATCCCTTTATGGAAAATAAATAAAAGTACTCACCTGACTGCAAATGAAAGATAGCTACATCCTATGTAATGAACCCCAAATACAAATCATGGATTAGTTTTCAAAGCCACGATTCTCTTTAATGCATACTAACTCCATTGAAGTTGCTTCCCGCTATAGGACATTACAGGAACTGATCACAAAATCTGTACTAATTAGTTACTCTGGGGAGTTTTGCACATAAAACATAATTTTAATTTACGTTAGAAAAATAAGTCATAAACCTGGCTGAAGCTTAAACAAGATTTGTGATCACAAGCTGGAGAGCATTATAAATGATTAGAACAAAGGTTCGACCAAGGTCTCAGAAAAAAAAAATAAAAACACCTAAGCCTAACATTAATGCAAAATGATACGGTTCCAATTATTGGGCATCCTAAGACTGATTATTTAGAAAATGCAGAAATATTGTTTGTAAGGCTCATTATTACGAATAGAATAGTTAGAGCTGATTGACTGCATATAATAAAATTAGGGATTGATTGAATATGATAGGTGTACTATGTTCATAAAACTTCATATTTACGCAAACTAAGGTTTATAAGTAGTTTATTACATGATTTAGTGCAATTTGAAAAGAAAATACAACTTGGGTCAGAGTAGTAAAAATACCATTTCAAAAGCATGACGCCACTAAAAATAAATTATGACTTCACGTAAGTCAATGACTCCACGACAGTATAATATTTAGGTTATTAACTGAGTATTGAAAAATATTGGACCCGAGGTCATGTGACGCCACATTAATGAGGCACCAATCTTTGTCAATACTCAGTTAAAAACCTTTTTATTATATACTTAAAAACAAGCAAATTAATCATTCTGTTATGTTATAGGAATAACACAACTGAAACAAAAAAAATTTTCAACGTTTCATTGAACATTTGACATGTCGTTTATTTTATGAATAAAACCTTAACACCGCGCAGTAATACACGCTACGTTACTGCTATGGATGCACGCGCGTACACGGGGTGATTCTCATTCAGCATCAAACGAAACTAAGTTTGCTAAAGAGGATGGAATGTAATGTATCCAAAGAAACACAACGAAATATTGATAATAGGAAAAAAATGACACAATACATTAATGAAAATTGAAGATACCATTACCAAGATGGACCAGAAAAATTCCGTCTAAGGTTATCGTTGTAATTGTCTCAATGTTGCTGTTATATTGGCGGGTAAATTTGAAAGTGTAGTGTGCGTCATGATTGTTGCCAGTGTATTGTGATCCATCGGTCTTGGATAATACCTCAAAAAAAGGATATATATATTCATTTTGGAGTCGTGTGTATTTCATTAAATTACTAGTACAGAATAAAACAATGTTATTCAGAGTGGATACAAGTGCACTGTCTACGTGAAAGAGTAGTTGCTGACAGATACATTGTATCAAAGGTCAGTTTGAGCTAGATCTACCAATTCTTGAGCCGTGGTGTCAGGTATAAATGGTTACAGTCATTGTTGGCCTCTGGTAGCCATCAGATTTATGACGTGTTCAGCGTTCTACGTTTCCATCGCCATTTTTATTTAGGCTCAGCCAGAAATAGCTCATTGAATGCAGGCACGTGTTTACCATATAAGGAACCGGTTAATAATTTTACTAAAGTACGGTTAATACCGCTGGATATTGACCGGTAGCAACAACGTTAAACTAATGAGACTGTTTATAAAGTATATAATCATATGAATTATCGTAAATCACATAACGTCGTGTCAGTCAATCAAAAACATCCCTCAAAGGAATCGTGTAATAATTTTAAATACCTTCAAATGTATCAAATGGTTGTAAAGTCTATAAATCAAGATTAAAATTCAAAGCATACGAAGCGAATTTGTCAAAAGTCTGGTACTTAGGCAAGTGAACATAAATCATTTTGATACGTAACAAAGTTTGGTCAATTAGTCCAGGTACTTTTGTCGAAATATTTGGTCCCGTGTGCGTGGAATGTTTAAAGCAAAGACCGGAAATGTACAATACTAGTTGTGATATATAATATATTTACATTCGGCATTTTTTACTTCGAATATTTAGGTCATTGTGACTTCGTTTCCTACCACATACATTTGTAGCATTATTTTTGTTATGATTTTTACTACTTCTAGACATTTTGCATGGAAAATGGCTGCATTTATTCCACTGTATCGATTTCCTTCATTTTTGTCTCATCTGCAAAGCAGGCTTTCAAGACCAAGCGACTATTTTGATCGATCGGTTTTATTTTTGCTGATTTATTATTTTCATAATAATAGAACCTAATATTTGATTCTTATCCCATTCACTTTTGATTGGTGATTGTTAATAATGTCAACTGAAGGATAAGTTTCCAATCCATTCACGAAAAAGTTGATTTTTTCCAAAGATTGTAAAACGTTTATATTTATCATAAAATACAGCAAACGACTCTGACGATAAGAACTGGACACTTTTTTGTGAATATCAAGAGCATACAAATTAAATTCAGTTTAAACAGTGTATCTCAACTGGCGTAGACTATTTCGTGTGCCTTATGTTTTACTTAGTATATGGCTCATTCTCATACATAGAATAACACATCAACAAGCAAGTTTTAGCAAAGGAAAGACTAGCAGTGTTCACGTTTAGTTGGCTACAATACACAACAGATAAACAGACATAAAATTGGTGTCCCATGAGGACCTTCAGAGATGGTTTGTACTTAAGATTTATTAACTGCAAATCATGTTTTGCGAAATAAACTATTACAAAAAAGTAGAATATAATGGATTGAAACTGAAATAAATATTCTATATCCGTGGCCAGATAAAGACATACAGGGAAACACACTTCCAAGGATGTTCACAACATCTCACTGACTGATGCATTTGTTTCAAATCTTAAGTAAAATCGATTTCTGCCAAAAAAAAAAAAAAAAAAAAAAAAAAAAAAAAGAAGTCATTAGCGGTCCTGGTGAGAACCTAGTGGCAAAATTACACATTGAGATTGACAACTGAGGCATCTAGTTTTTATGTATCGAACATGGTTGAAAACAACTGACAAGGGCTTGATCCCTGGAAGATTACAAACACTTGAGGGGTTTGGTGGTGGTGTAAAATAGAGTGAGCTGTATCAATGCTTTTCTGTTTGCATCTAATAGCCATATTTTCTTGTATCATTTCAAAGTCTTTGTGGTTCTGAAGAGCTGTCTGTCATATTCACATGTTGCTGACTTTGATACATTCTGTACAATCTACATTGTCCAAGAAAAGAGGTGGGGATTGTGAAACATTCTGAACTGAGATTATATAACTTCCATAGACGTAACACTTATATTCCATAACTTCCCACCTCCACTATTTAGAAACCATGCGTTCTGACTGAACATATTAGTATGGTTACTGTGTAGGGTATATAAGCTTTACTTTTCAGGTCATATCAACAGATGCTGCTGCTCATCATTATCTTGTCTTAATATGATATTCCAATGTATTTTTGAAATATTATAGACTTGAAGCTGAATCATTTCTACTCGTGATTTAATCGGAATTCTGCAAAATTCTGAGTTGGCCTACCGCATGCTTGCTTTTTTGTGTTTTTTTGTTTGAGGACATGTAGACTTCATCTTAAATGTGTTATGTCCAGTGCATAAGATTAATATGTTCCTCTTATTCTTCGTAGTATACCGACATGCACTGAGTATCAGAAAGCAAACAAATGAGTTAAAATAAGTGAATATAAGTAAACAGCTGGACAAAAGAAAAGACAAGACAAGTAAACTATCGCTGATGCAGTAATTTTAATCAGAGGAAAGATATTTTGAGGTTTTAAATGAGAGATGGTTACCATAAACATCCGAACCCAACACAGTTTGAGAGGTTTTGTTAAGAATTCCCCAAATCCGTCTCATTAGCGAAGTGTAAATTCATTACTCACTGGATTTGCATGCATCTTTCTTTTTTGCAATATCTGAATCAAGACTGGTGTTTCATCACATCCAACACTCTTCCAAAGATAGTTATCTAATGACATTGATCATGAAGGAGTAAATAATGATAGTATTTGTTAGCCATGACTTGACGCCTGACTTCATTCAAACCCGACACCGTTGCGACAATAACATTATCCTGTTTCACGAATCACTAGATCTCCGCTATTACGCTGAAGGAGAAGATGGCAGTAAATGTAATCATTGCAGATAAATGCAGGGATTAGTCAGCTCCCTTTATTTCAAAGTTGCTCGAATGATGATCGTGTACGACAAAACTTGGCTTTATTCACTTTTTTAAATGAAATTGCTGCACTTTAACCCAAAACACTGACTAGTAAGACAACTGTAAAAAAATATATTTTTGGGAAAGGTTTTGAAAGTGAATTACTTCATTTATTTAAAACGTAAAAAAAAAACGACAGTTTACAAAACACTATCTATATCCTGACAAATAGACTTTCTTCATAATGTTCATACTGGGTTTCAAGATTACAGCTTGTGATAATGTACAAGTCAGTTCATTTAATTAGTAGGTTCCCCTTGAAAATGAATTAACATAGTTGTCATCTAAAAACATTAATATTGTCTTTCCTTTGTTGATTCGAATAACAAATTTCGTTTTCAGAAAAGCAATTTGGATACTATTTTACTATTTGCGATCCTTTACTTTTGTTATTCCTCTCCTTTTCTCCTCCTCTTCTCTTCCCCACCCATAGGAATAGTTCACTATCCGCGCATCAACAAACCTAAGAACAAATCTCTTGCAAACTTAAGTGAATTTATATTAATGCAAATTTATTAATTGCATAAATAAGTTGTATACAATATTCTACACTGGACAAGAAGAATAAAACAAACCAGATAAATTCTTATTTTGGTCTTTGACTATTGAGGGATTGCGCAGAAATAAAGACACGTATCACACCCGTTTCTCCGATACAAATATTACGGAAATGAACCAAGAACATACAGAAAAGAATGAATTTGAGTGAATTGGGTGGGTAAATATTTCTCGATTTTTTTTCTATGTACGAATGCAGTTTTAAGAAGATCAAGATTTTTGTTAATAAGTCGTTTCCTGCTGCGCATGTATATATGAAAATCGTTTTTTGAACACTTCAAGAAATGGTTCCAAATATTACGTGAAACTTGCGGAATCACAAAATTACCATGTGATTAGTACTTTTCGCGGTAATATTGCAATTAAAAACCTTTTTATGCTTATTTTACCAGTCTTTTTGTGTAGTCCGGTGTGTCTTTGATCTGAATTGCACAACGTTGTTATTAATAAGCAACTACATGCTACGATAGTACGGCCTTAACAAGAACGAGGTCTAAATCTTCGACCACGAATGACCACGAAATAAGATCCACTAAATCACGGAGAGTTACATTACAGTATATATTATAAATACGGAGTTTAAATGTACTTCATAGATTATTTTGTATAACCATTTGGAGATTTCAAATAGAAATTCGGTACAAACTTTTTTTTTTGGGGTGGGTGGGTGTACAATGTAAATAATGTGTTTTCCTACCATATTGTAAACTTTATGCATAGTTTCAATGATATATATAATGTTACGGCACAATGGCACACTAACATAATTTTTCTCCAATCGAGTTAAAACAAGTCCGTTGCTAAAAGTTACGTAGTTTTATAATTGCTTGAACGGACTTTGACTCTTTTAGGGCAATAGAATGATTCACGTGCTCGTTTTGCAGCAATAAAAGAGAGGATCTGACAAATATAGTTCAGCAGTGTACTGAAGCCCATAATAAAGACTTTTTAAAATATCGAGAGCTGGTTCTCGACGAAGCCATTGGTAAACTCAGGGACCAGAGGAAACTTCACAATGGAATTGCGCCATTATATCTCGCTCTCAAAGGAATATTCTCTGTGGTTCATAAAAATCTAGTTTCGTAAAAGATGATCCTTCAAAAAAGAAGAAATAAAATATACCGACAAAAATCGAGGATTGTCGTAGCCATCTTGAATTTTGAAAACTTTATATCAAAAGCAAACGACCAAGAGGTTACAGACATCGACCAAGAAGAAAGTGAAAATGAGAAATATCAGACAAAATGAAGATCAGAATGTTGTCATTAGTCCCCGCTGTCCTGCAAGCTTTTCACGAGGAGTGTCATCACAACTCGTATATAAAATTTAATAGGCTTTTGGTGAAAACTAGTTTACCATTGGACAATATTTTGCTCCTTGTTGTTTCTCGATCTTGTAACAGTTAAATTAGGCTGTGTATTACTCGATGTATACGTATATTAGTCCTTAAAGCGAGAAATATTAATCGACAATGGGATTAAAGCGAGAAACATTAATCGATAATGGGATTGTACATTAAACACCTGTTGGTAAATTTAAGTCAAAATATCATAGTGACACAACTCAGTCCTTCTCATCCAAACATTCCCTACAAATATCTTATGAATATATCATGCAGTTAATTTTAGGACATTTTGAAAAAAGTAGAAAGGCAAAAAGAGCGTGCTTGATTTTGTTGTAGATGCCGTATTGTTCTTTATGCATATTCATGGTAACGAGGAAATCTTGTCGCAGACACCCGCGGGCGAAAAAAGGAGAGTAGCGGATTTTTGCCCGTACCTTGCGACGATGACTAGTTACTGGTCTATGATACTGGATTGTTAAGTTAGAAAGAAACGCCAAATGATCACCTTGGTCGTGATGATGACGTTTGTTTTTTCTTTTAATTAAAAAAATACCACCGTGTTGTTTCATCAGATGGGTTATGAAATACATGTATTGTGTATCTCATAATAAATGAAGTACTCCGCTATACTACCTATGTTTCCTACCTATGCATTTTATTTTTAAAATCATTTCCCTCTAGGAGTTTTTAATGTTAGCTAATAAATATTTGATTTTCGTTGGTTGACGATTATGCAGATGCTATCACAAATTGTCGCAGATGTACATTCTTATGAAGAAGAACATCTGAGGCCTGAAAGGTGCAAACTTAGTGCTTTAAATATCTGAAGCCTGAAGGATGCAAACTTAGTGCTTTAAATATCTAAGGCCTGAAGGATGCAAACTTAGTGCTTTAAATATCTGAAGCCTGAAGGATGCAAACTTAGTGCTTTAAATATTTGAGACCTGAAGTATGCAATCTTAGTGCTTTAAATATCTGAGGCCTAAAGGATGCAATCTTAGTGCTTTAAATATATGAAGCCTGAAGGATGCAATCTTAGTGCTTTAAATATCTGAGGCCTAAAGGATGCAATCTTAGTGCTTTAAATATCTGAAGGATGCAAACTTGGTGCTTTAAATATCTGAAGCCTGAAGGATGCAAACTTGGTGCTTTAAATATTTGAGACACTGAGCATCTAGACGAGCGGTGCTAAAAAAGAGAGAAAAGGCAAACGTTTCTTTGAAAAAAATAAATTCTGATGTAAAAACATAACCTCTGTGGTTAAATTTTATTTTAAGAGGTTTCCCTTTGTATATTTGCCTGTTTAGTACGACTGGTGTCAGTATCATGTCAAAAACACCCTATTTTTAGCAATCCCATTGCAGATTATTGTCCTCTTAAAAGCATAATTTTTTAATGTTGAGTTCGATTCAACATCAAATCAATTCACAAAGAAATGTTTACTTTTTCAAAAGGATAGCACCCAATAATTATGTGATAATGCTTTTATTTCTTCAAAGATCTCATCTCTTGGGTATTACATCGCCTGTTTAATTGCTTGGTATTGGCAAATTGTTTGGCTATTACATATATCTCTCCTCGTAGAAAAAGCCACATATTGAAGCGGATTGCGTAATGAAATTGATAAATATCGGAGCCATCCCAATTGAATGTTGTCATCTTATATACTAGTAACTACTGGAAGAATCGTATGAATAGTTTCGGTTTTTATATATTTGTTTTCTTTCATGGCTTCAGAAAACGGAAAGAATATTATCATTTAAAAAAATTATAAACATCTTAATTAAAAACTACTTCTTCAATCGAATGAGCAAGGGTTCTGACATGAGATGATGATATTGAATTTACAATTAGTAAATATAATCAAATTGTCATTAAAGTAAAAGGTTTATTACTTATGTTTTCTTGATTTTTAGTTATCAGATTGACAAAATGTTGACAAAACATAATGTTTACCACTTAAAGCTGTTAGACAGACCTACAACTATACAACATGTTGACAAATATCAGCCAGCGTTCAAAACAGTAGACATATTTCTCCATTTAAAAAAATGTTTCTCACGTTTGCCGAAGAACCAGTATAAACAGATAAATGATTATATATATATCAAGGAAATAATAACTTAATACCTACTGAGTTGCACAGGATAGATATTTCTTTATTGCGTGAAACAATTCAACATAAGTTGTAAATACATTATGATTATCAGAAAAATAAAATAACCGCTCAAGATGGGATGGATTTAGGCAAACAAAGAAACAAACAAACAAACAAAACGTGAATATCATTTATATAGAGTTCGTATTTCCAAGTTATGAAATGGCTTATAGGTCAGTAGTTGTATGTTTCAACATTTTGAATATTGGATCATAAAATGCTCTTTATTTTATATGAATGTTATCCTTACATATATGGCATAGAGATCTTGGTTTTATATGAATGTTATTTTTACATATATGGCATAGAGATCTTGGTTTTTTATGAATGTTATCCTTAGATATATGACACTGAGATCTTGGTTTTACAACAATATTATCCTTACATATATGGCATAGAGATCTTGGTTTTATATGAATGTTATTCTTACATATATGGCATATAGATCTTGGTTTTATATGAATGTTATCCTTACATATATGACATAGAGATCTTGGTTTTATATGAATGTTTTCCTTACATATATGGCACTGAGATCTTGGTTTTATATGAATGTTATCCTCACATATATGGCATAGAGATCTTGGTTTTACAACAATGTTATCCTTACATATATGGCATATAGATCCTCAAAATAACATTATCTAACAGTCATTGCTCGCATCCCATTGAAAGAAAAAACCGCAATCGACGATTTAAAGAAAAAAAACCCCCCAACCAATAGCAGGCTACCGTTAGATAATCATGTATTAGTAGTATCAAACAAAGCTAGATTATGACGAAGATGCAACGAATTATAGCACATTTTGTAAACGTGCCGAGGGTCAAGGCCAAATAAAATGAAATAGATGGACAGCTCAAACCTTTACGATTGATTAGAATCTCTCCAGTGTATTTTTGTGTCAACAAAACGATGTTTTCACCACAAAGGTTCTTATTTAAATTTTAACAGCACAGAGGAAAACAAATGAACAGTCAGCCCAATTGATCCTTTTGCTTCCAAGCTTATATATGTTTTTTTCACACATATTTTAGTGTTCAAAATGTCAAAATATGAAATTGGAAAATGTATAGAATGACGTATATAACAGAAGTATGATAATCAAAGAATGTTAAAATGGCAAGAGTAATAAGTGTTAAATAGCAAACCAGCCTAAATGTTCAATTAATCATAATTCACATAATCACATGTTTTAGATAATCATATTTCCAACACCAATCTTGCACAGAAAAATGATTTAGTGGTTACTGAAATTGGTTTATGTGACGTACCGATGTGGTACCAAATTTTGTAAGTCAAATTAAGGTTCCAAACCAGACATGATTTTTGTGTTTGAGGTTTAAATAATAAATATGGTAATGGCACAGTCTGGAACTGGATGTCAATAGTGTGTCGCGTGATTATAAGGTGACACAGTGTGTCGTTGTTTTGTGTAGATTATTTCAACATCAAAAAGACACAGAAACTACGAAATAGATAGAAATTTGTAATTTCAAAGTGATAAATGCAATTGAGTAGGGAATTCGATAATGCCAATCAGACTACAGATTTTTCAATGGGTTGGACTTCGGCAATGGAAAGCAGACATCCATGTTGATGACGACAAAGTAATAGTGTCGTCTGTCAAATCACTAAGAGAAAACTTTTATATCATATGAAGAAGGAAATAAACGTTGAAATAAGTATGGAGAATTATTATTATCAGTATTGGTAGCGTGTCTCAACGAAAAAGTTTATATTGGAAAATGACCAATGAAACACTGTTCTCTGCCTGTGGTCGGCAGTGTGTCGAGAGTGAAGACACAGTGTTAATAATTGCTGTACGAGACTAATATGTTCTTAAGGATTTAGTGTGTCGGTAGTAACTAGTCTACCTTGCTATTATATTTGAAGAACTTACAACTGCCGAAACGGCGGATTTCACCTATATTTATAGGTTTTGGGAACACACTCGGGAAATTTAAAGGCACAGTTTTCACGAAAATGAGTAAAATATTAGCATGAGTGCTCTCTGGTGGAAAGCCGAATGACCCATACACACAGTAGTGAAAATAGCGCCCGATTTCGAATGACGTGAATAGCACAAGTTTATCAATGAACTGCAAGCAGAATAAAAATTGAACATGAACAATTTCATCACACGGATGAAGAAAAATTATGAAAGTACATTAGTACTACATTAACCCTGGAGAAAAATGGATACACAGAGAATGTCTATGTTTTTTTTTAGTAGATATAAGTAAATATTTAAAGAGTGAAGTGGAACATTGTATTATCACGAGTGGCGAAGCCACGAGTGACAATACAAACTGTTTCCACTTCACAAGCGAAATATTTCCTTACATCTACTAAAAAAACGTAGATTTTCTTTTTATTAGATATATTCTTGGGCACAAACCTTCTATTTGCATGGATTTGTTTCTCCATTTTGCGTCAGTGCAATTAACGGTTGCATTACTACAGCGATAAAAACAAGTTCCGAAATTTTACTACAATTTTAGCACAGCGACCTTTTGCAAATTTATATTGTACATATAATGTTTCAGCTTGTGTATTTTGTCAAATCAATGACTGTTTTCATAAGAAAATGAAGTGATTTTTATTTTCGTTAACACATTTCTTCCGCGGATTGATACAGTCAACATCGCTTGGGGGGGGGGGGGGAGGGAGGGGGGCGGGTAGCTGTAGAGACATGAGAGAACGGTCCAACAGACTTCTGAGAGTAACATTATTAAACAACCGATTTTAATGATTGTGAGTTTACTTGTAAGGATTTTGGTTTATTTTTTTTAAATTTCTGCATTCAGCGTGAATTTTTGTGTGTTGGCAAGCTTGCAGTCTATTTCAGTAACAGACTCTGTACCCAAATTTCGGTTGTCACTTAATTTCAGTTTGCAGTCGATATTAATCAATGCCTGATTTTTCGATCGTTTTCAGACATGAGTATGATTGTGATGACATTAAAAATCGCTACTTAAATAATATTATTACTATATTTAATCAAGCGTTTTTCTTACAAATGCGTACCGTGTGTCGTTGAGTGTAACAGGTATACGATACTTGAAGCCTACATTTTGTTATTTGGGATTCATTTTTGGTCATTCTTGATGGCACATTCTCATTGATTACATGAACGTTTACAAGAGGGTCAACAGTCTTGACACATTTTAAGATCTATTCATCCTGGTGGAGAGAGAGAGAGAGAGAGAGAGAGAGAGAGAGAGAGAGAGAGATAGAGAAGGAAGGAAAAGAAGAAGATACAATGAAATAGGCCTAATATGAAAACACGGGTCTGAATAACATACATAAGATCAGATATACTTCCAAAATGGAAAAAGAAAGTAGTTCCAAAAGTAATATCGCCACTGCGGCGATAAAAGTGGTATCGCTACTGTGGCGATATCATTTTTCTCCCACTGATATATTTCAGTGTCT
Source organism: Margaritifera margaritifera (assembly GCA_029931535.1). Taxonomy (NCBI): domain Eukaryota; kingdom Metazoa; phylum Mollusca; class Bivalvia; order Unionida; family Margaritiferidae; genus Margaritifera; species Margaritifera margaritifera. The sequence continues at coordinate 425,846 of JAQPZY010001697.1, forward strand.
CATTATGAAATATATAATAAAATTGATTATTTCTCCATTCAGAATAGAAGGTAACTGAAGACAGTTTACAATATGATCATCTATAAATTGGGCATCAAAAATATATCCCCAGATGATGAATATTTGAACAAATCATTCATATATGATATACCAATAACAAAGTTACATTTCTTAGGTAGAAAATTCATCTTCCAAAAACTGTTACTAACAGTTAATATTATCTGCGTTTGAAACAGATGTACAAACATTTCAGCATTTGGGGAATGTAAGCATAAAAGGCGAGTATGTGTTATCGCCATGCATAATGATATATGTACATGAACTTGATAAGTAAATAGTTTGAAAACGTAGTCGGGTTTGTTTCAATATGTTCCTCTTCATTATTCATTAACTTTCTACCTTATATTATTATGAATATCCAATTGCCAGAATTGCTAGGTTTTTTCCTTGTTTTTTTTTTAATCAGCTGTCTGAATTTTCTCTGAAACAATGACTCAATGTCAGGTTATTTAACATAATAATTATCTGGGGAAATCTACTAATATGTCAAGATAATGTATTGCAGAAATGGCAAACGTGAAATCTCTTTAATAAAACACGAAGCATTCATATTTGTTATCAAAGGCATAGAGCACAACAAATTTCTGTTTAATACACGATCTCAAGTGTTGATTACGAGATACTCTTTCTTTAGAAAGCAAAGCTTTGGATTCTAATAAAGTGTATTCATACCAATGAATAGTAGTTAAACATTTATTAGTTCTTGAATCACTTGAGCACAATTATTATTTTTGACCCTTATTGATGTTATCCTAAATAAACTGCAATATTTACTATTTTTATCGTCAAGAAGAATTCATTAGTATAAGAATTAGAATGCTAACTATCATGGCCATATCTCGAAAAGAAGGAAGACATATAAAATATCATTATCCACCTTCATCAGTGGCCCGTCGCCAACGCTGTCAAAGGAAGTCGATCAAAAGATGGCATGAACAAAACAATGCTGCACTCTTATCATTTTTGTTCTTGAATTTCATTAAAGAAATTGATTATTACCACTCCCTTTCTTTAATCGGATGCCCTTTCTGTAATCGGATGCATGTGTCTCGAAATTACCTCTTACTTTATTTTATTGGCGGACATTGCCAGCACGTGTGTTTGATTACACGTTATTGCAAAGCTTAGAGAGTACATAACTTTAGGAACTTTAGCAGGATCTTAATCTCATTCATTTATCAAGATCACTGCATGCAACAGACCCTTAATTAGAGATGATTTATATCCTGGGTGTGATAAATGGCTATAATATAACGCTACGCCCTTTGGCTACCAGATTTTCACATGTCTGCTGAGCGACATTAATTACAAAATTACAAACCATGTAGCTTTCTATTTTCCTTTACTCATCGAGAAATTAATTAATACAAATTACAAAAACTGTCATTGCAGAGTTGCTCAATTAAGAATAGAATATCTAAATAGAAAAAAAAAACCCTCTGGTTTCACTAATAATTTCTTTCCTAACTGTGATATTTTTTGTGTGTAACTTTTGATATTCATTTTCGCGAAAGAGCAGGTTCCTTTTATTAGTATAGGACGCTTCTTTAGACTCAAAAGTGGAAGTATGGGGTCAAACGGAATTTAACATGGAGCTTTAGTATGGGGTCAAACGGAATTTAACATGAAGCGGTAGTATGGGGTCAAACTGGAATTAAACATGGAGCGGTAGTATGTGAGCAAACATGAATTTAACATGCAGCTGCAGTATGGGCCAAGCGGCAATATGGGGTCAAACGGGAATTTAACATGGGGCGGCAGTATGGGATTTAACGGGAATGGTAATGTTAACTTGTAGAATGTTATAGGCCTTTTCCATGTTAAAACAAAATTATGGTCTCATATGGGAAGTGTACTGTTAAAATGTTTTGATATACTATCCCCCCCCACACACACACACACACCCTACCATCCTGCACCCGCTTTGTGATATACAATCTAACATACACACCCGACTATCAATCACCTAGTTTTTGATTACAATCCAACACACACCCTACTATCCGACGAAAAGGGTAGGAGTTTTTATACACACGTTATCTTTATATACATACAAACATAATATCTATCACACAAAAGCAAGGTAAGGATAGGAGTGTTTATAGATACACTATACCCTCACACAAACATACCATCACACACAAATGAGAGGGGTAAGGGGTTTTAAATTTAAGTTGTACACATAGACATACACAAACATACGCAAACACACATATATCTGCAATAATTTTGTGTAGTATATCTCCTTTCTAGAGATATGGGTTGCCCTGGAAAGGGGCCTTGGGTTTCTGCCACCACTCCTCTCCCTTAGTGGTCGCACCTCACGGATTGGGCACGGTGGGCCGCACATCGTCGTCCCTATATATTAGCTCCACGCCAAAATGTTTTGGTGCAGACGATGAGCCTAAAACTATGCTCATCGGTCTCGTCTCCCAATCCTCTGTTTGTGGAATCAGAAGTGGTTCTAGTTGTTGTTGCTGCTGCTGCTGTGGTAGCTCCTCATCAGGGATCCAATCCTTATTCCCCCTTTTCCTCATCTTTTCTTGGATCCTCTCCAATTGGCATTCAGGAGCTCAAAATACCTCTCCCTCTTTAGGTGCTCCTTTTCACTCTTTTCATCCGTGCAGGCTGTCTTAATTTTGGTGACTTCTTCATCCATCACTTCTCTCACAAACGCCTCTGTTATTCTCAAGGATGTCGTCTCCCTCTTTAGGTGACGATTGTGCGGGTAGTTTAGCATGGTCAACGATGGGTGGCAAGATTAATTAGTTAGTTTAGATTACAGACGTGTTCGGTCATTTGATCTTGTACGTCTATTTACCCCCAAAGCGTGCGAAGCACGCACTAGGGGGTTAAACTGTGTGTTTAGCACACTATTTAATTCTCGTTAAGTGGGTTGCCGGGCTGCAAACCCACTTGACGCATTACTACGTGCATGCACGCTATTTACACACCACTCCCTCGCTGCATGGTTTCCCCACTATGGAGGTTCATTGAAGGCGCGATATGTGAGTGTGTGTACAATTACTTATACCTGTACACATGAATAGAACCACAATGTTTACAGGATTGCGGGTGTGCGCACGGCGCACTACTTAATTGCTGTCTGGAGTGGAAGGCTGCACGGACTCGGCAAGGGAGGCGCGAAACGTGACGAATGTACTGAAACGACATGAACGTACATGATCAAATTCTGCCCGGTTAGCTAAGTCGAGCTGTCCCTAAAACCAATGATGTGTTAACCACATATTTAATTGTGTCAATTCTTACAGTTCCAAATTTATTTTTTTAATTAATCCATCAGATGTAAATTTTGTGTACATAGTGTAAGTATTTATTCAAAAATATTACCAATCCGCGAGTACAAATTACTCATATCATTTTAGTACCACGCACACATTACTAAATTCAAGGTTATATTTTTGACGGTGGATCAAAATAGGTCAAATTTGTGATTTAAAAGAGTCTATCCAAAAGGGGTTTTCAAAATTCAAAAGGAAAACCCCATTCAGTCAAGCAATTTTGGTCAATCGGCTCAGGAGGGAGAGTCCTCTCGGTAAAATGGTCTGCTTCCAGGCTCTCCCAGGTTTCTTTCGGGCAGGCTGGCTCTATTCCGGCCATCGAAGGGCTATGTGTGTTGCCTGTCTCTGCGGATGGGCGCTCGGCTAACCTGGGTTTGCGTCGTAGACTGTGTCTTCGTAGCTCGCTTCCATATGCCTGCGTTTTCCTCCCTGCCCCCTCCTGCTTTCAGCTCCAGGCATGGCAGGCTGCACTGCTGAGTCGGGGTACTTCCGGAGGGTCGCCATGTATCTATGTTCCTATCAATTGTACTCATCGACTCGGCTCTTAAGGGGCTTCGCTTTGGTGGTGGGGGTAGGTTGGACATCTTCTGTGCCGTACTGCCACATATCTACAGGTATGCCCCTGACTTCCTGTATTTCAGTAGTAGGTTTGTCATTACCTGCATGTGGCAGTCCGTATGAAGCCACATGTGGCCCTCTGCCCTTCGTCCTACCACAGCAGGTGTTGACGATCTTCGGGACGATGTGACTTGCTGGACGGCTGGCTCCTGACTGCTGAAATGTGAAAGTGGATGGCAAGACTGAACGCACAGCTTGATATGGTAGAGGCACGGACGTGAGGGAAAACATCCCTTCCATTCGGTACGTGGACGTGAAAGAAAACGTTACAAATCTAAAGATCCACAGAGAGAATGTAAAAGAGCACGTCAACACAAGTTTTGGGGGTAAAAAGTAAACAAGATAACACCATTTTATTTTTCAAAATCAACATTTTAATAATAATAAGAAGCTTCTCTAACTCAAACATGAATAAAAGCTGACAAATTAAATATGAATGTATTTACAATGTTGTCAACGTTGTGGAGTCACACTCGACTTCCAATGATCTAATACAGTGTCATTTTGCCATCGATGCACACAACGTTTCTGAGCTAAAGAAAAGAGATAGCATTAACGTTCGCAAAATCGTCTTTCTATGTTGTCATAGTTTCTAGAGTAATCGCTATCAAAACAAGTCACTAAATGTTCTAAGGGAAATCTAAGATTGCATTGATGAAGAAAATACACACAATACTGTCCACACACAATGGAATCTGATCCTTGCAATCTCACATTATTAAATTGAGTGCATACAGCATTTCTTTTTATAAAGTCAATGATGTCGTCTTCCAGAGGAGGTAATCCATAAGAATCAAAATATTACACAATGTGGTCGTTCAGATAATAGATGACTACCAGATGGGTTCCCGGTCAATGACTGTCGTCTGGGTTGATAACATAGGCTTGAACGTCTTTCGGTTTTCGATGTGGAAGTTCATCTTTAGCACACACTATTGGATTACAAGAAGCTATATACGAATTGTTACTCAGAAGGTAATGAAATTTCCAGGTATCCATTTTTTTCTTTTTTCACAGGTCATCAGTTCTCACCTGACTTTTTACTTGAAAATATCTGTCAAGTAAGTCGATGAACGGGTAGTCTCTGTACTTTGTTGCAAGAGAGTTTCGACGCGTTTCGTCTCCAGAGAAGTCAATGGAGATAAGGAATAGTCACGCAAGTCTTTATACCACTTTTTAAAAACCTTCTCTTCTGAGATGAGGGTCCATGCCTCCTTCAGATACTCTTCCAACTTGTCTTCTGGGCTCATTATCAAACATTTGTCGTGTTGTTCCTGACTAGGATGATTGATTTGACATCCATAACAATGTCCCATGGCTAGGCCTGTAATTTTTTCAGCCATGTCAGGAGCAAAACAGAAAACTAAACGTTCTTCTTGTTCTTGACATGATGTTTTTGTCTTCTTCTTCACTTGTTGTTTGTGACTGTTATTTGTGTGAATACAAAACATCCTCTTCGCCTATCACCATAGGTTCGTGTTCCATCTTGTCTTTTGTCTTCTAATAGTCTTGGATCACATCTCTCAAACTTTTGATTTCCAGAGCATTGTCAAATTGGGCATACATGATGACGTTTACTGTGTTTGCCAGATTTTATATGGTGGAAATGTCATTCGTCGCTGCCTTGGTCTGTAGTGAAATCAAATCCCCACAAAGCATATCCTCCTGCATCATCGTCGTACGAAATACCGTGGCTGCTGTTGGTACCTAACTGTCCTGTGACTTCAAACAGTGTCAAGTAAGATCTTAAGTAATTTTTCTGGGCAAAGTTAGGTTCAAAAGGTCTGGTACACAACGTCTGGCCATCTCGGGTGATATATCTTGGACACGTTGATGTGTTAGAACTCGAAAGGATTTTGATCGAAAGGATTAATGGCCGCATTGCTGACGATGCCAATGAGCAAACGTGTTGGTAGCTGTCCTTGGAAAACATGTACTTCGCTCTTGGATCGGAGTCCAGAGGCAATGGTGAAGGTTTTAACTTCCACTCATCGTAGAGGATACTTGGCTGTAGTTCTGCTCAGAGTTTGACTGATGTCGTTTCCCACTTAGGTAAGACCTCCACACGGTGCACGTAAAGTCTGGCTCCTTCGATGTTCGTTTTGTACTCGTTAGCATTAACCATCAAATGGAACACAGTACTACTTCAATTCAGTCTCAGGCGATCATCCACTCCATTCAACAAATACTTGCTGTGCAACCACATGTCCAAATGTAAACGATCCATCCTTTCTGAACTACGTGCTTGTTTGATCTTTTTTTCAACGGTCGCTAAATCCAACATTGTTACGATCGTCAGCTTCTGTCAACTCTGTGTTGTTGAAGGCATCCAGTGTGTCAGGTTTCCATACCCCTGATGCATTCATATATGTTAGGATATTTTCTAGGTACGCTCGGTAAGGGTAAGTATCCATGCTGCTGCTTATTCAAGTACAAATCTACTTCAATGAACAACGAATGCATGAAATTGTTGACAGGAGCTACTCTGGCATCTTTCCCTACATTGATGTTGTCCGCTTTGAGAACTATTACTTTTAGGTACAAGTAACAGTTATTCAGGTCGATGTAATCTTCGGTTTGTCCTTTTATTTCAAATTCGATGGCTGCTGATGTGGTCAAAGACGACACAGGATGAAATTCTACCCATTGGAATTCTTGCATCGTCATCCTCGTCTGTGGGCATGGCAACCAGATCGAGTTCTGACTTTGAACATTCGCAAGAATCTCGGTGCATCATTTTCCTTTTTTTCAGTTGTAATCAAAAAACGTCCAAGTCTATGACAGCTGCTGTTCTTCTTTTCTTCTTCTTTTTCTGAACGTATCTATGAGATCTGAAGGGTTTTCGACGCCTCTGCCATGTCCTTGCTGTGGCGTAGAGGAGGAAATAATGACTAGGGCAGAAGTATGAAGCGAGTTGATGGGAGTGTCTCGGCGACTCAAAAGGTCTTTTCCCAGTTTGAAGCAACACATTTTGTCCTGCTTCCATGAATTCTTTTTTAGGACTTTGTTTGTCGATGATTATGTTTTGGAGAAATTATCAAAAATCAAAGCTGCATCTTTTAAAGCATGCAATCCTCGAGTCACCATCGGTTTTAAGATGGGAACTACCGTATGAAAAACGAATTTTAACATATCTCCTAAACCATGTCCTCGTTGTCGAGCGACTCCTTGGTACACAGGACACATCTGTTACAATTCACTGGAGAATCGTTTTGGAAAATGTAGTTTCACGGTGACTTTCCTTAAGAGTATAGAATATTTTGTTAAACATCTCCTTTATTACTAATATTCACACTGTCAAAATACGATTTACTGACAGGGAACTAACGAGAATGTACACATTCTCGGCGAACGTGATACGTGTTTCCACTTTCAACGTAAGCAGTTATGGCAGAATCCACTTTGAAAGGAATAACTCTCAGCAACGGCGAAGTTGTTTCTCACGACGTTATACTCGACCTATTCCGAGTATACAAACAGTAAATGTAGTCCTTCGTTCAGTTCGATAGGGTAGCGAAAATAGAATCGATCGTTGTTGTAAAAAAATGTCTTTCATAGGATCGAGAGCGGTGTATCAACCGAGAATAGCAAACAATCCGGGACAAAAAGTTATGGCCATCGTTTTACCGCCAGAAAAATACATTTTAAGACGATAGTTCTCGATCAGTACACTTCAGCGGGCTTTCTCCAGTGTTTTGCCATACTGATCTTTGAAAAGAGCTGAAATCGCTTCGACACCATGTTGAATATTAAAATAATATACTGTAGGAATTCTCATGGTATAGGTGTTCAATTGAGGATTGAAGATGAAAGTGTTTTGACCTTCGTTGATATTGATGGCTTCAGTAGGATGAATAATTTCTACCAAAGCTACTTCCCAAATGAGCTTCCTGATTCAATTGTATACATTATGGTAATTTGGCCGTGAAACAACATAAGGTGTTGTTGGGAAACACATCCATGTAACTGTCACTGGGTAGTGTTAAATAAAATTGATTATTCCTTTGAAAAGTTCCTTTGAACACTTCCCCGTTCACATCTTCCAATTTATAGACAGGAGATCCCGTTCACGCACTTGTTCAGTGACACGAAACAATTCTGTCGTCCAGTTAGTTAAATAACCTTTGTCAAAAGTATGTTTTCTTTTCCAATGGGAACCCAATCTCCAGTCTGTTACACTTCTTTCTTTGTTTTCTGGTTTGGGACATTCCAAGCAATCAATCAAACACCATCACTTCGTTTTCAGGTGTCGCTTCTTCTGGTGCACACCCGATGCTTCGATGGTACGATTGACTGTAAGCTTCGACCAGACGTTGTAACACGTCGATGTATTTGAGAGTGTGTTGTTACGACTCTAAGTCTTAAAAAATGTAACAGAAAGAAAGTGAAACAAACAATGTATGTAAAATCAACAAACCATTTATTTCTCTGTAATAAAAAAAGATTCAAAAGACACTTACAATTTGTGAATTAAATTCCCAATAATCCTAAATGTCCTAAACACAAGTCAGAAGTTATAGTATGTTCCAGTTGAACGAATGTTCCGAATGAATGAATAGTCTTGAAGGTGCTGATATACCACAAAGACACAATCCAGAATATCTTTGAAAATGCCCACAAATATCCAAAAGTCATATATATACATCCAATTGTTAATGAGCACGTTATGGTAATTCCAATGAATGTTCAAATAAATAATTCCTTTCGAATTATGTCTGCAGCACAACTAAAACTCTGATAATAAACAGATTACCAAGGACTGATTTTAAAACAGGAATGATGTTTAAACAGGATTTAAAACAGGAATGATTATAATGTGTTCATCAAATCCTTATATTCACTTTTCAAATGACCTATTTCGTAACAGAACGTGCATCATTTAAAAGCCCACAATGCAATAGAACATGCGTCGCTCTTGTGGAAAATCCCCAACCTTGGTGTGAATAATTGTCAACACGACTGGCCTTGAACTCAAACATCAGTCAACATCCTGTTGACAACTTAACCAAAACTTAAAATGCAACTTACTACATGGACTAAGGTTACGCGCACTTAATAGATTCAATATACATAACACCTCCCCTCATAAAGAAAAAGAAAGATTTATGCAATAAAGCTTTCTTTTACATATTAATCAAATATGAATATAATACTGTTATAATCAAAATCACATAGTAATATATCTTATGATTGACACTCAACCGAACTACACAAAATATACACAAAATAAAACAATATAGTACTTCTATATACTTGAGAGTGCACCAGTTCTTTTTACTACCAGGCACTGGGAATTCAGGGATAGCCTTGACCTTAGCTTCTACAGGTTTAACTAGACCTTATCCCACAATATGTCCTAAAAATGTAATACAAGCATGGCAAAACTCACTTTTGCATAAAATAATAGTCAGATTTGATCGAAGATTTTCCGTATGGTTTCCAAGTCATCTTCCCACGTGTTGTTGTAGATGATGACGTCATCGATGTACGCGTCACAATTATCTAGACCGGATGTTATCACGTTCATACAATGCTGGAACGTTGATGTAGAATTTTTCATACGGAAAGGTATCACTTTATATTGATAAAGCCCATCTAGAGTTGCATATGCTGAAATTTATTTGCCCTTTGCGTGAGTGGAATTTGCCAGAATCCTTTTAAAAGGATTTAAAACTTGGTGACATATTTCGCATTTCCAATTTTGTCGATGCAATCATCTATTCTTGGCATTGGAAATGAATCCGTTTTGAGACACTGTTGACTTTTCTATAGTCAGTACACATGTGGAATGTATTATCTGCTTTAGGCACAAGAATACACAGCGAAATCTTGTTACTTTTACTTGGTTCTATGAAATCATTCTCCTGTAAATATTGAATTTCCTTTTTCAAATATTCCTGCTTCAGAGGATTCATCCTGTAAGGGTACCGTTTCACAGGTGTAGAATCCACTATATTAACGTCATGATAGATCTTATTTGTTCGTGTTGGAACATCAGGAAATAAGTGTTCATTCTCATGCAATAACTGTTTTAGTCCATTTCTCTCCTGTTGTGGTAGATATGAAAATTTCTGGTCCAGAATGTTCAATATTTCTGATTTCCGAAGTTTTGTTAAATCAAAGTCATAACAGTCAGATTGTATTTCATCGCTTACATCGTCACTGTGTGGGACAGGTACAACTAAATTAATTGAGTAATTAACTGGGCTATCTCTGTCCAAATCCTCCTTTAACATATTTTTGAGACAAAGTTATTTCTGCTTCCGCCTCCCAGGTGTGTTAATGATATAATTCAAATCATTTACTTTCTTTTAAACGGTATAAGGACCATACAATTTAGCCCGAAGAGGATTTCGAGGTATGGACAAGAGAACCAAAACGTTTTCACCAGGCTTAAAACTCCTTTCCTGAATAGAGTGACGATTAGTTCTTGCTACTTCACAAGTCAAGAAGATTAATCTTTGAATCATCATTTGAATGAAGTTTTTCTTTCAATACCTTCAATGGTCCACGGACAGTATGTCCAAAAACCAGTTCAAAAGGACTAAAACCCAATGATTCTTTAACTGATTCCATAACAGCAAACAAAAACAAATGAACACCCTTATCCCACTCCTTTCCTGTATCAAAACAATATGACCGAATCATATTCTTCAAAGATTGATGAAATCTTTCCAAAGCGCCTTGACTTTCAGAGTGATAGGCAGAAGATATAAACTGTTGGATGCCTAATTCATGCATAACTTGTTGGGTAATCAGAGACATACAGTGCACGAATCAATTTGGCAGGAGGGTGAGTTTGAAAAGAAGTCATGTTGAATACTGTTAGAAAGAAAAGAAGTGAAGGATGTTTTTAGGGATTGTTTTAGACAGACGAAAACGAAGAATGTGACGTGTAAATGAACTCCTTCTTGCCACCAATTGTGAAAAAAATTAGTAGGAAATCTCAAATAATCGGGAGTGACAGGTTTTAAATCGATGAGTAAATACGCATGTGGCAATTGAATAGCATCGTCATGCGCATAGTTGAGCATTGTTCAGGTCAGGCATCGCCTGCTACCGTAAGTAACAGTAGACGGTACTACTTGTGCCTGTTCATCCAGAGTGGACATCTACACCTGGCTTCCTCTGGAAGCGTTCGAGCAGATATCCTTATGCCTCGGCTGTGAAGGCAGATGGCAAGAGTTGTGTGGACACCGCAGGGCACCAGCTCAGGTGCAGTAGGAACTGATGACCATCCACCGCATTCGGACATGTCTGGAAGAGAGAGTGAGGGCGACTCTGCGCAACTTTCCCTCACTTAAATCCAACTCACGCGCAAGACACTATTTCCCTCCCCCTCCCCCCCCCCCCCACCAGATACCTTCAAGTCATGTGGCGATGGGCGAGCGGTAAAGCTACAAGTGTGGATACACTTGCAGCTAAGGGCATAGGATCGCTTTTCACTGGACCGAATCAGCAGAGGAACTTGGCAGACCCCTGGGTGACTGAGCAGCCCATTCAGGATCACATTGTTCACCTCCGTAGCACGAGCAAGAGGCTTGAAAAAGTGCCCTAAACATTGCCTGCTTCACTTTAACCCTGGTCAGCACACTGCGGCAGACTGGGATCCACCTTAGCGGTCGAAAACCTAAGAATAAGACAAAGGTGACGCAAATCACCGTCGGTGCCCAGACCGTGCGCACACTAATGGACAGTACATTAGCAGATAGGCCAGAGAGAAGAACAGATCGAGCTGGTCGAGAACTGGCCATCCAGATAGCAGCCCTGAGTGAAACTCGCCTAGCTGAGGAAGGACAACTCACTGAAGTAGGAGCCGGCTGGTAGAGGTAGATAGTATTGGTTCAGTCTCACTCATGTCGTCTTCAAAATCACTGGCATGCACTTCTCGTCTTCTCTTGACGTCTTCTGGTTTATATCTGGAATGGTAAACCGTTTACTTGATTTGAAATTTTATTTGACTAGGGTATAAACACTCTCTTCCTATATATAGAGTTTCTCACCATAAGTGAATATATCATTCAGCTTTCAGTCTGTGAAGATGAAAGAGTAAAAACAGATAGCCCTTCTCGTCAGATTTACAGAGAATCATTCGAAAGTACACTTCCAATAAGATTACGGACTACTCCACTCCAGATAAAAGTCAAGATAATTGCTACGTCTGTCAAGAGAAAGGACATTGGGCCCAATAATGTCCACAACGTCAAAGAAAAGGAACCACTACTAAGACAGGAGAAAAGAGAGACAAAAGTAAAGATACCTGTTATCAATGTCAAGAAAAAGAGCATTGGTCTTCAGAGTGTCCCAAGAAAACAGAGAACAAGGAGAAGAAGGAAAGGGAGCATTCTACAAAAACATAAACAGAAGAAGAAACCATACCCGTTAAGAGATTCAAGAAGGCAAGACAAATAGAAGAAACTGAAGGAGAAGAGGAAGAACCCATGCCAGTAAAAAAAAAATTTTAAAGAGAGAGAGAGATAGACAGTGAAAATGGTGAGCTTTTGTGATGTGTTATGAAATTTCATTGTGATTCGGATTTCAGGACGTAAGTGTCTCTTGGTCTTGGTTTTTTCTTTTAGTATGGATAAGATACTCAAACACACTCACACACACACACACACACACACACACACACACACACATTGAATCATGGAGGGATTTAAGTTTTATTTGATTTGGCAATCATTGGGTAGTATGTCTTTTCAAAGAGATTTAGGTAGCCTTGAAAAGGACCATTGGCGTTTGTTTTTATTTTTAATAATAATATTAAAAAACTTATGAACTTGACATCATCGGCTATAACTGTCTTAATCCTTTTCCACGACCAAGTCCTACTCCTGCTGCTGCTGTTGTTGCTTTGGTAGTGGTAGGAATAACTGCTGCTGCCGGCGTCTCAGTGCTGGTGAGAGTTGATGTTGTCATAGAAGGTTTAGAAGTCTTGGATCGTGAAGGTCTCTTTCTCTTCGGTTGAGCTAAAGAAGTCTGATACATTTCTCTCAGATGTTTTATTTCTTCCAAAATGTCTTGTAACAGACTCCCAATTTTGTTTTCACTCTCTTCCTTCTGTTCACTGTTCAGAGTTTTTCCTCTTCTCTTCTTCTCGCTTTATTTTCTCCGCTTCTTGTTATTGTTTATGAACAAATACTTGTTCTTCTTCTTTCTGACGTTGCAAAAACTCGCCAACTCTTCCTTCTGTTTCTTTCGGAGATCATGATACACTTCTGGGAGGTGAAGGTGGTACTATCGCCGTAGGCCAATTTGGCCAAAGCTAAATTGAAGTCATCCTCTACTGGAAGAAGAATATTGGCTACAGCAGCAGTAGTATTAGTAGTCATTGTACTATCACTCAGAGTATACTATGCATACGCGGCAGGCGCACCCCAATACATCAGCCATAGGTATTGTATTTGAACCGTTCTACAAAGGTACATCGTAGGAACATTGGTGCACATATATATTGAAAGTGACGTCACGCGTCAGCTGTCTTTTGATTGGAAGAGAGGCAACACGCCCTGACTGAAGTATGTTACGCCCGTTCTGAAAGTTGAACACTTCAATCCGTTTCGATCCGGTCATGGACTATATACAGGCGCACTGTCCCATTGTGTCACCTATTCTCAAGACAACTTGATAAGATGTGGGCAAAACTAGAGCCATCGACCATCATTTCCAGCATGTTGTTCAACGCAGACTTCCTGATCTATGTGAAGGCATCATGGGCTATCACGAAGATTACGGAGACAGCCATATGCAAACGAAGGGTGTATGTGGAGAGAAAAGAATGCCTGAAGAAGGTCTTAGTCTACGGCCCAGCTGTGAGGAGAAGTTTGCGGAGAAGAACTGTGAAGCGGTGCATCTTATGTTAATCCTCTTCTTTGGTTAACAAAATCCAACAGCCCTTTTAAGGGCCACCCAGATCTCTATAAAGGTGAGATACTACTCAAAATTATTGCCGATATATATGTGTTTGCGTATGTTTGTGTATGTATACGTTTATGTTTACAAATAAAATTTAAAACCTTTTACCCATCTCTTCTATGTGTGCTGGTATATTTCCGTGAGGTTATAGTGTGTATATGAACACTCCTACCCTTGCCTTGTTTGTGTGTGATAGTATGTTTGTATGTATGTAAGTATAGCGTGTGTATAAACACTCCTACCATTTTCGTTGGATAGTAGGGTGTGTGTTGGATTGTAATCAAAAACTAGGTGCTTGAGAGTCGGGTGTGAATGCAGGATTGTATATCACAAAGAGGGTGCTGGATAGTAAGGTGTGTGTATGGGATAGTATATATAAAAAAAATTTAACATTACATTTCCCATATGAAACCATAATTTATTAACATGGAAACGGCCTATAACACTCCACAAGTTAATAATACTATTCCCGTTGGACCCCATACTGCCGCTCCATTTTAAATTCCCGTATGGGGCCCATACTGCCGCTTCAAGTTTAATTCCCGTTAGACCCCATACCGCTTTTGGCCCCATACTATTTATTTTCGATGTGAAAGGAAAAAAGTACCATAAATGGTGAAATGGTTCTGTCACAAAGACTCACAATAGGTTTAATACTGGACATCACATAACGTGATCAGTAAAAACAACGTTCTTACATGTAAAGTTCTTTTGCCAACATTTAAAATGTTGCATTTTTTGCTTAATGAAAAAAGTCTCCTACAGCTTTAAAACAATACCAGCTGTAGTATTAGAGATGATGATGAGTGTACATTGGCATTAGACATTAACTTCGACACTAAATGTTAATTACTGGGTTTTTTTATATCTCATAGGTGTGTCCTTGACATTCATAAAAATATCAGAATATCAATATACTGCCAAACTTTGAATGGTAAAGTAACTTTCGGAAAGACTGAAAAATGATTTTATGTGTTCATATGCCTCTCTCTCTCTCTCTCTCTCTCTCTCTCTCCAAATCGCAGGAGAAAAAGTTTGGTTTGATGTTTAAGACACAGCCGTAAAAGTATGTTATTTAGTGCCGAGGCAATTGGAACAAAGTACCTTGCCCAAGGACACGCCAGAGATAAGCGACACGGGGTGATCCGATGGAAGGATTCGAACCCGCACCCTTTCGGTCGAGAGTCCGGGACGCTAATCATTGAGCCACTGCGGCTGATATCTTCATTAGTCGCCTCTTAAGACATGCAGGAGAGAGTATCGGGCCTAGTATACATCCCCGAGTCCGTTGGGACTTGGAGAAATGGACTTTCTTAATGCAAGACCCTTGCTGCAAAGCAGATGGAAGAGATAAGAGGCAATATAAGTTCACATAAGTGCATTTCATGATATACACAACTTGTAAGAACCCCTTCCAGTCAAGAAAATCATTTGCTGAATATTGATAAAATGTGAAAAGTAGCCTTGATTTCAAACAAAAAAGCTTGCACATTAATCACTTATAGTCTTGATTCAAAAATGATACATTGTCCCGCATAACCGCAGACGGACTAACGACCTGTGATTGGAAAACCAAGTAATAATAGAATATTCCTTAAATCTTTGAGATTCATAATAAAGTGATGCTTACGACCATGTAGATGACAGCTAATTAAGGGACTTTCACACCAGTAACCTTTTCATGGTATAGAATTTTACGCAGACCTCCAAAGTAGAAATTTCAGTAGCGAATCGACGGATTTCCTATGTATTTCCGCATTAATGCTTGTTTTCATGTTAAGAGTAATTAATTCATGTGGACCGAATTCATATACCACGGAGTAAAGATTATTTCCTTCACTATATAACGGATTTTCCTTTATAAGACCTTTAAAAAAATACTATTAACTTTTTATCTATTGATTTATATTCATCACTATCCACAGAAAAATAATCGTATTCTGATGTGGTGCAGCTACATGAAGTAAAAAAGAACGTCGGCATATAATCAGTTCCGGAGGTTCCAGCAAAATCGTTTTCTTTATTTATTATCGTCACGTTTTCACTCCAGAAATATTGTGATACCCTCCGTCTGTCTGTTCGTCTGTTACCCTATCTTGTCCTAAATTGATGGTCAGAAATTCATCAAACTTGTCAATTTTCGATGATCATATGGTAACTATGTGCAAGAAGGCTATTATTTTGGGCTCGTTTTATTGCTTGGGGATCCCAAAGGAGGAGATATAAGCTCATATAAACAGTTTGGTTTGGTTTTGTGGGGTTTAACGCCATTTTTAAGCACATGATAGGCTATACATGGCGGCCAGTATATTTGGTGGAGGAAGAACCTGGGAAGATTCCAGAAAGAGCCACCAACTCACAGGAAGCTACTGGCAAGCTTTTTCACAAACCTACGTTGGTCGAGCCGAGACTCGAACCCACTCGGACAGAGGTGAGATGTGTGAATGATTTGAAAGGCTGGCGCCCTAGACCACAGTGGCCACCTGGGGCCCCGTCACATGTACAGAAATGAACAATACAATGATGTTTTCATATATATATATATATATATATATATATATATATATATATATATATATATATATATATATATATATATATATATATATAACCAAACATTTTACATACAGTCACACCAGGAAGACACACCATGTATCTAAGAGCGTGGTCATTGTCAAGAAGGTATAGGAAGCTGCCAAAATAGAAGGGGGATAGAAGATAACTTAGACAAAGCTACATTTTTAAATTATACAAAATTTAATGAAAAGCGTTCGGATTTACAATTTCGAGGCATTGATGTTGCTCTAGTTTGTATTATTTGGAAACAGAAATAAATGCTTTCTTTTTCTGTTTGCGATTATTATCTTTTCAAATGCTCCATAATAAGAGATAGATAAATAATTCTCTAAATTGTCTTACATAAATATGATTGTGAGTATAAACCGTGTAATCATTATCAAAACAAAAAGTCTTCTCTTTTGGGCAAAATTAAGCTTTGGCATACAGAAGACATGTCATTGACACATACCATTAAAACAAAAGGAATAACTATTAGTAAATTGTCTGAATTCATTTCAGAATGCGCATACAATCTAATACAGACCGTAAATCAGCTATCTCTGTAAGATGAGCACGGACGTTGAAGAGGATACTTACGACTCTATTATCTAAATTCAACTCATCAGGAAGATTTAAGTTTGTCATTTGTTTCAGCAATCAATCACCGACAATGCTATTATGTTACAATTTTACGCTCTTAGCGGTCAGCCATACAGTTATTGCTGTGAATTACTTTGCTAACAGTGAGTTCGATTTTTATGCTGCCTCCAGGCGTGAAAATCAGAGAGGCTGGGGACCAGGACATGAAATATTAATTGATTGTCCGTGAAATGCCTTGAGTACAGGCACTGCTTCCAACCTAGTCTTTTAGCATTATTTACCGTACTATTGTGAATTTGTATGAATTGTGGTTATGGTCACACAATACATATCTCGAATAATATGTTGTCATGGATCATTTCCAGCAATTATAAATTCATTTCCCGGAATACAAATCAAGAGAATGTGGATGGCTCAAAGAGTTACACCAGGAACATCAAATCATGTACGTTTATTAATCTCTTTGGTTAGTAATAGACAACGTAAAATGAGCTTGAAGGATACGTTTGATGTAATTTTTCTATAAAAGATCATGCTTGACCGACTCCGTCATGGGATGATATTAATGACAGGGGCGGTTGCAACTATCGATCTTGACAATTAAAAGAAAAATTTGGTGTCAATATTGCAAAAGTCCATTATTTCAATCCTTATTACATTATTAGTAGGTCATTCGCTGTCTAATTAGTTCAAAATTGTCAAGAAGTGAATTAAACTTGGCCGAGTTAAACTGTTAACATGTTTAAAATTTTGGTATATATCTTATAATATATGTACAAAGGCCTCAAGACAAAGAAAAAATGCTCATAACCGTTCAAGTAATAACTCACTTTTGAAGATAGAGCGGCAATATATCTTCGATGTATAATGGATCAATTTATGCCCACTCTTATGGCATTTTTATGGTAAAACAAATACAGATAATTTAGAAAAACTCCCGTTTATGACTCTACAATTTGTATAGAATGATTTTGACCACTTTTAAAGGCAAAAATACCTACTTCACACTTACGCAAGTTACGCAGATTACGGCAAATGCTCGAGAAAGATGCAAAACATTGTATGGTTTAGGCCCAGATTAAATTCAAAATATAAATTTGTATATAAAATTACTTAAATACCCTTTCAGACATAAAAACATGCTGGATATACCAAGAGTCCGGACATCAAGGTATGGTATGAACAGTTTTAGCTACGCGACGGTTAAGCTGTGGAATTCTCTACCGGGTGAACCCAGACATGCCAGTATAATGAACAAATTAATCACTATTTGGAAAAGCAAATGTTGGAAATGCGGTGCTTGTCAAAATATTCAAGGGAGTGGCATGAGCTTGACGTCTGCATGGCTAGTGTTGTGCATGAAATTGCCATCTTTTTTTATCTTGCTGGTTTGCTTACTGTATCTGCTTACTTTTAAAATTATTGGCTGATCTTATTCAGTTGTTTGGTTTTGTTGCCATTTTGTTTTCAGCCCATTTTGTTCATCTTTTTCTTTATATAAAATAGTCTAATTTCCAAGTGTTTAGCTTATGCTTTAAGTTTTCATTTAACCTAAAATTACTTTATTGGAATTAAATGTATGTGTATGATTTTTATGCACGTTTTAATACACATTCTAATCTTTATGCTGTGGCTATTTAGTCCTGTATGTTTTGTGTACTATAGTTATTTAGTGTAGTATGTATGTTCTGTCTACTGTGGCTATTTATTGTAGTATGTTCTGTGTACTGTGGCTATTTAGTGTAGTATGCTCTGTGTACTGTGGTAATTTAGTGTAGTATGCTCTGTGTACTGTGGCTATTTAGTGTAGTATGCTCTGTGTACTGTGGCTATTTAGTGTTGTATGTTTTGTGTACTATGGTTATTTAGTGTAGTATGTATGTTCTGTCTACTCTGGCTATTTATTGTAATATATTCTGTGTACTGTGTCTAT
Source organism: Margaritifera margaritifera (assembly GCA_029931535.1). Classification (NCBI taxonomy): domain Eukaryota; kingdom Metazoa; phylum Mollusca; class Bivalvia; order Unionida; family Margaritiferidae; genus Margaritifera; species Margaritifera margaritifera. The sequence goes on from JAQPZY010001697.1 coordinate 444,836, forward strand.
TTAATGTAGTATGCTCTGTGTACTGTGGCTATTTAGTGTTGTATGTTCTGTGTACTGTGGCTATTTAGTGTAGTATGTATGTTCTGTGTACTGTGGCTATTTAGTGTAGTATGTTCTGTGTACTGTGGCTATTTAGTGTAGTATGTTCTGTGTACTGTGGCTATTTAGTGTAGTATGTTCTGTGTACTGTGGCTATTTAGTGTAGTATGTTCTGTGTACTGTGGCTATTTATTGTAGTATGTTCTGTCTGATGTGGCTATTTAGTGCTGTATGTTTTGTGTACTATGGTTATTTAGTGTAGTATGTATGTTCTGTGTACTGTGGCTATTTAGTGTAGTATGTTCTGTGTACTGTGGCTATTTAGTGTAGTATGTTCTGTCTGATGTGGCTATTTAGTGTTGTATATCTATATCTGTGCTCCATAATATATGGATAATGTAATTATGTTTTAGCATAGTGTATGTACATATTAGTATGGGTACGCATGTTCATTTAGATCTGCATATATGTAATTTACTATGTTTGTATGTGGGGGTCCCGGGTGGCCGAGTGGTCTAAGGCGCTTGCCTTTACAGGTCGTGGGTTCGAGACTCGGGTATGTGAGAAAGCTTGGCAGTAGCATCCCGTGGGTCAGCGTTTCTTCCCGGAGTTTTCTCGGTTTCTTCCTCCACCAGATATACTGGCCACCATGAATAGCCTATCATGTGCTGCAAAACCCACATATTTCTATGTGTATGTATGTATAACATGTAACTATCTGTATGTATGTATGTACACCACTGTCGCTGTCTGATATATATATATATATATATATATATATATATATATATATATATATATATATATATATATATATATAAATTATTCTGTTTAGACGTGTATTGGGAATATGTGAGACGTACTGTTGTTGAACAATTGTCATTAAAGCTCTTGATTAATTCATAGTCGGTAGAAAAAGCTTGTAGCAGGTTCTGTTTTTTACTCTATATTACATCTACTTATCACCATATTGGCGTGCTGGATAATGGCACTTGCATTTTACTTTGAAGGAATGAGGTCATGACAACCTCGCCCGAAAGTACTTGTCCGGCCCCGAATAATAACCTTGCTCTAATTTGTTGAGAGAAAAAAAAGAACTAATTCGATACTTTATATTAGGTGCAAAAAAACAAAAATTATCTCGAGATAAAAGAAAAAGAAATATCCCGGTAGGAAAGATAATACCAGCCCCCTACCCCTACCCCCACCCCAAAATCAAATGGTTCGTAGATTGTACCGTAAAGGAACATACAAAAGACAAAACATTTAAAAGGGGATAGCTAAAGAACTGTTCTTCCGCCAGGTGATCGTGGTATCCACTTCTGTTCTTCACGACATCCTTTGAGAATCTGATCAAGCATGAATGCCACAAAAAATATTCTTAAGAGTCCATGATTGACTGATTATATAGTGACATTGTGACTTGGACAGACGGACAAACATATGATTTTATATTACCATTTTGACTTTTTGAATAACCAATTCCTCTTGATTAATTAAAGATTCTTCTCAGAATCTTGTAAGTTTTTCGTTGTAAGATTGTTATGCCACACTGAAGTTTCATTTTACAGTGCATGTGCATTTGGTTGACTTCTGACCTAATTATAACCTTTTAGGAGATATGCCATCAAGATGAAAACTTTGAAGTTTATTAACCCTTAGCAGACTAACTATATGATACATAAACAGTTGAATGTACCGGATACTGTTTAAAACATGATTTATTACGGTTAATAGTCAGGAGTTGTACTGTATACCACAAACGTTAGTGAAATATACGGAAGTTAAATATTTGTTATATATTTACGGCACCCATTTTACAGAACTTGTAACTTCGGCATTTCTGCTGATTATCCTGCTAATAGTTTACTTTGTGTAAGAGAATGTTTTCTGCGTGTAAATATTATTTTTGGTTGGTTTTAAGGGCACTTTTAACACATTATTGGCAACAATATCATACCGCGGAAATGGGAGCTAAGCGCCTTTCCCAGGAACACACCTAAGCACCCGATCCGGACTGGCCTGGGCGGGTATTGAACCCGTGATCCTTGGATTACGAGTCTGATACTCTGCCAACTGAGCTACCGCGGCTCCCAGTGTAAATATTAGCGAGTAAAATATTATATATATATATATATATATATATATATATATATATATATATATATATATATATATATATTTAATCTATGATGTGTGTTTAAATCTCATCCATGGAGGTAAGTTGCACTTTTGATTCTGGTCACTAGTAAACAGAATGATGACTAGCATTTGAGTTCAAGACCAGTCTTGTTGACAGTTAGACTGGGTTATTTTCCCATTTCATTGCTTCACATCCTGTTTATATTGGTAAAGTGAAAATGTGTATAAATAGGGACTTGGTAAACAAATAATTCATTCCTGTTTTAGATCATTCTGTGGGAATCCATTTGTGATCATATTTTACATTGTGCTGTTGAAATCAGATATAATTCGCGATAAATTATTTATTGAATACATTACTTTGGACTTTTATGAACTCATTCAAAAACATTCTGGATTGTATAATTGTGGTATATCAGGACATCAAAGACTATTATAACTCATTCGGAACATTCTATATTTTTGACTTGTGATTAGAACATTGAGGATTATTTTGGAATTTGATTCCCAGTATTGAAGGTATATCTTGAATTTCACGTTGTATTGTAGGGAAATAAATTGCTTGTTGATATTACTTACATTGTTGCTTTCACTTTCTTTCTGTTACATTTTTTAAGACCCAATGTCGTAACCATATATATATATATATATATATATATATATATATATATATATATATATATATATATATATATATATATATATATATATTAGAGCGGAATGGAAAATGCTACTGAAACCTAAAATATTAATCTATGACCTTGATCTTGAAAAGGGTATGACCCCCAATGTGGTACATTACAAATGTAGAAGTTATGGACCAGAATGGGAAGTGTGACCTTCACCTAGAAGATATGATCCTTTATGTGGTAGTCAACATACCTTCTAATGATAAAGTGTAAGGACTCAAATATTGGGAACATATAAGCTGGCATATCGGTATTGAGCACAATATGCAATTTTAATGTAGCATCGCTAAGGTGAATTGCGCGCAAGCTGATTGAGTCATCCCAGGGATTACATATCAATGTCCAGCTAATGGGTTTCCTGCTACAGAGGAAGTTGATCAAAACTTGTGAAGAGTCATTTAGCATTAAAACGCACTGATTATAAGTAGATGTTAGTGACATTTCTACGGCAAAAGTGTGTGTGTGTGTGAGGTGGAGTATATATATATATATATATATATATATATATATATACATATATATATATATATATATATATATATATATATATATATATATATATATATATATATATATATATACAAACACACTCACAGAGTCTGTATTTTGTTTAAATAACAACATCGTTCTGTCTTTCTGAGCTAATTCGCCTTCATCAGTGGACTATAAATGTAAACAAATGGATGGTGAGGTGACGTATACACTTAAACGTACGATACTACGTATCACTTTCGCGTTAAATGTCAATACAATTTACACTGAGAATTTAGTCCTGTTGGAGACAGAGTATTTAGTTGTTGTTTTTTTTAATCCTAAATTATTCTTTAACCAACCTACATGATATAATGAGATATTGAAATAGATCAGTGGGAGAAAAATGATATTACCACAGTGGCATTATAACTTTTGGAACTACTTTCTTTTTCCATTTAGGAAGTAGATCTGCCCTTATGTATGTTATTCGGACCTGTATTTCCATATTTAGGCCTATTTCATTTTTTCTTCTTCTTTCTTCCTTTCTCTATCCTACCTTTCCTCTCTCTCTCTCTCTCTCTCTCTCTCTCTCTCTCCATCAGGATGAATAATCCTTAAAATGTGTCAAGACTGTTGAACCTCTAGTATACGTTTATGTAATCAATGAGAAGGCGCCATCAAGAATGCCTAACAATAAACCCCAAACAACAAAAAGCAGGCTTCAAGTATTAACTTTTTTTATAATTAGTTTTCCACATGAATCATGCTAATTGTCAGTGACTGAACTTATAGGACCTGCTGTTATTCGATATTCTGTCTCACTCATACAGTATCGTATACCTGTAACACTCAATGACAAGCGATACACATTTTTAAGAAAAACTCTTGATTACATATATTAATAAAATCGCTTAAGTGGCGATTTTAACTGTCATCACAATCACAATCAAGTCTGAAAACGACGGAGAAATCAGACATTGATTTGTGTCGATTGCAAACCAAAATTAAGCAACAATCGAAATTTGGGTGCAGCGTCTATGACCGAAATAGACTGCAAGCTTGCCAACAAACAACAATTCACGTCTGAATGCAGAAATAAACGAACATAGAAGCCAAAATCCTTGCAAGTAAACTCACAATCATTAAAATGTGTTGTTTAATGATGTTACGTTCTGAAGTCTGTTGACCGTTCTGTCATGTATCTACAAGTCTCCAACCCAACCAATGTTGACTGTATCAATCCGCGCAAGAAATGTGTTAACGAGAATAAAATCTCTTCATTTTCGTATGAAAGCAGTCATTGATTTTATACAAAGCACACAATTTAAAGCATTATACGTACAATCTAAATTTGTAAAAAGTCATTGTCCTAAAATGTAAATTTCTGAACTTCTTTATTTTGATGTAGTAATGCAGCCGAGCCGTTAATCGCATTGACACAGAATAGAGAAACAAATCCACGCAAATGGAAGGTTTTTACCTTAAAATATATATATAACAACAAAATCTATATTTTTTTAATAGATATAAGGAAATATTTCACGAGTGAAGTGGAAACATTTTGCATTCTAAGTTGGTTCGGGGTGGGTGTGGTACTCTTGTTTGAAACAACTCTTCCCCTGAGTGAGTTATATGGGTCATTGGAATACCATTTCTTCTTGTAAGTTTATCGGCCTTGTATGGTATCGAATTTACCGCTTAATTAGGGTTGATGTTACCACTTTGGTCATTACATCATGTATTTTTGCCATATGACTTCTAATGAGCGTCCTCAGCAGAAACTATACATTGTAATTAATTCTTACTGCTCGTACTACCTAGATTACATTATGGTAATTACAATTATATACAAATATTTAATCAACTGCCACTAGAACAAACAATCCAAAGCATTCACGTTCATTTTTGAATTGATACCTTCAAAATGTAGTTGGAAAGTTGAAGTTACTCATCTGTAACATCAGTGACCACTGTTGTTTTTGAATATATAGATCATACATGTTTTTCTGGTATCAACATTCGCTGAATCCCAAAGGGGACGTTGAAGTCCAAGCCCTTTCTGGAGAGGTGCCCGCTCCCGATCAGCTGATGTAAAAACGGTCGATGTAAATGAGCGTCTCGCAAGAGACTAACTTCGAAGAGCATTAAGAAATTGCCACTTTATCACATTGTTCAGCACAATATCTGTCATTTCCAAGGAATAAAACAATTACCAGATGTTTAGAAGGTAAATAAAATGACACAGATTCTTAACAGTATTTTGATTGATACTCAGATGAGAAACCACACCGGTTATTGTGAAGCAGACGATTTGAAAATCCGCTTTGCGTGCATCGTTATTTCTATCCCTCTGAGTGAATACGATGTATTACGGCAAGAAAACACATCTTATTTCTCTACTCAGAAATATTATAATAATAATAATAATAATAATAATAATAATAATAATAATAATAATTATTATTATTATTACTATTATTATTGTTGTTGTTATTATTGTGTGTGTGTGTGTGTGTGTGTGTGTGACTGGAGACCGTGCCATGATTGCGTGTCAGCACACACACACACACACACACACACACACACACACACACACACACACGAGATGAATAATGTAGAGTCATTTTGTTTTGGGTGGGGCGGGAAAAAATATAAGTATAACACAATACGCAAAGGCATCGATGGCACGTGAAATCCAATGTTGATATATGGATGCGGCCACATTCATACACCTCGTCCAACAATGCTGCGTACGCATTTTTCTGGTTGAATACATGAAAACATATAACTACTATGGTGCAATAAATTTGTATTTTTGCTCTCCTGTACATTTATAAGGGTTGTTTCAAAATAGCTTTGAAATGTTTAGGACTTTGTCATTGTTTTGCTGCATTATTTGTTTCTAAATAAATTTGTTTGTTCTATTGGCAGTTTATGAAATATGTTTATAGGTAAACAATTACTATAATGTAATGTAGGTACTACAAGCAGTAAAAATTAATTACAATGTGTGGTTTCTCATGTGCTTATTCTAAGTCTTATGGCCAAAATACGTAGTGTAATGACTAAAGTGCGAACAAAAACCGTAAAAGCTCGTGCTTTCTATGAACAACAGATGCGCTGGATAAATAACACTAACATTACCCCAATGCCGATTTAAGGGGGTGGAGCTACACGGGGCAAGTGCCCCCCCCCCCCCATTCATGGGGGCCCTCCTGGTTGCCGTGGATAAAATTACATGTGTTTAAATAAACGATATATAGGTCTAAACCGTCTAATACTTAGCCTAATATATCTATGATAATTACACATACATAAAGGACAGTTTAAGGGCTGCTTTTCTGGTGTATTTGTAGATCCCCAAGAGCCCCTCTATCTTAAGTGCCACAGGCCCCAAAAGAATTAATCTGGCCCTGCAGTATCCCCCCTCCCTGTCTCCGCTTTTCTTTTTCAAAACCACTTGTATCAAAGTCTTTATCAAGATGGTATACCATGTGAAAGGTGCAAACGTTGTTGTGATTTTTGTAAGGCCAAATATCTCAAACCTTTGGATGAATGTCTGTCATACTAGAACTGTAGAATTAGTAGTCACTGGCATTAGTGGCAGTTTATTAAATATTTTTACCTGTTATCAATTACTGATATGTAATCTAGGTACTACTAGCAGTTAGAATTAGTTACAATATGAAGTTTCTTATGTCCTCATACACAACTTTTATCAAAGACTTTATCAAGATGGTATTGCATGTAAAAGGTGCATGCTTGACTGGCTGTCATATTAGGATAGCATGTTGTTGTTGTTGTTGTTGTAGGTATAACGCCATTTTTCAGCACATGATCGGCTATACATGGCGGACAGTTTTATCTGGTGGAGGAAGAACCCGGGCAAACCCCGATAAGAACCACCGACCCACGGGAAGCTACTGGCAATCTTTCTCACATATCCACATTGGCCGAGCCCGACACTCAAACCCACGCGGACAGAGGTGAGATGGCAGTGATCGGTAAAAACGAGCGCCTTAGACCACTCGGCCACCCGGAGCCCCAGGATAGCATGTTAAAGGTGCATGTTTGACTGGCTGTCATATTAGGATACCCTGTACAAGGTGCATGCTTGACTGGCTGTCAGATTAGGATAGCGTGTAAAAGGTGCATGTTTGACTGGCTATCATATTAGGATAGCGTGTAAAAGGTGCATGTTTGACTGGCTGTCATATTAGGATAGCGTGTAAAAGGTGCATGCTTGACTGGCTGTCATACTAGGATAGCGTGTAAAAGGTGCATGCTTGACTGGCTGTCATATTAGGATAGCATGTAAAAGGTTCATGCTTGACTGGCTGTCGTATTAGGATAGTGTGTAAAAGGTGCATGCTTGACTGGCTGTCATATTAGGATAGCATGTAAAAGGTGCATGCTTGACTGGCTGTCATATTAGGATAGCGTGTAAAAGGTTCATGTTTGACTGGCTGTCCCATTAGGACAGAGTGTAAAAGGTGCATGCTTGACTGGCTGTTATATTAGGATAGCATGTAAAAGCTGCATGTTTGACTGGCTGTCATATTAGGATAGCGTGTAAAAGGTGCATGCTTGACTGGCTGTCATATTAGGATAGCATGTTGTTGTTGTTGTTGTTGCTCTAGGTATAACGCCATTTTTCAGCACATGATAGGCTATACATGGCGGACAGTTGTACCTGGTGGAGGAAGAACCCGGATAAACTCCGGGAAGAACCACCGACCCACGGAAAGCTACTGGCAAGCTTTCTCACATATCCACATCGGCCGAGCCCGACACTCAAACCCACGCGGACAGAGGTGAGATGGCAGTGATCGGTAAAAACGAGCGCCTTAGACCACTTGGCCACCCGGGGTCCCAGGATAGCATGTAAAAGGTGCATGTTTGACTGGCTGTCATATTAGGATAGCCTGTACAAGGTGCATGCTTGACTGGCTGTCATATTAGGATAGCGTGTAAAAGGTGCATGTTTGACTGGCTATCATATTAGGATAGCGTGTAAACGATGCAGCATGTAAAAGGTTCATGCTTGACTGGCTGTCATATTAGGATAGCGTGTAAAAGGTTTATGCTTGAATAGGCTGTCATATTAGGATAGCGTGTAAAAGGTTCATGTTTGCCTGGCTGTCATATTAAGACTATAGAATTAGGAGGCACCGTCCCATCTCAAAGGCTAGAATTGCATGAGACGAAGTTGGATGCGTTAAGACCAGTTGCGGTATCTTTTTATTCCTTTACTAAATTATATAGCTCCAAAAGACACGCGCTATGGTGAATATAACCACTACAGACAAAACAAGACTTCTAGGTTTCGTGTTCCAGTGATATTACACGGTAGAGGACGTTTTTCAAGAAAAACAACTAGAAAATGTAAAACCATTGACATTGCAGTGTACATTCCATACACATATAATCAGCTGGTACCGGAAATGTAAAGAATGCACAGAGTGATTACAAAATCGTCTAACGATTACTCGCATGAAACCATGCAAGATGTCAAGTAACATAAAAGCGATTTGGCTAGAAACCTGTAACATGTTGATAAGGCAGACTTTGAACTCGTCCAGGAAGATAACGCGTGCCCAGTGGCCCGGGGGCAATGTTCTTTAGTGGCGCCCCTACTTTGCCACAGGGAACAGTTTTTATGTCAGTTGCCAACATCCAACCTCCCCCTCATCTACGCCCCGATTACAGCTGCAAAAAAAAAGCTCTCGATGGCGCCCCCTCATCCGACGATGGGGGGGGGGGGGGGAGGGGGGGCAATTGACCCCCCCCCCCCTTGAGCCGCCCTGGGCGTGCATCTCAATACCACGAAGTATCAACACTTTAACGCGTACACTAATTGTTAAAATGGCATTAGTACGGAAAATGGTCAACCAAGAAAATTTTTAATTATTGGAAATTTCGCAACTTTGGGATTTATGAATGATACCGGTTGCAGTCCATAACTATAAATTATATTCTCGTATATAATCCAATACCAACTGCTAACCGCATAGACCCAGATCTGACGTCGTATAATGCGCCGGCGGATTTGGGTTTATGCCGTTTGTAAGGACTAGTAAGTAGAACAAACAACATAGACTCTGATCTGACGGCGCATTATGCAACGGCAGATCAAGGTCTATGTTGTTTGCATTTGGACCTGAGTTATACGCGAGTATATACGGTAGGTATTTGTTCAGAAGAGAGGGAGTAGTAAGCAGCGACCGATCTAGTACATTATTAATGGTCGTGGTGTATATTTGATGGTCAACAGATGACGTCTTTTTTACATGCCTGAAAGCAAAGCATAAATTGCCTATTATTCCTGTCAGAGCAAAACTGTTTCAGATTCCCTGTCGTACGTGTTTTAAATTTTTCAGTAACTCATGGTAGCTATCTTCCACAACACTGATTCCTGTTAGTACAACCTTTGTGAATCAGTACAACACTATTTTTGTTCACCATCTTGCGTATGATTTTAAATTATCTACATTAACTAACTTCAAAATATCGACAAAGTAGTATTGAAGAGTAGATGCTTCATTTTTTCATGGTGATACAGCGTAAATAACATCTCGACAAAATGTATTTCCAATGGATTTTTAAATCTTTTTCAATTTAATTTTCCCTAATTTAAATAACTATGTCCCTCCAAATTTTCCAGATATTGTTTCAGAAATCAATATTTGCTATATACCATCTTCGTTTACTAAAAGACGCCAAGTCCAGGAAAATTGTATGTAACACACAAATGAGTGTAAGTGAATCATATTTATTCGCCCTTCCTAAAAAAGAGCTATGGGAATGTCTCTCAGTTTTACAGTCTCCAAAAAACTGGAGAAATTACTTATTCATTTCATTTTATTTAGGGGGTCGAGGATTTGGAAGAGCTGAAAAAAGATGAATGAGGTTAGGTACATTTTAGGAATTTTAGTAAAGTAACTGTCTTGGCTATACATTTTAAAAACCAAATGAATATGTTCATCTTGTTTTAAAAACTTGGAATGGAATTTCCAGTACCCAGAATCTCTAGGTAATGGATATATAGAGGATTGTAGTATTATTGCTGAATGGTCTGTTTTATAGCCAGAAATAATAGATGAGTCTATACAATTTTGAAAACATGTCCTCTGATATTAAAAAAAATAGTCTAATCTACCTTGTTTCACAAAGTTTTCCGGTCGCCAAATAAATACTCTACTAACAGGGTTGACTCTTCTCCGTGGATCTGGTAAATCAAGTTGATTATTGATGTCCTAGAATGCTGTTCGGACCATGGATTGTTTATCATGTAAAATATTATAAGAGGCAAGTTCCGTGTCTTTGACGACATTCCAGTCACCACAGATGATAACATAAAATTACTCAAATTCTTACTATTCTCTTTCAAATTTCTAAAAGAAGTCAGCATTATCGTTATTATGACCGTATACATTTACTAGTGTACATCTATTTCCATTTACTGATAAATCTAAGAGAACGTATCGGCCCTGGCAATCATATCTGTATACATTCACTAGTGTACATATATTTCCATTTACTGATAAATCTAAGAGAATGTATCTGCCCTGGCAATCATATCTGTATACATTCACTAGTGTACATATATTTCCATTTACTGATAAATCTAAGAGAACGTATCGGCCCTGGCAATCATATCTGTATACATTCACTAGTGTACATCTATTTCCATTTACTGATAAATCTAAGAGAATGTATCTGCCCTGGCAATCATATCTGTATACATTTACTAGTGTACATCTGTTTCCATTTACTGATAAATCTCAGAGAATGTATCTGCCCTGACAATCATATCTGTATACATTTACTAGTGTACATATATTTCCATTTACTGATAAATCTCAGAGAATGTATCTGCCCTGGCAATCAAATCTGTCTCTGTAAAAAAAAAAAAAATTAAATTATTCGTACAACACCAGCACTATTGCAAGGTTTATGGCTAAAAAAAGACTTATACTCACATTCAGCCTTCCAGTACATTTCAGTCTCAACTGTACTATGTGTCTCTTGTGAACATATACTAGCTACATTATTTTGTTTGACCCAATGGAAAAAATGTCTTATTTTGAATTTGAAACTGTATAGATCCCTAACATGCATTGACACAATTTTAATCTGGGGATCCATTTTTTTTATTATCCTATTTTGACTAAAACTTCCACAGAGCTTAAATAATTATGCAAACCGGTAGTATGAAATACATTTACATACACCTTGAGATTAACTCACATACACCTTGAGATACACCCTTACACACAAAACCGTTACAATGAAATGCTCTTACATACACTTTGAGATACACTCTTACACACAAAATCGTTACAATGAAATACACTTACATACACCTTGAGATACACTCTTACACACAAAACCGTTACAATGAAATACGCTCACATACACCTTGAGATACCCTCTCACACACAAAACAGGTAGAATGAAATACACTTACATACACCTTGAGTTACACTCTTACACACAAAACCGTTAGCATGAAATGCACTCACATACACCTTGAGTTACACTCTTACACACAAAACCAGTAGAATGAAATGCACTCACATACACCTTGAGTTACACTCTTACACACAAAACCGGTAGAATTAAATGCACTCACATACACCTTGAGATACACTCTCACACACAAAAACAGGAAATGGTTTAAAAACAGAAAAGTGGAGCACAATACCATGCACCACTGGGTGCATATTTGATGTTGCCCAATATAGAGTACTTGAACATGTTATACACTTTAGTGTTGGTATAGTTATGAAACTTTCAAATCCCTGTAGTGTGGCTAAAAAAATGGTTTGCTCATCCATTCTCTTGTTTTAACCAAAGAAAGTTCTCAATAAATTTGATCCTTCTATATACGTGTATAGAGTGGTGAATAATAAAGCAAATACATTTTTTGGGGAAATAAACCCAAGAACTAATCTGGTTTATGAAAGTTGAAAATAAAGATAACAGCCAAAATTGAAGGAATCATTGAAAAACGATACATCACCATTCAAATGTTGTTCTTTGAGCTGGAAGAGTTGGCATTATATAACGCAACAGGAGAAGGAAAAAAAAACCCTTTATATTTTGTCTATCAGTCTATCTATCAATATGTGCATTGTCAGTGTTTAACGCTTTATATTTCTATCTACTTCTATCTATGTATTTTAATGTACTAAAATCGTCCAAAACGATTGAGAATTTTGAGGAATTCACCCATCATCTGTTTACATAGATATATAGCAAAGGGATGATGAACAATGGTACATATGATGAACAATGGTACATATGATGAACAATGGTACATATGATGAACAATGGTACATATGATGAACAATGGTACATATGAACATATTTGAACATGCAACAGAAAAATCATGTAAACAATCGTACTAAAGGACACTATGAACTGTGTGCTTAAGAATCTAACATGTGAGTACCTCTCAACCAAAAATTCCGAAAAAATATATATGACCAATCTTTTCAAAAATCAAACGCAATTATATGTATATGTCCAAAAATCGCTGAAAGATTCTAAGATTAGATTCTTGCCAATTACCTGCATTGTTCTTCTAGGAAAGTCGCATTCATTTTCTAAAATAGGAAAGTCGCATTCATTTTCTAATATAGGAAAGTAGCATTCATTTTCTAAATCAGAATATACATAACTAAAATTTAAAGTCTACACATTCCTTTTGTTCAAAGAGTCCACAATGACAGTGGGCATATTCGAAAAGACTAAAGAAAAAAGGAAGATTGACTACGATGAATGCGATTGACTACGATAAATGCGATTGACTACGATAAATGCGATTGACGACGATAAATGCGATTGACTACGATAAATGCGATTGACTACGATTAATGCGATTGACTACGATAAATGCGATTGACTACGATAAATGCGATTGACTACGATGAATGCGATTGACTACGATGAATGCGATTGACTACGATAAATGTGATTGACAACGATGAATGCGACTGACTACGATAAATGCGATTAACTACGATAAATGCGATTTTCTTTTTGAAGGATATAGTTTGTAGGTACACGTACTTTGGGATTACCAGGATGGACTTTTGTCAGGCATACAAATCTACTGCTACAATACGTGGAGTGTCATCCACAATATGTGATCTATTAGAACTTTCTCTGTCATATACACAATCTTGATTTTGATGGGTGTTAGGACTGTCGATATTTATGCCATATTAAATCTCATCATATATCACCACCACAACCAGCAACAACAGCAATAGAATTTCTTGCTTTTTTTTCTTCTTCTTTCTTTTTCCTTTTTCTTTCTTGTTTCTATATGCGTATGCTCTTCATTATCGTGGAAAATGGAGTTCAAAAGCGACAGTAGCGCACCGCTACCCAAGCAGTTTCACCCTGAATATCTACCTAATACTCCCTATCAAAGACAACAGTCCATCCTTATAATAACAGAATTAACCATGGACATTCGCAATAATAAGTATCAAAGGTTGCCAAAATTCTTTGAGATTTTAGGTTGAAAATTTATCATTGAAACCATGAGTACATCTTGAGGTGATCATTTTTACACATTTGCACATTTGCTGTCATAACCAGACGACATTGTCCTTTAGTACGGCATGAAACACAAAAGGTTACAAGTAACATGTATTCTGATACTCTAAATTAGCTTCACATAAAACTTGGATATTTATCATTAGGAGACCGTACACTAGTGCTACTGTAAGATACACAGAAAAGTATCACAGCTAGTTTAGCTTATTTATTTATTTAAAAGGACTGTTGACGTATTATTAAACAATTTCGGGATGAAAAGACTGATGGAAAACATTGGATTTAAATAGGTCCAATAATGAACTGTCTGTTAATTATGCAATTTTACGTGCATCATGGCAATGAATTGGTATTGAAAAGATGAAAACATGTACTCCTTTGAATCGAGAGTGTAACTTGTTACCTTGTTAATCTAGGGGCAGTCGGAAACAGATACACAGGACATCTATATATATATATATATATATATATATATATATATATATATATATATATATATATATATATATATATATATATATACGCATGCGTCACTTCCAGCCTTTAGAACAACTGAGTTGAGCATTGACTTGTAATAATGCTAGCAATCTGTATGTGCTGCCAGTTAGGGAATGTACATGTTGATTATGTTTTTTACACCTGCGGGTAAATATCCATTGGAATTATTATTTTCCGTATAATAAAATTTGTTTATATGCTTCTAATTACAGTTAACGCTAATATCGTTTGTTTTCACAGATATGCTGGCTGGTTTCTTTATATCGCTGTGGCTGTGGCCAGGGCAACCACGCACACACATTTCCATTCGGCATAAGCCGGGACGCGAGCAGGTTAAATGTTTGATATCATCTTGGCAGTTTCATATCATCTTGGCACTAGAACTTTGTTACAGTGCACTTTACAAGTGTCTAATTAGTACGAAGTCAATAATTTTATATGATGTATGGAAAAATAGATCGTTTCAGTCTATTTTTCTATATCAAAATTAACAAAATATGCCAACAGTTCCTTTAAAGGTCAGTATTCTGACATTATAGTGTTATGTTAATGAGATTCCTATTAAAAGTTATGATAACCATGTTTTCTTTTTTTCTTCTTCTTGTGAAATAAAATAACAAATAATCAAACACACACACACTAGCAATTTCTGCCTACAAAAGGAACTAAGACTGGGTAATAACAGAGACTAACAATCATTTGACTACAAATGGATTTTGTAAGTAATCTCTTTTCTGTTTACGAAATACACGCATAGGAAATGATGTTACAGCATACTCTTGAAGCACTTATCCCCAATTAATCTGATTCGTCTTCCTTTGACGAAATGGAGGTTAAGCGACGTTCTTGAAGGATATTTTGTGCTTTTTGCCTTCTTTCTTTAGAAGAATTCAGTCTCTTAAAAGCCTTATCTTAGACACTGATTAATGCTTCTTGCCAATACAGTTAAAACACAATTTATTTAATATAACAGTTAATAGACTCATTTAAGTGTTTTAATGAAACATAAGGAATATAAAACAAAATTATCTTTTCTTGTTCTGAAAACACTGAGATGGAATATGCTTTCTTTTTCCGAATATTTCAACTGTTTTTGTTTCTTCATCAAGCTGATATTGCCTTTATTGTGAACAGACTGGAGAAAGTATTGAAGCCACAAATCCCCATTAGCTTTATCTGAAATATTACTTGATTTGATATTTTCTGAAAAGCGCGTTTTATTTTGTAAGGGAATATACAGAATACAATGACAGTTGATGAGATAGTATATGTAGAGTAAATTTAGAAACTATCGTATATACTCGAGTGTAATTTGACACCAACTGCAAACTGCATAGACCCAGATGTGCCGTCGTATAATGCGCCGGCAGATCTGGTTATATGCAGTTTGTAAGGACTAATCAGTAGAACAAACAACATAGAAACTGATCTGCCGGCGCATGATGCGACGGCAGATCAGGGTCTTTGTTGTTTGCATTTGGACTCGGATTATACGCGAGTATATACGGTAATTAAAACCTAGAATAATGTTCATGCAACTTAAAGAGTAGGAGTAATGCAGTGTGTTTATATATCTGAGTGACAGAGTACTGATAGCTCGTAGCAGAAGTAGGAACGCCTGACAAGTACTGACCCAAGTACTGACATTGATCCATATGACGAATCCTGAGAAACCAACAATTTGACGCATGCAGTAGTCTGTTAGTTATAAGCCAAGAAAAGAAAGGAAAATGCTGAAAACGACAAGCAACATAGTATAGTGATATAATGGTGGTTATATACACTTAAAAATAAAATTAAACAAAAGAAATATAAAGTAACACTAGTTCTGAAATAATGAAAAGCAGCCAGCGGAGAAATGGAAAGACCCAAGAAGAAGAAGCAGTGCACCACAAGGCATTATCAATGTAAATGATCTACAAAATTCAAGTAAAAGCAAAAGCAGCTAAGAATGTAAGTGATGCAACAAAGTAAAATAATACAATCAAAACAGGTTGATCAAATCAAACCAAATCCGCCGATTACATAGAGCTGCATGGAGAGGTTCCGAATGACTACTATGCCATGGTGAATAACAATGTGGCAGATTCTCGAGCAAAGTATAGTTTCATAAACCAGCCAACAGGACCATACGGAAACATACCCAGCTGGGAGGCAGAGAATCTACATGAAGTCCATTTATTTTGGAGCAAGGAAGTCACAAGCATATTAATCCCTGCTGGACTGATAGAACAAATGAAAGACTACACGAAACCATACCGAGTGCAAGAATGGATAACAAAATATCCAATAGTCCTTAATATGGAGAAGGGGAGAGAAGCCATTACTGAAAAAAATGAAGACATGTCGCCTGTGCGCCAAAGTGTGGAAGTTGGTCACTGACACGATGCTTAAGTACGTAAGTGACAATGTAGAACAGAAGGAATATTCTTAAACAATGTTATAGGCTATCGACGAAAATCAAGGACTACACTGAAGCACATTCTACATCCATAAGACAGAAGTATAAACCAGTGGATGGCATAGATCGACTGCATTGAGACCTATGAAATGATGGCATAGATCGACTGCATTGAGACCTATGAAATGATGGCATAGATTGACTGCATTGAGACCTATGAAATGATGGCATAGATCGACTGCATTGAGACCTATGAAATGATGGGATAGATCGACTGCATTGAGACCTATGAAATGATGGCATAGATCGACTGCATTGAGACCTATGAAATGATGGGATAGATCGACTGCATTGAGACCTATGAAATGATGGCATAGATCGACTGCATTGAGACCTATGAAATGATGGGATAGATCGACTGCATTGAGACCTATGAAATGATGGCATAGATCGACTGCATTGAGACCTATGAAATGATGGGATAGATCGACTGCATTGAGACCTATGAAATGATGGCATAGATTGACTGCATTGAGACCTATGAAATGATGGCATAGATTGACTGCATTGAGACCTATGAAATGATGGCATAGATCGACTGCATTGAGACCTATGAAATGATGGGATAGATCGACTGCATTGAGACCTATGAAATGATGGCATAGATTGACTGCATTGAGACCTATGAAATGATGGGATAGATCGACTGCATTGAGACCTATGAAATGATGGCATAGATTGACTGCATTGAGACCTATGAAATGATGGGATAGATCGACTGCATTGAGACCTATGAAATGATGGGATAGATCGACTGCATTGAGACCTATGAAATGATGGCATAGATCGACTGCATTGAGACCTATGAAATGATGGCATAGATCGACTGCATTGAGACCTATGAAATGATGGCATAGATCGACTGCATTGAGACCTATGAAATAATACCTCTCTCAACCATGGAATAAAAGACATTGATCAGGATGGTAAAAATTATACAGAAACATGTGGCACAGAAAGTTATTATTATTATTATTATTATTACTATTATTATTATTATTATTATTATTATTATTATTATTATTGTTGTTGTTGTAACTACTACTACTACGACTACCACTACCACCACCACCACTACTACTACCACTATCGTACTAGCGTGCGCCCTTCTTTTATTGAAGCAGATCTTAGGAGTATTTCCATAAATAAAGAATTTAGCTTTGTAAGAAGCGTGCATCTTAACAAAGGAAAGAAAAATAATAAATCTTGAATATGTTTTCTGGTTCTGTTTTTTATTAAATGTGAAATAACTGTACCATTTTCCAACATTTTCTGTCACTCGAGGCACATCCAAGAAACATCCTTTTGATCTAAGCGGAATGTTAGCTTAAGATTTGAATATCATAATGAATAATAATCACATACCACAATTATTCTCACCAAGAAATATCTTGCATCAAGTCTTCTTTTCTAGTTCCTGATGTGAATTATCAAGAGTGAATAGCAATTATTTTGCAGGGAAAAGGCAGATTTTCCCCATTTTTTAGTCACAACATACGGAAAGATATTCAGAAATGATACTTACTCACGAAATGCAAATCGCAAGGAATGATGACACTTAATCATAGAAATTTTACATACACCTCTGTGGAATCACAAATAATTGGCAATTACTTTCACGTGCAATAATAGAAATTCTTATATACGCCTCTGTGGAATCACAAATATTTGGCCACTACCTTTACATGCAATAATAGAAATTCTTATATATGCCTCTGTGGAATCACAAATAATTGGCAAATACATTTACATGTAACCTTTTATTGATAAAACGTTTCTCTAAGTACCTACAGGGTACGCAACAATTAAAAAGAGATGCAATGAATACTCTTCTCTGGTAGCATACAAAATGCTGCACAGAATTAAGAATAAGTACCGTTTTTACTTGCGAATAATACGATGCCAACTGAAAATTGCATAGACACAGATCTGCTGGCGCATTATGCGCCGGCAGATCAGGGTCTATGTTGTTTTCATTTGGACCAAGATTATACGCGAGTATATACGGCAACCATCGACAACTGTGTCCGTGGTGTAGCTGCTGCAGACCCTCCACAATCATGAACATTCTTTCTTTTGACGAAATAACGATGCAACCCTTTAATTAGCCGTTTAGACTTTGAAGAGTAGACCCCACATTTTGTAAAACATACCAAATAAGTATGCTTTCTTTTAAAAAAAGAACAGTAATCTGCAAAGATATTACCAATTAAAGTAAGCATGACATCACGCTGACACGAATATTTCTATGGAAACCAAAGAAAAATCGAAACATTCGGGTATTATTAACTGTAAGCCGAGGATTATCTTCCCACATCTGTATTATTTTTTTCAAGATAATCTAAGTTTCAAATCATGATTATTGCCGGGAAATCAGTCCACATGTTACGTAATAACGAAACTTAATGGTTTATTACAGGTATGTGAAACCTACTGCCCACGGGTAGGATCTGGCCCGCGATCTGGTTTTATCCGGTTACATTTACATCACACAGGTACACTTAAAAATCTCTATCCGGCCCACGCCCCGGAAGAAGCTGTACATGGCTGGTTTATTATTTAAGCTGAACATATTAGCCGCGATATGGATCTCTATTATTATTATTATTATTATTATTATTATTATTATTATTATTATTATTATTATTATTATTATTATTATTATTATTATTGAATGCCTAATGCAAATTTAGCGTGATATTCAATGCCTCTAATGTCGTTATATATCAAGGCTGATAGGCGGTCGCAATGATTGATATAATAAGTAGTCTTTTCAGGGTGGGGAGGGTGGAGTGGGAGGGGCATTTGGTTTCTTCCACTTTATTTACCACTAAATACCTGTAGTTTCTCCTCTAAGACTTCTTTGAATTTTTTCTTTCTTTCTTTTTGTTTCTTAGAAACTCGCTATTACAAATTTCATAGGACTTCAAACATTAATATCTTTATCCTGGACCGTTGGCATTCTCCTTCGATATTATACATGCACTGACAGAACATTACGAAACTTTTAACTTAATCCCCCGTCCTCAGTATTTCCAGTCGCTAAAAAGTCCATTTGTTTCAAAGTCAGAATATGGCCACAAAATTAAGGTATTCCGAATAGTTTAGTGTGGCTGGTAGAGATTAAATTTTCTTTTGAAACCAGCTTTATTGCATTTTCTTGGAATTTGTAACCGCAACAAAATGATTGCCAATAGAGAATAAAATAGTATGTAGCTGTATTACTGTTTATCTTCAATTTGAAAATATCTTCCGTGATGGCGCCTGGTGTGCATTAAGAGATTCTTAGGAAATGCCAACGTTATTGTGGTATGTTTGCCAAAAGCCACGTGAAGCCGTGCCACGCATTCTTTGCTCTCGCTTAGTAAGACAACAGTTATTCTCCCCAGACGCTAAACGATGCTGTATTCTTTTTTACGGTGGCTTACTGTGGCTGAATAGTGCCACGACTTTTTTTTCATATTGTTTTTTAAACAAGATAATCTCTTGTTTAACCATGAATATATCTGGATAGCTAGCTAACCATCTAAGGAAGTATAGTAGGTGAGTGCATTCTTGAACTGCTTAATGCCTTCACAAGTTTCAGGAAGCAGAATTGTGGCAAACTTCTGACCAAAAGACATCCACTGAAAAGTCCATCCTTTTTCATTTTGGAGAAAAATTAAATCCAGAATTGAGAATGCTAAACATCTTCCACGGTGACTCTATTCATTGACTGCATTGACTTGTTCATGAGATGAAACTCTCCTCCCCAAACTAGAAAAACTTGCACAGCAGCCATATGCCTATTTTCTGTACATGTTTCTCCTCTTATCTTCAGTAGATAGCCATGTCTTGATTTAACTGTTTACAAATGTCATCCGACCACGCGAGAGTAGTTACTAGTACCAAAGACTTGTATCCAAAATAATTTGGCTTGAAAACCCGTCGATATATCATTGACATATAATCTATTTTGTTTTTCATATCTTATTTAACAAAGATAATATATTGTTTAAACGAAATAATATCTTGTTTAAACAAGATATTATTTCGTTTATCTTGTTTAAACAATATTCGCTTAAACAAGATATTATCTTCTTTAAAACAAGATATGAAAATACAAAAAAACATTTCGTGGCACTAAACAGTACTTTTTAATGCATCGCAACTCTTTCGACCCGATTCATTCCGTTATGTTTGACAGCTTATCATTATTCATTTTTCAAATACATATTCTCATATTGCTGCCCATTTATTCTGCTTGCAGACTCTTTTAAGAAGAAATTAGAAAGCAGGAACGTGTTATGATCCGAATACTTTTATGTCCAACAGAACGGAGAACATAAGCTGGGTTAATATGTTTATTTGTTATTAATATGTTATAATTCTACGTGTTTTTATTTTACAATTGGCATTGTTATAGCTCTCAGGTCAATCTTGTTGGCATAAGTGTTGTAAATAATTTGTCTCTTTTAAATTGAGATGTATCAAAGAGATAGCTTTCATTACGTGAATAACAACAGTTCCCCTACAAAGTCTAAACAATTGATCACGACATAAGCACGTTCTCCTAAAACGGCTGGAATCTAGTGACCAAATTATTGGCTATCGCACTAGTTTTAAATATGACTGGAAATACGTCTTCACTATGAATTCCACGTACAGATTTGGTGTCTGTGTAAGACGAGAAAGATGTCCACTACCAATTTTAAACGTGACAGCGGTTATTGATCGTCTAAATTATATTTTGCCGTTCCGTGGTCAAAGGGAAATTATTACCTTTGAAGCTAAGATTAAGGAAGTTTCTTTCATTCTCCTAGGTATGATGGACATATTGATTGTGTATTGTTCCTGACTCCATAGAAACAAACTTCAAAGTTATGATTTAGTCTTTTATCTGATAAATTATTTATATGAGCTGTCAATTGTATATGATTAAATGGCTTCTTTCACTCTAGAGCCACGTTTGCAATCAAAAGTTTACAGAAACGATTGAAGTCGCAATAATTCTTCACGACAGTAGGTTCAAAACTGTAACAGAATAGAGAATTTTCATATCCAGAAAGCGCGAAACCTTTGTATCGAAAATATCTTCTAGTTATCGTATATACAGATTGTGTTGTTACTTTTACTAATGGGTATTCAGATCCTAGTCAGATGTGTCAAAATAGCGTAGTTTTTCTTTGATCTTCTTGCTGTGCAAATTGAGAGACAAATATTTCCAAGATTTAAAAGCAATTAATTGGAACGCTTGATTGTTCTCTTGACACAAATAATAGTTGAATCAGCTGATCGAATTTTTATTTTTTTCTGAAGATAGGAAGTTGCTACAAAGTGACTATTGCATGCGAAAATTATGTTAATGAAACACCGAACAATTTTAGGGAATAATAACGACAAAAACATTTCGTTACATTTCTATACCTTGAAACAAAACAATGACTTACTAATGAAAACGTAAGCCTGTGCTAAATAGGATAGACCATGAATGCTGAGCTTAAAAAACTTATTTTTACTTTTTGATACTTTAGCAGTCAAGGAGATACAAACTAAATTATATTCTCAAAGATCACACACACACACACACACACACACACACACACACACACACAGACACACAGACATATATATATATATATATATATATATATATATATATATATATAGAGAGAGAGAGAGAGAGAGAGAGAGAGAGAGAGAGAAAGAGACTTCACCAATTGTAGCATGATGGTTAATTACTTTTTATTCTGTGCAGTTTTTATATGTGACAGATAAACGTAAATATAGAAATATAAGGAATATGTTTCTCAGGTAGCATCGAAAATACTGCTCATAATCACGAATAAATAACCATTGTGTTACATTTGCGTCAGTGTGGCAACTGGAGCAGACCACTCCTCTCTCTCTCTCTCTCTCTCTCTCTCTCTCGATCGATATATATATATATATATATATATATATATATATATATATATATATATATATATATATATATATATATATATATAACAGGATTAACAGGGTGGGGTTGCATCTAGCGAACTAGCGAATCTCTGAAATGCCAGCGCACACCCTTACTTACATCCATCACAAACTAAAGTAAAACAACTGAAAACCCTAGCTTACACATACACACAAAGTTTGTCAACGGATATAACAAAATGGTATCGTTTTAACGGATACGATCAATGCATGGTTCATCGATAAATATCACAAATTGTATCATTCGACAGAAGATACAATCAATGCACGGATTTATCAACAGGTATGATTGATGCATAGTTTTATCAACAAATATGATCAATGTATGGATTTATCGACAGGTTAGTGTATTGTTCATCAACAAGTATAATGTTGCATTAGATTGGCATATATATATATATATATATATATATATATATATATATATATATATATATATATATATATATATATATATATATATAATTACACTGAAATGTAGTTGGAAAACATAATATATTGTCCAACAACATATAGGATGCTGTTATCTCATGACATCTGGACGACGACAATGAATATTCGCAGTCCACCGTTCCCGATGAATGGCTGACAAATTATCTTGTGTAGTTCACTCCTTCCGGCCTGCTGATGGACCCCTCGAGAACCTCCCTACCCTCAGACCCGTTGGTCCAGCACCTTTGGCCCCTCACAGTGAGTCGACCAGTATCATCTGTTTAACCAACGTCACCGAAGTTACCATTGACTACAGTATCCGGGTTAAACAACCCCAACGGAGTTCAACGACTCCCCGGAACAGCTAAAAATACAATAACTGAAGCGAACCCTTCTCTCATAAGAACGACTGTGTGATATCATTAATATATAAAGCACGTTCGTACATAAATCTGTCTACGACAAGAATAATCGCACTAGATTATTTTAGAAAAATCGATCGTTTCTCATTGTTTAATGCGTGCAACATATAATTGAATTTAACTTGTGTGTTCAGCTATAAAATGTCTAACTTGAAACAGATTATAATCTATCCGACAACAATGGCGTTATTTGTCATATGTCTGACTTTTTAGAAAATTTAGAATAAATTCCGAAACATTTAATATATTAACTATTTCCCCATAAAGATCGGATAAGCGAGAAAGAATACAATTTTACGTTTTCAGATACCTCTTCAGATGAAGATTGCTTCTGAAAGTAGACAGCTCCAAGATAAGGCTCCAATGCACTGCATCGATATAGAGAATAATAGTACTATAGGTACTATGGACGACATGGGGTAAACGGCAACCCCCCCCCCCCCCCCCTCTTCATCCCTACTGCCGGTGCTTTGTGCGCGCTGTAGTAAATGAAAAGAAATCATGATTTCAAAATCGGCAAGACTATAACCGTACACCATGGGTAGCTCTGTACGCGGCAACGACACCCAATGTACACTTATGTTTATAGATAATACAAAAGCTATTTTCGTGCACACAATTCTGTGACGAAGTGTATATATATATAACTTTTCAACGAGGGCCGTATGTATATATAAATAAGTAGACAATATATTTGTTGATGTCTTCGTCATCATTCACCTTCACATGAAGTGCACATGTCGCACGTATATCTGCCAATAGGTTCTCACAGATACATTTTCCAACTAAAGCAATGGTCCCCTATGTTCTCCACCTACTCCTCCTCATCCTTCTCAGGCATCCTCATCTTATCCACGTCAAAAATTATTCTGCTGCTTCCTTTGCACTTCCTCTTCCAATAAAAATGTTATTTACTTGCACTTTACTGGATTAACTCATTTTAGTTGGATGGAAGAGATGCTTAACGCGAAAGGTTTGTCGCTGCTTTCTGAGTAACGTCACACTAAGTTTATCCGTAATATTCCTCAAGTGAAACTCTGTCTCTCGATTGATCGAAATATTTCCGTCCTTTTACCATCTTCTTGGGTAAAAACGGAACTTGCATGGTTTCCAAGTTTGCCCAAAAATAAAGGAGCAACATGACACTTAAATCAACAGTTCATTTATTTCTGATAATTTTACACATCTAACACGTTCTTGTTGTAATTTGATGAAATTGTCTTTTCGCGTGGCGTGCCACGAAGATAAGTAATAAAATAATCTAAACTTATGCAATCAAAATCATAATGTATGTCATGGTCTTAAATTTTATTAGAGGGAGAACTAAGGTTCGTGTTATGCAAGTAGCGTTGAGAATTATGACAACTAGGTTAACACACATGATCAATTTAGGTTTCTTACATGCTAGATTCGTGCTAAGAAGATGAGATTTGTATCCTGTTGAAGTGTTTATAACTTTGTTTTTCCTCAGAAATGCCATATCATGTAATAAAACACACGAGCTGCCGACTTTTTCTCATAAGATGAATTAGGATTGAAAAATAGTTAAGAGAGTCAAACATCGGGATACTGACTGGGATAAGATATAATAGGTTTCTATCACGAAATTCCAATAAAAGATGTTGCTGAACCATTATTTTGAAAGCGCCTGTCTGATTACTTTTCCTTTGATAAAGAATGACGTCAAGCGATAGAGTAGCTGATGATAAATCATGCCGTAATCTTCTTGTTCTAGTGGATTGTGTTTGTTAACATCTCTGTTCTGAACGCTAATGAATGCTTTTTGCCCATTAAATCAAACTCACGATCTATTTATTATAACGGTTCAAGGAGACAAGAGAATTCTGCGTCGATCAGTTATCTACATTTCGTACTATCTAAAAATTTGATTCTTGCTCTAATGTTCCTAATTTCTGGTTATTTAAAGCAAAAACTTAAAATAAAGACGTATTTTTGTTTAAGAAACAGATATAGACATGGTATTCCAGAAACGATCAGGTTCCGGATTTCTTCCAAATATTACATTATTTTGTGCTTAATATCATTATAGTTTGTGCTCTTCTTTGAGACACAAAATTCAGATTGCCATACGATGTCTTTGGTTGAAAAGTTCTACAATTTCCAGGGAGACCTAGATCCAATTGAGAAAGTTGAAGAAATGTAGAATAACGTTCTTAACGTCAAGAAAACTATTATGAAGCAGTATGCATGCTCAGAATACATAAGAATAACACAAATGTAAATGGTACTGGCACAAACATGTTCTAAATAAATATTTAGAAGCTTTGCTGGTTAGGATAACGATAAAGACAAAGGCACCATTGTGTATCAAATAAGCAGCATTGGACAATTCTTATTATTATTTCTTTTATTGTTGTAATAATACTTCGTCTTGAAAATAACTACATCCTATGCTTGGTTACGACTCTCTCGGTTGTTTAGCCTTGCATGTAGGATGAGTGGAGAAATTATTTCAATCGTATTAATCCATATATACATACATGTATCTATATCTGGAGAGAGAGAGAGAGAGAGATGTTGCTGTTTACGATAAAAAACCAGACGAATGTTTTCTTCACACCATAACTTAACACCTGACTTTCTCTTGCGAGGAATTGGAACACTATATATTAATTTTCTCCCGTGATTGTGGTTGTATTTAAAGAACATTTATCAAAACTGTCCAGGACTTTGACTGTAGTGCAATTTAAATATTTGAAATCTTACAGAATAATTTCTTTCAAATTAAAAGAAATAACATAATTGTATATGTCTCACTGTATCTTAATGCATTTAAAGAAAAAGATCCAACAAAGTTGACATCTACTGTAACAGAATATGTTGGTTTCCAATCTCTCAGATAAACATAAA
Organism: Margaritifera margaritifera; assembly: GCA_029931535.1. Lineage (NCBI taxonomy): Eukaryota > Metazoa > Mollusca > Bivalvia > Unionida > Margaritiferidae > Margaritifera > Margaritifera margaritifera. The sequence goes on from JAQPZY010001697.1 coordinate 471,401, forward strand.
TGCTGTTCGTTTTCTTATTATTTTTACAAACAACACAGCACTAAAATGAACAATATCATCGAGCTTATATAGGATATCAATGTCAATATCAATATATATATATATATATATATATATATATATATATATATATATATATATATATATATATATATATATATGATGAAGCTTGGAAATGGTGTGTCTCCAATTTTACATCGTTTGCTATCTGGCACAGATATAGAGAAAACTTCGTGTAAGCTGAGGACTTTTGATCAGATGATTCCTCGACCTTATATGTATTTCAAAATATATCCCAATAAAAGATCATGAAAGGAATATATATATATATATATATATATATATATATATATATATATATATATATATATATATATATATATATATATATATATATATATAAAATTACAGAAAAGTAAAAAAAAAAAATAGACAACCGAATTCTTTATCATTTTACATACTTGAGTAATTTTTCTTGTACGCTGTCTGCAGTAAAATTAAATTTTCTTTTATTTTGCTAAACATTGGAAAGATAGTGGATATTTTTCTAAACCAGTGTTCCCTGGTTGTGTGTCGTATATATTTATCTAAGTATGTATATATAAATAAGTAGACCATATATTTATCTAAGTATGTATATATAAATAAGTAGTACATATATTTAACTAAGTATGTATATATAAATAAGTAGACAATATATTTAACTAAGTGTGCATATATAAATAAGTAGACCATATATTTAACTAAGTATACATATATAAAAAGTAGACCATATATTTAACTAAGTATGTATATATAAATAAGTAGTACATATATTTAACTAAGTATGTATATATAAATAAGTAGTACATATATTTAACTAAGTATGTGTATATAAATAAGTAGTACATATATTTAACTAAGTGTGTATAGATAAATAAGTAGTACATATATTTAACTAAGTATGTGTATATAAATAAGTAGTACATATATTTAACTAAGTATGTATATATAAAATAAGTAGTACATATATTTAACTAAGTATGTATATATAAATAAGTAGTACATATATTTAACTAAGTATGTATATATAAATAAGTAGACCATATATTTAACTAAGTATGTATATATAAATAAGTAGTACATATATTTAACTAAGTATGCATATATAAATAAGTAGTTCATATATTTAACTAAGTATGTATATATAAATAAGTAGACAATATATTTAACTAAGTATGTATATATAAATAAGTAGTACATATATTTAACTAAGTATGTATATATAAATAAGTAGTACATATATTTAACTAAGTATGTATATATAAATAAGTAGACCATATATTTAACTAAGTATGCATATATAAATAAGTAGTAGAACATATATTTAACTAAGTATGTATATATAAATAAGTAGTAGAACATATATTTAACTAAGTATGTATATATAAATAAGTAGTAGTACATATATTTAACTAAGTATGTATATATAAAATAAGTAGTAGTACATATATTTAACTAAGTATGTATATATAAATAAGTAGTAGAACATATATTTAACTAAGTATGTATATATAAATAAGTAGACAATATATTTAACTAAGTATGTATATATAAATAAGTAGTACATATATTTAACTAACATTCTCAGTATGATTTTATAATTAAAAAGGGTTTTGCATTTTTTGATGAATGTAATTATGCTTGTATTATTTGTGCACCAACTGAATTCTTTCGAAATGCGTTTATCGATTTACGTCATATATTGAAATTAATTGTGCTGAATTTCAGTCATATAAACGGGCTATAACAATGGTTGAGAATGCATCTTTGTTGAAACAAAAGATTTTGTGAAAAGATTATTTCTCTCGATAATATTTTTTCGAAGCAGAATATTATTTCAGAAGTTCACAAGCTCATGCACTGTAAAATAAAATGGCGTCATAGAGGGCTAGACAAGAGGTGCATTTATGCAGGATGACGGCGTGTAAGCATTTAATCCTGTAATGCTGATTATCTTTCACAAATGCGGAAAAAAATACGGATGTTTTGCAAAATCTGTGTTGTCAACCAGTGTCTTTTGTACTATAGAATGACGAAAAAGAGCTGACATCACTTAGCTGTCATTGCATACTTGCACAAAGTCGAACATAAGGTATCACTTCACTAATAGAAATGTGGTTCCAAAGTTCATGTAAAAAAAATGGGATCTAAAAATAGATTTTCTCAAACTAATTTTCTAAATAGAGCCTTTAACACTATTGTAATTATATGCGATCGTGTATTTGAAAAATGACACTCTTGGGCTTTCCACAAATAGTTACTCTCTATTTTGTAGCTTATCAACTAGCGGAGGGATATTGTTTATAAAAGGTGTGCTGAGGCTAATTTTTGATGTCGATAAGTACGTACATTTTTCTTGAGTTGAAACGGGTAAAAAGTTACTGGATGACCTTTCATTATTTTGTCATGTAAATTTAAACTAAGAAAGGCCTTCAAAAAACCAAGAGGATAAACTCAATAAACATTTTATTTTCTGTTTAGCTATAATTGCTGCTTTCTATTGAATTCAAGTAATATTCTTCACTGGTTAGCAACTCTCCAGGAAATATCAATGAAAAATTATTCATGATTTTCTTAGGGACCACAATAAAATGTAATAACAGCTGATTGTCTTATTTAGTGTACTGAAATCAAGAAGAGATAACACAAGTTGCACATATTTAATACATTTTCTTTTCGGTATCTGTGACAATATTGAAGTATAACTATGACGTTTGGTTGTATTTCTTCCAGTGTGGTTTTCACCAGAGGTTAATTTATTTCACAAGACAGGGGTCTAAGTGGAGGGTCGTGTGATGCCATGGGTGAGAAAATGCAAAGTCCAAACACAAAAACTCATTTGCCACGTTTATCACAGAATGAAGCTTCTTTGACAAATTTTAGCTAGTCAGAATACATCTCTACAAGATAAATCATTATTTCATTTGTAAAAACCCATTTTTTTCAATTTTAGTATATTTTTAAATATATAAACTTTAAAAATTGTAAAATGTCACCATTTTGGCTAAAATCTCCATCGAGATTTTCTTTTTTGAAGTAATATGTCCCCCACCAAAGTTTAAAAGGGTACTTCTAATCTCTCAATAAATGAAACTGAAGAAAGTACATCACTTTTGTGCACCTAAGGTGAAATATAAGAGGTTTTGAGATCCATCATAACTCATTTGTATCTTGATGGAGTCATTTACATTGTAGAAGATGGTGAATTTTAGATTTGATAGCCAAATATTTTGCATATGCCTCAAAATTAACTAGACCATGAACCTCAATGTATTCCTAATCATAGCAATCTCTGTAATCGTACATAAACAAATCAAAAAACTTTTTTTTACAGAAAATGGTAAAGAAATGTCTGAGGTCATAATTTTTTTAAAAACAGACAAAGCGGTATTCCAGTTATGGTGCCAGTGCCCGAAACAAATTACTATGGTCCACCAAAAGGGTGAAGAAAACATAATCGATTAATAACATTGCAATCAATTTTTGTTTGCATCCAAATAAAGTTTCAAATAAATTCAAAACTATGCAACCATGCGAAAAATTAATGTATATAGTAGGTGCATTTTTAAGAAAGCAATCTTGTCTAAATCGGATGCCTCCAACCTTTAAAAGGAAAAAAAAGCTATATTTTGCAGGACTGCATTCTTCAAATATGCACAAAATATTTATTATTTACTTATTTAATTTACATGCATAAATTAAATAGCTATGAATTCATACAGAATACTTAGTTGTCAAAAACGTGTGTTCACTATGGATTTTTCCTTTATGCTATTAAAGGTATTACTACACTGAATAAGTTCGTTATGTATTTCCTTCACTTTTCAACATCTTTGATAACATAGAGTACATTAGTTTAAGTTCAGATGCACCAAGACTATCTAACTTATGAGAGGCACTAACTTGAACACAACATATCAAAACGTCAGCATAGGTTATATCGCATATTCTAAACAATATGCAACATCTGAATGAAAAAACTGGAATATTGAGTGCAAGGGACCTTTCCGGAATCAACCGAATCACACCTATTTACTTTGTCATCCTTCGCAAAAGCAAAGAGGCTGAAACATTTTATTTTCTGTCTAGACTTTATTTCTCCAGGACAAATCAGAGGAAAAATATTAATGATTTTCGTAGAGACTACAATAGGATAACAGCTGCTTGGCTCAATTAGGGTTTTGATACCTTATACTTACCGACGTTTCCAACATGTGATGGCAGTAACTCAAATAAATAATCAGGAGTTTGTTTGGTGTTTTGGGTGGAACGAGAGATTAGAGCATTGGCTGTCTAAACTACTGCTTTACCATTGCGCAATAAAACTCATAAATAAAACCTTTCATTCACAGATTCTCACTTCATGCAAATTTATCTGATATAATGTTTTATTTATCTCCTACGAAAGGTTTGACTTCACAATATCTTCCATTAGACAGTTCAGTTTTTTTTCTGGATAGGAAGGAGGTCCACCTGCAACTTCCAGCCGGACAGCGGTAATTAATCCTAGATCAAGTGTTTTGCCATTCCATGGTCAGATGAAGATTACTCCATTTGAATCCGAGATAGAGGAAGATTTGTTGTTTGTGAAATACATTACGGTTTTATTTATTGGGTATTGCACCCGAGATTAAAGAATCAAACCCCAAAATGTAAATTATCTTTTTTGTCTTCATCTGATGAATTAATGACTTGGACTGTCAACTGTACATGATTTAATTGGCTTCTATCATGCCAGAGACAAGACTTTAATTCACATGTAACCCATTACAAACAGTATAAAAACAAATATAGGATTGTCTTATCTGGAAGCCTTCAGGCATGTGTATCACCAACTTCTTTTGATCCGTTTTTATTGATACAGATGCTATTCCAGTATGTCATAGTAAGGTCATTTGCTTTGATCCCATTGATGTTTAAATCGGAAAGGATACATTTCCAAGACTTAAAAGTAAATTAATGGACAACTTTGATTGTTCACTAAGCGCAATTTGTGGATCAAAAGGTACAGATATTTAATCAGCTGATAAAGTTGGTATTAGTTGATTTTTCCGGAGATAGACAGCTGATACAAAGGGACAATTGCATGCACAGCGCACATTACGTCAATGAAAAACCAAAATAATCAGGAGGATTGTTAGGAAATGCACTTTTCCGTGACATTTAGTGTAGCTTGAAATACATCCATACAACGAAGATCCCTTTCATTTTTCTTGCAATTAGACAGCAGAAATTACACTCTATTCAAAACTAATTTTTCGTTAGTAATTTTATATAAACAAACGAAGAGGCGCTCCAAATACAGGGGACATTTGAAACTTCATCATGATTTAGTAGGCTAAAATAGGTACTGTGATTATGCAGAAAAAATAAACAAATACATAGAAAATGTAATTCAAAAGTTTCCTTTTGAAACAAATATTCTAGTTTTTAAGTATAGCTTCCTATTTGGTTCACCTCGAAAGTCACTTCGACGTTATCATCACAAGTAAATTAATTTTAGAATTTTTAAAACAAGATTTGAAATTTGAAAACTACCTTACAAAATTAAGAATTTCATACTGTACATTTATAATTTGCAAGAATATACTTCTTTTAGAGTATGGTTGTTTTAACAATACTGTAGCAGTGGACGGAAGTAATACTCTTGTGATATGAATAATAATGATTAATTCAATAATTCGTTTCAATGTCCTCATTTGGATGCAGAATGTACAAGTTTTTTTTTTCTTCAAATATACTCAGGAAGACCAAAATGATATCAGCCTTTAAAATTTGTTTCAAGTAATAACCAAAATGTTCTCGTAAACAGAGGTAAATTTTGTGCATTTATCATGAACACTTTCATTATGTAGCTTGTCTTACCACTATCTCCTTCTTTCATTGTTGTAATTCACAATCGTTTGTATGTTATTTGTATGCATATCAATTTTTTTTTTATTTATTAGTTTGATTTAAACATGTTTTTGTTGTTGTTGTTGTTGTTTTGTTTTTTTTTGTTTTTTTGGTTTTATACATGAATATCTCGTCATGTGACTATTATCACGGTTTAACAAATTGTCAAATTACAAAATGAACGGATTACTTGACAATGTTGTGAACAATTTGGGCTACATTGTAAAATTAATCCGTCCATTTTGTAATTTGACGCGTTGTTGAACTGTGATAATTTGTCACACGAGAGTCACATGACGCAAACAACCAAAATATGTCCCATCTGATTGGTTTCTTGATATTGATGGAACAGCCAATTATCCGGCAATGTAGCCAGTTAATTCGAAATGGCGACGGTGGTAGGGTGAATTTACAAGTTGTCAAACATCATATTTGATACCGAAATATGTTGTACAGATCGACGAAAGGCCCCTTCAACCGACCGTAGCTCAAGAGCCGCTAAATATCGGTATATGTCTAAGAACGGTTGATATGTACACTGATGTGTTGTGGACAAATATGTCTGCAATAATTGCAATGTTTTATGAATAGGTGAGATCGGACAACCAATATACATGTTGGGCGCTGATTTATCGTACTAAACTACATGCTGACCACACTTCAGATCCATATGCTAAGATTGGGAGCATGTAAGTAAGGTAAATCTTTATCTTTAGAAAGAATGAATTTAAATTTCTTAAGGAGCACTAGTGCGACCTGAGGCAGATTGAATAGATAATCAATATGGATTGATGAAGATCGATTTTAATTTAAGGTGACTCCCATATGACAATCGAATTTTCTCTCCATAGAACTCGAGCTTAGATAAATAGTTTACTTCCCGGTTAGTAAGCAAGACACATTTTATTTTTGATGGATTAAAATTGATTGGCTATAGATTTGCCCAGTCTGAATGTTTGTGTAGATCATCGTTTACGACGTTTTGAATGAACAAGTCTTCGATGGAACAAGTTTATAAAGTGGAGTCGTCTGCAAATAATAGAATAAGAGGACTCCTGAAAGGAATTTTATGATATAAGTCATACTATACACAATAATAAATTATGAGGTTCAACTTTTAAACGAATTTATCTATTCCGTAATAATTATTACAATTTCCTGCAAAGTTGGCGCTAGTTTACTGAGCCGCATAGATTCTGAAGTTTGATAAGTTCAGCGGTCACAAGTTACCGTTAGAAAGTACAGAGCTCGTTGCAGTGGTAAGGAACGCATCTCGGTTGAGCAAACCACACCAAGTATTAGGGATACAAAAATTTCCCAAAATGTATATAACTTTATTTATTTCTCTCTCTTTTTTTTCTCTCTCTCTCTCTCTCTCTCTCTCTCGATTGATAATAATAATAATAACAATTGATATTGTTTTTTCTACTCTCGAATTAAGTTCTAATTTTTAGCTAATTTTCTTACGTTAAATTGTTTGTATCCAAAAATGCGAAGACACTCTCTAAGTTTTAATTTGAAATTGACTTTCATTTTTTAAGTTTAAATGTTGTTAATGTAAAAATTTGAGAATCATTTTTTTTTTTTTTAAATCGCAAATATCTGCTTGGAACGAATTATATAACTCTCTAATTATTTCTGTATTTCTGTAATAATAATAATAATAATAATATATATATATATATATATATATATATATATATATATATATATATATATATATATATATATATATATATATATAGAGAGAGAGAGAGAGAGAGAGAGAGAGAGAGAGAGAGAGAGAGAGAGAGATTTCATATAATCATCTCTGTTTGGTGTATAGGTGTTAATTTGCAATCGTAAAATTCAAATCCTACAAAACCAAAATAAGGATGTTTTCCCGAAAGAAGAATATGAAAGATTATGATCTTGGAATTTACCTAATTGAGGACTTTACGAGACCAAAACAAGATTTGGCAAATAAACTCTTGGAACACAGAACTTCGAAGCGTATTGAAGCCTTCTGGACGGTTGGTGGCAAGATTTACACCATAAAGTAATCATGTATTTATGCTAAAAGGATAAAGACAATGAAAGGTATTGAATATCTTCTAGTCAATGCTAATGCTTCCTTGCTTGCAAATAACACTGTAGACATTGATGAAGACAATTTATATTGAATGTAGACATTACTGAAGATAGTGTTGGATATAACCTTGGAGACAACAGTGTTCAAAAAATAACTAGGTATAAATAGTTAATAAACTGCCACTTAAGCAAGTAATTTAATTTTTTGTAGTTTCTAAAACTTCACCAGGTAATGACTAAGTCGAAAACATTTTAAAACAATTTTGACACAACCCCTATACATGTACATGAGAGCATATTCACAGGTGTCCTCACACCATAGTGTTCATCTGCTCAAACCATAGTGGTCAATGATGTTACGGATGAGTAACCGCAACTTTACCACTACATGTTTAGGGGGTGAATTCAAAACAACATCTGGATATTTTGGACTTTGTCAGCTTTTGGTGAAGTTTTGAAAACTAAAGAAAATAAATTGTTTGTCCTAGTGGCAGTTGATTAACTATTTATACCTGTTTGTAATTACAATAATGTAATCTAGGCACTCTTTATCAGTTAGAATTAATTACAATGTATAGCTTCTGCTGTGCTCATTTGAAGTCATATGTCCAAAATACAATATGTTATGACTAAGAAGAGCACATAAACCTTAACACCCAGTCTTGCTCGTTTGCATTGTACATATCTTGTTTTCATGAGTGAGTTTCATTCATGCACACTGTCAATAATAGTATTGGTCAACCTGTAATTTGTCGCACAGCTATAAATAGTTGACCGAATTTCTTTTTTCAACAAGATATTTTTGGGATTACGACGGTACATTTTTGCTGTTTTTCATCTTTAATCCGTGCACAAGAAAATTTACATACAAAAAGAACCACAGAAAAGACTCGTATCCAGGGTGTTTACTAAAAGGCAAAGACGCCACAGGTCTGGAACTGGACCCGAAAAGATATCTGGTAGCATTCTATGTATTTTTCTGTTTTTCCTTTTTTTAAAAGAATATATTCATTAGAACGTAAATCTATACATAAGTATTGAAATATTTAGTAGATGAAATTGTAAGAAGCCCTCTGACGATCATTACCTATCGCATAAGCTTAATCAAGGTGTCATCACAATTATTCACACAAACTTTACCGTTTACTCTCATTATTATACAGTTTTCTTCTTCTTCTTCCTAATTTTATTCTGCTTTCTATCTTCTGTCTATCAAGCATTATCAGAAAATCGGTCGGAAAAAGGCTGCTGATATTGATATTTCCTTTTGGTACAGGTTAATGCAGAAATGTTCATTGATATTTTAAAATATCGAGCGGCCGTAGGTCTGTTTTACTCTATCACACATGTTAAAGAAAATAGGTCAGAATGGCAAAGCTTCATATTACATGAGTTAGTTGGATACTTTGTTTAGATAACTGTAAATGAACCCGTATCTTTATATGTCTAGCTTGCAATCTTTAAATCCCAAGAAAAACGTTGCCATTACATTGATATTATTCCATCTTGTAATGCAAGTGGGAACTCCAGAAAGAAAAAAAAATCCTGGACCTGGAAACTTGAACGGAAAGAATGAAATTAAATTATGTCACCTTAATATTAGAAGTTTGAGAAACCAAATGTCTTTTATTAAAGAAGTTGTGGACGAATTTGATGTTATATGTTTAACTGAAAGTAAGATAGATGAAACGGTTTTAAGTTATTGTCTACAATCAGACGATTTTCATCCTCCAGTTCGTATAGATAGAAAAAATATGGGTAGTAATTATGTACGTATCAGAAATATTACGACTAATTAGATGCCTCGATTTAGAACAACAAAACATGAAGAAGAATCAGTTTCCTTGTCTGTTTTCTGTAGAGATCCCCAAGTAGTCGATTAGGTAATAGTTTTCGGTCAACGTTTGATTGTGCGGTTGATGCAGCTATGTATCTGTATCATTATCTGTATCAGTGAAATAACTTTTGTCATCTTATATATATATATATATATATATATATATATATATATATATATATATATATATATATATATATATAAAAGCTTATTTTTTTTCGTTATTTTTCTTTATTTTCTTCTTATTTTTAATAATTTGTTCCATAACATTAGATCCTAAATGTTTTGCTTTTTTGCTCAGCTTGGCTTTTTCGATAGCTTTTGTTGTAATTTTCGATGCTAGGGGTTTCATATCAGGTAATGTTCTTTTGTCGATATTTATGTTTTGTAAGAACATGTTATAGGTATATATATATATATATATATATATATATATATATATATATATATATATATATATATATATATATATATATATATATACATATATATATATGTGTGTGTGTGTGTGTGTGTGTGTGTGTGTGTGTTCTTTTATTGAAATATAATGTCTTACTTGTTCACCATTTAGATCAACCTCTGTCCCAGACTGACTTGTAATACTCATTGTAATACTTGATAATTTGTACAGTTTATTAATTGGCACTTATTTACTCGTATATTCAATAAACTATCTAGTGGTGAATTTGGTGTAAATGAATCAAAAAACATCAATATTTGCACCATTTATACAATTATTTGTTACCGAACTACATTGTATTAAAATGTGTTCATTTCTGTTATGTTTACTCTGGCATCCTTTTCTCCTTCTCATGTTATTATTGAATCAAATCGTTACATGTTTGGAATGCCGTTCCTAATTCCAAATCAATTTTGTAATTAGGTGCTAATATTATTCTGCATCTAAGTGTATCAAAATTTAGTTGAATTATTATCAGCTGGGTATTTTACTCATTACTTTTTAATATCTCTTTTATTGTGTTATTTATATCGACAAAATAGTATATGCTGCAGTTGGTATTATGATATCAAACCATTTTTAACATCATAATATCGAAAACTATTATTTGTTGATGTTATATTAAACCACGAATACTATAGTGAGCTTATCAGTACTATTTTATAAGTTGTATTAATATCAAACTGTATTGGTGTGCTAACATCCACAGTAAAATTGTGACTTACACCATAAGTTTCATTCTCAGAATCCAAAAACAGTGTTATTTCAAATACTATTGCTATGTGATATAATTATTCAATATCACAGATAGCTGTCAAAAATATTATATTCGGTTTTACTTATTATGTTATCAATATGTGATTTATTTGGAATTTCAGCAACTTCGTTATCAATAGATTTGCTTTTATTTCCGATATTTTTGCTAAAACATAAGATTTGTAAATCTTTGGAGTAGTAGGTTTGGTTAATTATAATATTGTATATGTTCTCCATTTGTAATGTCCTGTGATCTTTTTTCTTTTTGATCTGTTATTGTTTTTTTCTGCTAATCCACATAAAGTATACAATTGATTGAGATTGTTTAACGATTTGTCGATATAATTAATCTTCTTTCCTAAAACAAACTTACTATAATTAGTATATGCTTCCTATTTTAATTAAGATAATTTATTAGGGTCAATATATAACTTACAACAATATGAATCATCATGAAGTTTCTTAGGTACATATTCTTCATTAGAATGTACTTCAATTTCTTTCTTCTTTTTTTTTTTTGTTTTTGCTTCTCTTTGGTGGTGTATATATTCCTTGAATATCTAACGATTTTTGGGAATCAATCATACCCTTTAACATTTCATGATATGGTTCCAGTGTAAGTCTAGAAGGGTTCTTTTTTGTTGTTAGTTGTGTTTTTGTTTTTACAATTTCTGATAAATTCATTGCTTTCCTAAATTTTCTGTTTCGTCAACACTTTAGTCATTTCAAAACTGACGGTCTTTCTAATATTTCTTTGCTAACAAATCTAGATCAAGTTCTCGATCCAAATCATGCAATATTGTTTTAAGCTTCTTTCGTGGATGAAGTAATGCTGGAGGTGGTAATGTTGCTTGTAATTAATGCTTCTATAATTTGCAATTAATTTTGAGCAAGTCTTTCAATTATGTTATGTTGTGTTTTGTCTGTTTGTTCAAGTTTCTTAAGAATTAGTTTTGATGTTGGTATTGCGTTCTCCCGTTGAAAGTTTTATTTGTATTTTGTTTCGTCTAAAATTTAATATTTAATTTTTTTCTATTTTCAAGCCATTTTTCAACTATCTCTTTCCGTTTCTGCATCATAGTAACTTTTTCAAAGCTAACTATCTATATCGATATATTATATTATATTTATTGCAACATAATGTAAAATGAGAATATAATAATGTCATTATTATATTTAAACATATTATTGATTTTAGTCTTATGACCCACCAATACAAAAATGGTCAATACCATGACGGTATATTTCATGGGTGTTTATGAATGTTTTATGAAAAACAAAGAAACTTTAAGGATTTGTGTTGCACATTTGTATATATTGATAAAACATTGTTTCTCAACTTCGCCAGAACAATGATCATCTGAAATTTAAAGTATGTCTTTATTATCCAACCCATTAAAAAGTGCAGAACATTTTGTGTTTCGGCAGATGTATTTTGGAACATCATAATAAAATAGTTAAATATATACAATTACAATTTTTATTACGACCCAAACTTAAGTATTCTTTGATTCTATTCATATTACTACTGTCATTTTTTTTATCATCAAACATGATTATTTTATTTGTGTTCTTATCCAGTTCTTCTTCTATGGTGATGAGATTTTCAGGTGTGAGTGTAATGAGGATATTTGGTCTGCATCTTCTTATATAGTAACAGATAGTTCGTCCAACATGACATATTTTGCTCGGGTATTATTGATAGTATATACAGCAATTTCATCATAATTAAGGCATTTAAGTAATAGATTCATTAATAAATTTGTATTTCCTTGACCAGTGCTTCCAACGATAAGGTAATGATATTCAGGTAACAAGAAATGGTGTTTGGAATTTTTTAAAAATTTTTTTATTATCAACATCAAAACTGATCATTTTCATTATAATGCTGAACTATATAAAACTAAGTCTGATTTTCCTCATAGGTATGTAGCTTGAACAATTTTGAATATTTTTCTAAAGGCTCAATAGTTTCACTCGTTTTGAATTTTGTTATTTGTTCTAACGCATATTTTATGGTTTATTTTTCATCTCTATCGATGGATTTTACATGCATAAAAAATCCGGTAAAACGTCGGTGATGAAATTTTAATTGTTATCTTTCATCATCCAATTTCAATGCACTTTTAATTGATGTTTCTATCACAGCAATAACATTTAATATTACCACAAAAATTGGAATTGCTGATATCACCGCCATAAATGCTGTGCCACCCACCAATGTTGTTATCAGCAAAGTTTATATATATATATATATATATATATATATATATATATATATATATATATATGTTGTTGTTTTTGTTTTTGTTTGTTTTTATAAGATGATGTGTATTGTGTATGTACCAGTAGTAGTTTCATGTTAGAATAACTTGAGACTTAGTTTTATATTATGGGTGGTGTTGACATTTGAAGTTCAATATCATTGCTTTTTGTACACTCTAGCCAAGACTTGGCTGTTACTTTTTTTTTCAAAGCAGTTATGGTTTCTTTTAAATTATATTTTGAGGAGGGGGGTAGGGGGTGGAAGTTCCAAACAATTATGGTCTGTTTTATTTCTGTTTGTTGTTTTTGTTTTTGTTTTTTTTTCTCATGGAGATTTGCATAATCACCAAACTTTTCTGAAAATCTTATCATAATATCAACAAGATTTTTATTGGTTGCACTATCTAGATACACACCATCATCAACAGATGATACTCGACATAATGCTTATTTATTCAATTTTTGTAAATCCACTTTTAATTATGGTAATTTAATTTCAAAACATAATCATTGTTTTTATTACTTTATTATTAAAATACTGTATCCAATTCTGACACATGGATAATTACTGATGGAAGAAAACGTTTATTTACAAAATCAGCTTATGTCATCATCCAGTAAAAAATATCCTTCAACTTCAGTACCTTGTTTATTACTAGCACTAACATGAATTGTTGTGTTCAAGGTTAATCTCACATCTCCAATAAAATATAGACCTTCCGGTCAATCTTTAATTATATATTGTAGTTCATTGGAATTGCAATACAGGTATCTAATTCAGTAGAATGTTTATTTATATTAGTATATATTGTATTATTAGTCAGTAAAAATTCCATCTGATTTCCTCTACTTATTATTTCGACAAAAATATAAATTATGTTTTCATCGACATATTTTATATTTGTTAGATCAACATCATAAATGACTTAATAAGTTGTTTTCATTTCATTTTCACTCATATCTAATGTTCCAGTTATTGTACCACCACTTTTCATTTTTTAAAAAAAGTTGTATTATTGTAATTTTTAGTATTGGTATTGATATAGACTTGGGGCACTATAGCTTTAATGTGATGGGTAGGAAGGGTGGTTTTTCCATGTCGTAAATTAAATATGTTGTTAATGTCAATGATTATATACTGCTGAAAGAGTGAATTTGAACATTGTAGCCTGATTGGAAATGTGAAGAGCGTGATTTACCCTGATATTTGTATGCACTTGTTCATGTTGGGTGTCAAGTGTGATCGCCGGTCATGTGGGTAGCAACTGCTCTGTCATCAAGTTCGATCTTGCACATCGCTAAATACTCAAAAAATCTTGTAGAATCTTACTTCGTATGAATTTATCACACCCATAAATATGTTTATCACACCTAATTTCCATTCTAAATCAGCATTTGAATATCACTAAGTTTGATGACTTCATCAGCTGACACAACAAAATACGTCTGCAGCCAAGATGACCGACGCTAGATTACACAACCGGTTCCACACAATAAATGTATCCTATTTCACACTTCTATTTAATTTCACTTGTTCACTTGAAAATGCTGGCCTTCTTTATATAAAGTGTGAGTATATTTTTTACTTTTAATATTGTATTCTTCATTTTTATGCTAGACAATGTATTTTCAATGTTGTCAGCGTTCACTAGTACTTGTTTACTCTTCAACCATGCATAGCGACCTTGGTTACGACTTAAAAGGATTTTATGTTTGACGGACAAGAGATAATACAAAATGTTAATATATTTGCTATTGATTGAGTGTAAACGGACAAGTAATGCTAATTAAATTGTATATAACCCTCAGTTTGCGTCACTGGTTGTAGAGTATCTGTTCGGCACAACCCGACCTGTTCGGAGTGCCGGACAAGCAATGATTGGTCAGAATTACGTCCCGTGACTATTTTCTGAAGAGTATAAATAAGAGCGAAATTCGAAGGTTGGTAGATAGCTGTCAACAGTAATAGCGCCCATAGATTCAGATCTCCGCCAAATAAAAACATTACTGTCTTGAGTTATTTATAATGACAAATATACTAAATGAACATTAAGAAGCCAATATACAGTTAAAAAAATAAGACAAGTCAATGAAATTTTATTTCTTTCTGATCAAAATAGAGACTGAAATGACATCTGTAGTACAATAATCTGAATCAATTCAATTCACTGCTACTGATTCCGGTTTAATGCAAAACTAATATTGTGCCATACTAAATAATAAGCAGCTATCTCCCGCCGCATTAAGAATTCAAGGTTTACTTACAAAATAAATGCACTGTAGGCCATCCATTTCTTGCTGAATGATTAGATTGGGGTTATGAAGGCCTGCCTATAATAGTCTCTGTATATTAAACATACTTATATATTCATGTTTCGGTCGTCTTTTCCTTTTATTAACATTTTATTATAATTACACACAGTCAAAAATAAAAAAGGTTCTGAGTTGAAGAATTTTTAAAACTTATTATTACAATTATAGTAGCTTACACATATACGCCACCCCACCCCCACCCCCAATCTGTTACAGTATCAATAGTATTCACATATAAATTGGTACAGCAATCTTTGTCGGTTGTTGGATTATTAACATCTTAAAGTTGGTTTTTAATGTTATTTCACAAGGAATTGTATTCTTTTTTATAATTCGTTTTGTTTTTTATTTGAGGTATATTAATATTATTATTATAACGCTTAAAGACTTTGGAAACAAAATATAACCAAATTTTATGTTCTTTTTTTCAGTTTGTAAATGATTTGTAAGTAAAACAACTACATTATAAGCATTGTTTTGCATCATGTCTACTGTTCTGTATTCTAAGATGATGCCATTTTAAATTTCATTAGCATCTAATGCTTTGTTTTAATATGATATTATAATATTTTGATTTTATTCTAAGTTTATATTTGTCTTTATGATAATCAGCATATTATTTACAAATTTCATATCTATGATGACAACAGCAATTCAAACCAAAATATCCATCATCCATATCTATTATAATATATCACAGTAGGAATTATTTAATAAATAAATCAATATCTTTGTTATCAAATGACTCCTTATTGTTTCTGTCAGTTTTAAACCTCTCCCTAGTCAAGATAATAATTAAGCTTATATAATATTTTTCCACCGGTCAAATTACAACATTTTCTAACAATATTTTCTATATACTCCATGTTTATTATATTATATATAATATTTTCTTAAGCAGTTTTAAACACAGCATTTTGATTTTTAATGCGTTAAAATAAACCTAAGAAGACTTCGGTATAATCAAAATAGATTCATTGTCCTGTGAATTAACACAAGACAGCGAATTGTAAATAAAGCTTTATTTTCTTGAAAATACTTAAGTCAGTAGACTCTTGTACCCACTAAAGTAATTAGCTCAACTATCTAAGATGGAACTGTTTAATTTAAGTATCTTAAATATCTACCGTGGAATTGATTGTAATTTATAAAACCATAATACAAGTTCTCGTAAATTGATTAAATTGCCCATCTCTTGTGGTATTGTTTTTAATTTTATGTATTTATTTATTTATTTATTTTGTATTAGGTATAAATATCTGTAAATTAATTAGCTGAATTATCTTCGATGCAATTGGTTGTAATTTATTAAGATTTAGTATAAGTTCTTGTAAGTTGATTAAATTGCATATGCCTGGTGGTATTGTTCTTAATTTATTACTACTTGGGCTAAGTATTTGCAAACTGATTAAGTTGTGTATATCTGGTAGTATTGTTTCTTAAATCAAGTTCTTGTAAATTAGTTAATATTGATATTTCTGGTGCTATTGTTTCTATTTTATTACCTATTAAATCAAGTTCCTGTAAATTAGTTAACATTAATATATCTGGTGATATTTCATATAAAATTTGTATCCCCAACCTCTTCTTTGGTTAAATTATAAATTTCACAAATACTTTGTGTTAAATTAATTTTATTTTCAATATGTGCAATTTTTATTCGGTTGATTTTTTTCTCTCCATATTTATATATACTGAATACTTTTTAAAATATTTTAAAACGCAGTAATTTTGAAAACTATTTAAAAAATATTTCTGTCTGAAGAGATTCCAGTTCTTGACTCTTTTTAGCTCCCCTAAAAATGGCTCCAAAAAAAAGAATATAATAATAATTTAAAATATGGACCCCCCCCCAAAAAAAAAAAAAAAAAAAAAAAAAACAAACAAACAAACAAACCCACAACAATGGCTTGAAGAAAAAACAATATAATAATTTGAATTTGAATACTAAAATGGCTTAAAAAAAACAAAAAAAAATTCATTTATATACGAGTCACACAAATTCTGCCCTTGTTTCGGAATTTTTTCTTAACTATACAGTAGCAATAATATAATAGAACTTTTTTAAATTCAGGAGATATTTTGTGGAGGCACTATCAAAAAAGCAATATACCCCAGGTTGGGGAAGCCTATTTAGAACACATGCTATTAAAAACTATTTGAGTTTGATCATATTGGTAAACGTTGTGATATTATTAAAAAATTTAATTTTTATAGATGAACCAAACTGGAATTTTTACGTAAAAATGATATCAGATCATTGTTACGATTCTGTGGTCTTAAAATAATGTAACAGAAAGATACTGAAACCAACAATGTATGTTAAATCAACAAACAATTTATTTCTAGACAATTACAGTGACAATTCTAAAGACACTTACAGTAACGTGAATTAAAATCCAAATACTCCAATAATCCTAAGTGTCCTAATCACAAGTCCTTAAATATAGAATTTTCAGAATGAATGAATGTTCCGAGTGAACGAATGTTCCGAATGAATGAATGTTCCGATTTAATCAATATTCTGAATGAATGGGTAGTCTGGAATGTCCTGATGTACCCCAATAAGGTAATCCACACATCATCTTTGAGAACGTACACGAATATTCATAAGTCATATATCTAAATCCAAAGGTTGATGTAAGCACTTTAGGTAACTCCAATGAATGTTCCAATATATAATTCCTTTCGAATTATGTATACAGCAATACAGCATTACAGTACTACAAAGTTACAGGATTACAGCACAACTTTGATTCCAGACAATCTGATGATTCAAAATTACTAATCATAAAAAACAGGAATGTTTTCAACACAAGATTTAAAATTGGAATGGAATCTTGTTTACCAAATGCTGTATAAATATAAGATAAATCACATGACAGAATGTTCTAGAATATTATATGGTGTGTGTGACTTAACTCTGAGGAAATTCTGGTTTTAGCTGTAAACAAAATCAACCCTGACCTCAAATGGAAGAAACAATTTGTTTGCCAAAACCATCCTTGAACTCAAATACTAAGTAAACAACCTAATTCAAGGACAAAAGCTAAACATGTCAACATTATACTTAACATTAAGTTTAAGCAAATATTAAAGTCAAGAAACATTTATAATTTCCTAAAATATTGATAATATTATATAAACATTATTCATAACATCATAATAAAACAATTAAACCAAGAGAAATAAAACAAGTACCAGAATTAAAACAAAGTATAAAACCAATAATTAGAAATTTAAATTTTCTTGAAATCCTCCCAAAATTTTGTTTGAATCTCTAACACTAAAAGGAAATATACCCCTAGTTTTATAAATTTATTTAGAAATCATGCTTTCGAAATCAAACCATTAATGAGAGCATTATATTATGATCAAAATATTAAGATCAAAATATTAATTTATAAATGAATCAAAATGTAATTATTTTGTTAAAATTATATCAGATGACAATAAACAAATTAAAAAAATGTCAAAACCAACAGTCAAATAGTACTAATAAAACCATTACCTGAATTGAAACAAAGTATCAAATCAATAATTAGAAATTCAGATTTTAGTGAAATACCCCCTCAAAATTGATTAAATCGCTACCACAAAAATTGTAGCCCTAATTGGGGAAATTTGTTTAGAAATCATGCTATAAAAATACTATTGAAATTTGAATATTCTGGTGAATATGATAATTAAAAAAATTAAATATATAGATGAACAAAACTATATATCAGATCATAATACAAAATTACAAACAATACAAAAAACAAAGAGATATAAAACCGGTAACAAAACAAACACCAATATGAACACCAAAAGCAGATGGGCCAAAATCAACAGAGGCAAGACCAGGTGATGAAATGGATCGAAAACTAGCAAGAATGCCCCCTAAAAATTTAATTTAAAACAAAAACAATTGGAAACAATTCATTGGCTGGTTATATTGCAATTTTCTATAATCAAGATTTGCGAAAAATTGTAAAAGACACGAAAGAACAAAATTGTAGATATCTTGATATCCTGTTTACTTACAAATAATGGAATAAAATGCAACATTGTATTAAAAATCAAATTTGAAAGAATACTGATGAAGATACAAAGGAAATCTATGCATATATCACTGATAGAGTGGTCATTCTTCTTTAAATAGGTGACATTATTGATGGTTTATCGAGGACTTCATTAGAAGAGGTTATACCGGTAATTTGGTTCTTAGTAGAATTATATCTTTTAATCTAAATTTATCAAAATATTCCCTAATCAGAAGAAAAAGTTACATAACACTGCGATAAACCTAGCATCAAAACCGCGACGTGTCAATATTAAAAATAATGATAATAGATGTTTTGAATGGTCTGTACTAGCTGCATTATATCCTATTCGGGATAACACCAGCATAACATCTTCCTATAAAAATCACACCGGTAAATTAAACTTTGGTGGTAGTAAAGTTCCTGATTCATTAAACGATGTTTCTAAATTTGAACAATTAAATAATGAAATATAGGTTAATGTGTTTGGCTGGAAAGAAGGGTGAGATGAAGGGTTATATTCCACTCAAAATTTCTAAAAGAACAATATATATATATATATATATATATATATATATATATATATATATATATATATATATATATATATATATATATATATATCTGATGTTGATATCAGAAAATGAAAACAAACTATCTCTTGGTTAGTATATAACCATAGTAAACATAAAGAAAAACAAATAGTTATGCAGAAAATGTCTGCACATGTTTAGCATGGAAAAACTGCTGGAAAATCATATTATAGATTGTGAAGATTGTTACGACCCTATGGCTCGACCAAACGTAACAAAAAGAAAGTGAAACCAACAATGTTTGTAAAATCAAACAAACAATTTATTTCTAAATAATTAATGTGAAAATCAAAATACACTTACATTATCGTGTATTATAATCCAAACAATCCAAGAATTATTAGTGTCCTAATCACAAATCCTGTATATATAGAAACTATAAAATGTTCCAAATGAATGAATGTTCCAAGTTTATAAATGTTCCAAATGAATCTCCGTAATTAACGAATGTTCCGAAAGAATGAGTCTTCGTAATGAACGAATGTTCCGAAAGAATGATGGTTCCGAATGAATGAGTCCGTAATGTTCCGATGTATCAACGATAATGTCAGATCATCTTTAAGTATTCAGAGGCATCCGAGAAAGTCCTAAATATAACTCCAGGTAGCTCTGATGAATGGTCCAATAAATAATTCCTTTCGAATTATCTATACAGCATGGAATTACAGCAGCACGGCTATTATTTCAAACGATCTGATGATTCCAAAAGCTGATCATAAAAAAGTTCTTTTCAACTCAAGATCTAAAATGGAATGGAAATAATTCGTATTTATAGGTCTTTTATACAACTTGCAAATGGCACATTTCACAACAGGAAACGTGTCATATTATTACCCAGAATGCAATACTAAATGCGTCTATTTCATGGAATTTTACTGAAGAATGATCAACAGCTCTGACCTTGAACAAAAGGTCAGTAAACATGTTGTTATTTGATTAATAGTACAACTAAACCCAACTTAAATATGACTCACTATTTGACACAACTTTAAAGTAGAGTCATAGGCCAAAAGTTTAAGCACATTATAGATTCCATATACATAATTCCGTAACAAGATATAGAATCAAAATGCCAGCGCATAATATTACCAAAAAGGCCAATTTTTTTTAATGTTTAAAAATTATAATAATCAGATTAAAGCGCCATTTATATTTTACGATCATTTTGAAACATTAAAAAAATAGTTAAATTGATAAAAGAGAAAGTACAGAACAAGATACAGAGCAACCGCCATGCATTTTTTCATTTGGTGTTGTTGTTAGATGTGATGGAAAATAATAAATAGAATATTATAACACAAAGAAAATGCTGTTGAAAAATTCCTTAGTGGTTTATATGGTGAAATGGAATAAAATATAAATGTTTTTTAAAAAAAACAACCAGTATGAAAATGTCAGATAAAGACAAAACTAACTTTAAAGATGCAACTATTTGCCATATTTGTGATAAGAAATTAGGCGATGATAAGGTTAGAGATCATTTTCATATTACTGGTAATTGTCGTGGTGCTGGAAAAATAGAGAATGTAATTGACAACTTATATATTGCGAAATAAGACCAAAGTTTTCCACAATTTAGGGGATATGATCAACACCAAATATTGTGGGCTATTGGAAAATCTCATGGAAATATAACATGTATACCAAATAATATGGAGAAATATATGATATTTTGTATTGGTCAACTACAATTTATAGAGTCTTTGCAATTCCTTTCTAGTAGTTTGGATTGTTTGGTTAAATGACCATCTAATCTAAATAAAGAGGATTTTAAGATAACAAGTCAATTTGCTGATCAAGATAAATTGAATTATTAACCTAAAAGGGTGTATATCCATATAACTATGGATAGTTTTGAACAATTTAAAGAAACTAAACTACCCGTAAAAGACCCTTTTTACTCGTTATTAAATAAATCAGGAATACCGGATGTTGAGTATTCTCATGCACAAAACATTTCGAAAACATGTAGAATAAATAACTTTGGTGAATATCATGATTTATATCTAAAAAGTGACGTTTTGTTACTAGCTGATATATTAGGAAATTCAGAAGTACTATAAAACAATATTTTTAGATCCAGACCATTATTTCAGTTCTATCGATTTATCTTGGGATGCTTTATTAAAAATAACAGGAGCTAACTTAGAATTGTTTACTGATATCGATATGCATTTTTTTCTGCAGAAAAGGGTTTTAGTGGTGGAATATCAATGATATAAAAAAGATATGCTAAAGCTAATAATCCTATTGTTAGTGATTATGATTAAAGTAAGCCAAATAATTGGATTATGTATCTGCACTCTAATAATCCTTATGAATAGGCAATTATGCAATCATTACCAGTGTCTGAATATAAGTGGATTTCACCAGAAACAATTAACCAGATATTATTTCAGATGATTCTAAAAAAAAGGTTATATATTAAAGGTTGATCTAGATTATCCTGAGCATCTTCATGATGCACATAATGATTATCCATTAGCACCAGAAACATTAATCGTTAAAGAGGAATGGTTTAGCAACTATGAAACTAACTTGGCAAGAGATATAGATACTGTATTAAATTTATTGATTGGAATAAATTAGTACCAAATTTAATGAACAAGAATAAATACATAATTCATTACATAAATTTAAATTAATATAACGACCTTGGTATGAGAGTAACAAAGGTGCACAGAGTGCTACAGTTTAATTTTAAAAAATGGATAACACCATATATCCAATTCAATACTAATCACTTTTTCAAAAATGAAGTTGAGAAAGATTTTTTCAAGTTAATGAATAAGTCGGTATTTCGGAAAACTATGGAGAATCTAAGAAAAAGTATTAATGTTGAGTTAGTTAGGTCATTAATTCATTCATTCTTTATTTCCTCAATAAGGAGATTTACAGATACATACATGACAAAAGAACAGAAAAATCACGTGTAACTAATGTACAAATATGCAAAGGTTAGCTTGAACGAGTGTACAGTAAAAGGGAATAATCAATCGTATCTAAGCGACAGTTAGAGAGAATTATTAAGTTAATATGAAGACGATATCTGGAAATGAACAGATGAACCCAAAACATTCGTTTATAAACATGTATATGAAAAAGGATTATATACATGCACGTATTAACGTCCATATGTAATATGGGTGTTTCCCTAAAATCACAGATCTAAAGCATTAATTTTATCCGGTAAGTCGGGCCCATAAAACTCGAAGTGCCTAGTGTTGGGTTCACTCATCATCAGCACGTGACGTATACTAGAAAATGTCATCTGTGATGAAATTAGGAGATAAGTGTTACAATTAATGTAAGGAAAACTATATTCTCGATGTCAGAACAATGAACTAGAATAAACTAATGCGAAATCTGTGAAGCTGAGTTTCATAGAGGGGACTGTCTGGAGTAAGCCCGAGTAGTTTCAGCAGCGGGGACTCATCACTACTTTGGCTGCGCTCCATGTGGAGGGCTAGGCCAAACTGATCGTATTTCTACCAGTGAAAATCATTGGCGAAGTGCCTCGTACAAAAGCAAGATGTGACAACATATTGAAGTATGTCAGTATAGTGGTGGCCGCATTTTGGAAAGACAGAGACACAGTAACTTCGTTTTAGGACCCAAAGAGACGCTATGAACTTAGTTTAAGCTCGTAATTATTCGTTGCAGTGGAATAAAGAATAAGGGAATCATTTCTGTACGAAGAAGTCGAAATCGAGAGAAATCATAATCACTACTTATTCTTTCTCGCCATGAAAGCTCTTCGTGTTCGTGAATAGCTTTGTTAACTATTCTCTTCCACTGATGCTTGTTTGGGAAGCATGTCTGGTTCATGAAATTTATGAGGAAGTCACTTAGGGCATACTTTTGAAGTGTACACCAAATATTGAGAGTATAGCCAGTTCATACTGAATATGTGCCATCAAAAAACATAAAAAGACGCATGAGAATTATATGTCTGGAGAAAGCACGATTTGGGAGGTTACAACGTTTTCCGATAAAAAATAGTTTACGTCGATCAGTCTCGGCTGTTATTCTTATCAGCCCTAGCATAGACTCGCACATATCCGAGCGTGTTTGTTCTTGGAATCCCTGAATGTTCTTGGCAATAAACTGCTGTTGTTTGTTGAGTTCATAGAGGTCTATCTTTTGAAGCTGATTCAAAATTTCGCAACCATATAGCAGTGTTGGGTTCACAATTTTCTTATTTAGACTGGCATAAGTTATTGGGTTTAGATTTGGAGTGCCAACTCCATGATTAGTAAGGCCAAACAAATGTTAGCCGTGCTTTTCTACAGACGTTGCGGGTTCGATTAATAAAACGATGTAACCTATCTTGTAATATACCCAAGTGAATGACCGAATCGGTTTCCTGAATTACCAAATTTTATGGACAGCTTGTGTTTTCAACTTTATCCAAATACAAAATACATTACTTTTCAGTATTAATTTCGTAGCGCTATTTTTGTGAGCATTCGGCAATTATTGTAAACATCTTAGTCAGATTATCAGGAGAGTTTGCAAGACACGTAAGACCATCTGCAAGTGTAGGATAGGAGCATTATAAGCTACCTATTGTACAACGTAGGTTGCTCCTGACCAGATTACTCATCTAATGAATACCGGATCAAGAAAGGAGGAGAAGACGCCACCCTGTCGGACTCCTTGTCTGATTTTAAACCATCTGAACTGATATGTGTTAGCTATAACCGCACTTTATATCTGGCAGCAATTCAAGGTGTTAATCAAAATTACTGCTGAACAGACCGATATAATCTGGGCAATAAAAATAAGATTTATCTAAATTACTGCTGTATGATTTCGATTATGACAATTTAAAAGTTGAATATTGAGATAATGTTAATCTACTTTACACAGACACAGATAGTTTGTTATTAGAATTTAAAACAGAAAACATTCATGATGATATGAAAAAGAGTGTTACACTGTATGATACAAGCGATTATCTAATTGATAATCCTTTACACAGTTCACTTAATAAAAAGATTGTTGGCAAATTTAAGGATGAATGAAATGGAAGCCAATAAAAGAATTTGTAGGATTAAGACCTAAAATGTATTTGATTATGATTGATGATAGTAATCAGATTAATAAATCTAAAGGGGTTTCAAGACCCCATTATTAAAAAGAATTAAATCATGCACTTTACAGGAAATCCTTACTTTAAATGAAGAATGATATGTATTGTATCAAAAGCTACAATCGTCGCATGGGATTATACAAAATTAATAAAACTAGTTTGTCACCACTAAATACTAAAATATTTATTAAAAAAGATGGTGTCAGAACTTATGCCCATGATAAATAAAATAGCTAGATAAGCGGTTAATTTATATCTGTTATTAGCTAAAGAGTCTTGTTACTTTTAACATTAGTAAGATTACTCTCTGTAGCTTTTAATTTGTCAGATAAGATTATTTTTTTTACTTATGATACCAGTAAGATTAATCCATGTAATTTTTAATTTATTAACTAAGAATATTTGTTACTTTTAATATGAGTAAGATTATAGTGCATGTCAACGTGATTATGTAGGCGCATTTACTCATCTTAAATTAAATAATAATTGTTGTTCTAAAATTTAATACTAATATAGTTTAAGCAAAGTCTATTCAATTCTGACTGTTTGTAAGGGTGCAAATTTCCGTTGATTCGGTAGAGCACATGCTAGCTTGGCAGAGAACAATTAAATAGATTTATGAGGAAAGATACCGTATTAAATCGCTAGACTGCAATGGTTTTAATGTCCCTGTTAGAGGGGCAAGATTGATTCTTAATTAAGCATTCGTTTGTATAACGGTCGAGAGAAGGTTAACTTAGATCTTGGTATCGAAAATGTCAGAGTTGAGATGGCGCAGAAACCATTTGTAAGCAAGTGGAAGTAGGATTATCTTTTGAAATTCTCCAGAATCGGTTATTTAAAAATCTAGAGGGTTACGCTTAACGCGTTTGGCTTGGATTTATAAAAGGAGGTAGATATATTTAATCCTGATTGGCTACGCTAAATAAGGGGCGTGTTTCCCACACAAAATTTCATGTTTTTAATATGCCCCATCGCTAAATTTAATCAGTCTAAGTTTTTTCTGAAAGATGAAGAAATATCTTGACTCCGAGTAGAATAGGAGGAAGTTCTCTCGTATAAACAATTATTCAAGGAACAGATGTCTGCAAGTGGACGGACACAATTCTGGCGGTAGAAGCAAGCGAGTCTTGAAAGCACAAGGTATTTGCATATAATTCGTTGATACCAATATAATTATTTGCTTGAATTTATATGTTTATATTTACATGAATTTATTTTTTAAATTCGTAGATCAATTTTCTTGATATGAGTATAACTATGTGTTTGAGTTCATTTATCTGAATTCGTACAATAATCTTCTTTATATGAGTTTGACGAATTGTTTGAATTTGTCGCCTTGATTGCTATAGGGATCATGTATTCTAACAATTTCATGCATTACTTTATTTGAAATTAACGTAGTTAAGCCATGAAGTGAATTTCATTGATTCATTTGTATAATTGAGACGGGAACTGAAACTGTTATGTCTCGTGTGATGTTAATGTAAATTAGTGATGAAATAGCCGTTAGAAATGCATTAATCTTCTGAAACTAGGTTTGTTTATGGTCTGCCAGGTTTGGCCTGACCAGATAGCTTTAGGTATCTGTTTGAATTCCGATAGGACGATATCTGATGTAACGAGAGTGGAGTAATGTTCTATTCCCAGTAGGATATCTGACGGTAGATTTAGGTTGCTTCTCTGTTTATTTTGAAAGGGGAAATAGCTCCACCCACCTATCCACCTACCTACCCACACAAAGTTTGAGGGCCGAAGGGGGCGAGATAAGAGAGGGTGAGAAGGAAAAGAAGAAAAACAACAGGAGAACATCATTCTTGACTGGACAGCAGCATTGAAGTTGGAGTGACCAGAGATAAGCAGGTTATGAAGGCATGCAGGGAAATGACTTCGATTGTTCACTAGATTCTATGATGAACTAATTCTATCGTTTTAAAACAGATCGGCTATTTTCATAAGTATATTTGTGTTTTAAAAATTCTGTAAATCATTTATTTCAAAAAGAAGTGTATCTTCCTAATGTTATGTATTATCCCAATTTGTTCTATGTAATTGATTAAATTGTTATAACTCATGTACGGG
The DNA here is from genome assembly GCA_029931535.1 of Margaritifera margaritifera. NCBI lineage: Eukaryota > Metazoa > Mollusca > Bivalvia > Unionida > Margaritiferidae > Margaritifera > Margaritifera margaritifera. Next base: position 498,834 of record JAQPZY010001697.1, read on the forward strand.
GGCTCGTGTTATTCTGTTCTATATATCTGCTCAGATCTCTATTTATTCCATCTATAAGTTTCATAATTTATTTTATTATTTACTCGATCCGGGCAATAACACCGAGGTTGATCATCCTCTAGATAGCGATAACCAACCAAATAAAGCGGACACCTTGTAAGAAGGGGGTTCCGCCGCCAAACTGTTGAATGCTCTGCACCTTAAATGTCATCAAAAAACTTCCAGACGAAAATTATTGATCGCAATGGACTCTTACAATCGTGGTCAGGTACTAAAATGGCTCAAGGAAAGAGGACGTCTGGTCAAATCAACAAATAGCAGAGACGTACGATTTTTTTTTAACACACGCAGCTTTCATTGAGACATCACAATGCGCGACATTCAATCCGGTTTGTACTGGATCATACCTTTAGGTTGACCTAGCCCAAAAATGTCCATGTACTTTAACATTGATTTTGCCATATCTATTTTTTTTTCGGTACGTGCATATAATAACCTTTCAAGGGATATGGATGGATGAATATCGAAATATAGTGAATAATCGCCGTTTAAAGGTATATGTTAGCAAATTCTAAAAAATTACTCTCATTACTGAACAGTCGGTACTGAACGACGACATCACCTGTATGACTTGTACTTTAATCATTGTAATTTTTCAATTAATAACTTAGATTCTTTGTTAATTATAATATGAGTAAGATTAATCTATGTAATTTTTAATTTCATCATAGATTCATTTTACTTATAACATGAGTAAGATTAATCTATGTAACTTTTAATTTCATCATAGATTCCTTTTACTTTTAACATGAGTAAGATTATTCTATGTAAATTTTAATTTCATCATAGATTCCTTTTACTTATAACATGAGTAAGATTAATCTAAGTAATTTTTAATTTTATCATAGATTCCTTTTACTTATAACATGAGTAAGATTAATCTATGTAAATTTTAATTTCATCATAGATTCCTTTTACTTATAACATGAGTAAGATTATTCTATGTAAATTTTAATTTCATCATAGATTCCTTTTACTTATAACATGAGTAAAATTTAATCTATGTAATTTTTAATTTCATCATAGATTCCTTTTACTTATAATATGAGTAAGATTAATCTATGAAATTTTTAATTTCATCATAGATTCCTTTTAATTATAATATGAGTAAGATTATTCTATGTAATATTTAATTTCATCATAAATTTATTTACTTATAATATAAATAAGATTAATTTTTAATTTGTCATCATAGATTCCTCTTACTTATATTATGAGTAAGATTTAATTTTATTAATTTAATTAGAGCCATAACTTAAACCTGCAGCAATATTTTGTAATCATATTAAAATATTAATATATAAATAATATTTCAAATTTCTATAACATGGAAATTAAAATAGTGCAGTTATTTTGCTGTTTTTGAGAATTAACAATGATTTTACACTGTGCACAATACTATAAGTACCTATAGCAATGTTCCCTTGGAAACAGAAATTATCATCACCTTTTATGCGAAGACACTGAAAAGCTGAATTTTTAAACTCTTATTTTGTGTCAATATCGACGATCGATGATCAAAACCAGACCCTTCCAGAATTCAACCTTAGGACTTAATATGAACTATCAATTATTAAGGTTACTAAACAGTACGTCTTGGATACAATAAAAATTTTTGATGTCAATAAGGCGAGCGGTCCCGACACTATTAGTCATAAGATGTTGAAACCTGTTTCTCAGTCACTACTTAGAGTCCTATGTTACTTGTTCAATAAATCTCTAGAGGAGGAAACTTTTACTAGTTCATTGAAATTAGCTAATGCTGTACCAGTCTCGAAAAAGGTGATAAAAGTCTGGTATGCAACTATAGACCTATCTCAATCATAAGCTGCATTGTAAAACTGTTTTAAAGGATTTTTTTTATAAATATGTTTATAACTTTTTTCATCGAAATAATCTTCAAACCTCTGCAGTGTTTCAATTGATTAAGATTTACCATACTATATGTCTAGCAAGAGAAAGAAATGAAGATAGCTGTATGCTGTTCTGTGACCTATCGAAGGTGCTCGACTTAGTGTGGCATCGAGGACTGTCTTCAAACTTAAGGAACATAGAATAAATAACGATCTACTTATCTGGTTTTAAAGCTATCTTTTCGACCGTGATCAAAGAGCAATTAGTAACGATTCATTATCTAGTGTTAGGAAAATAAATGCAGGAGTACCCCAAGGTTCAGTATTAGTTCCTTTATTATTCTTGGTATATTGCTGAATTAATGAATTTGAATACTCGTCTTTTTGCAGATGACTCATTATATTATTCATCTCCTAACTATGCTGATACTGAAAAATTGATTAACGATGATTTTGAACATTTAAGTGACTGGTCAAAATAGTGGCTTATGACATTGAATGCTGTGAAAACGAAAGTACTTTTGTTTTCGAAAAGGTCAAATATACAAGCACATGATCTATTTTGCGATGGCAAAGCCTACACTTTCTTAATTCTTATAGACTCCTTGGTTTGACGATTCAAAACGATTTTAATTGAAACGAACATATTGAAGATACAGTCAAAAATAAGAAATACAAAATTAGCGTTATTGAGAGCATTTAAATTTAAGCTTTCCAAAACAACTCTTTCAAAATTGTACCTGATTTATATTAAATCCTTATTGGAATATACCGTTGTTATTTGGGACGGATGTAGTTTGGAGAATAAAATTAAAATAGAGTACGCTTGAAGTTCCCCGCATTATCGCTGGTTTACCTTATTATGCAAGTAAAGAATGTGTATGTTTAGAAACGGGTTTTATTCCTTTGAGTAAAATTAGAAAACAAATTAAAAAATCTCGCAACTTTCTATAGGATTATCAACGGTGGTGCCCTTCTATATTTAGAAGCATTGATTCCCCCTTATGTAATATAGGCGAGATTAGGCTATATCTGTTACGTAATATGTTTAACATTGTTTCAGTCTCATGCAGGAATGATCCTTATAGGAAATCATTTATATCATCCAGTGTCATTAAATAATCTTTCAGACGATAAACGTCAGATTACGTCGCTAGCGGAGTTCAAGCGATCAATGTTTTCAAAATATAATACTTTCAAAAACTTCTGACATTGTGATATAAAATTATTTATTATCTACGCAAGGCTGAGGAATAATTGCAGTTCCCTACGGCAGCATCTCTACCGAGTAGGTTTAAGCGACACTCCCGTTGGTGTATGTGGAGAAGACGCGGAAACCAATGAACATTATTTCTTCTCATGTCGCAGGTATGTTAATCAAAGACGCATATTATTACTTGGACTAAGCCAATAGAGTATAAATTTGGATTTTTTTTATTAGGAGGAAATCCCAAACTAACGAAAGAGCAAAATCAAATTATAGGTTTGGTAGTCCAAAAAAAGTTTCAAACTACGAACATTGCTTGAATCTTTTCCTGTATCTATGATATAGGATCTATTTTTCTCTCTCTCTCTCTCCTGCCTTCTTTTTCTTTTCTTTACTCCCATTTTCTGTTGTCAATATCGCCATTTTAATATGTATTAATTATGAAATTAATTTTGTATATATGACAGTCATCTCAAACATTTTGAATTAGAAAGTATTCCTTGAATGGGAAAAGCCAATAATAGGTTGAATGAACTATCTAGCCGAT